>JAFMSR010000001.1:35829965-36429965 GCA_022818135.1 Saxidomus purpurata
TTTCAACCAAAACCACCCTTTTACTTCCATAAATTATTATGATGGCCCGTATGAGAACATTTAAAGAGGTGAACATAGTATGAAACGAGTTAATAAAAATATGAGGCAATCTTTCCATGATCGACACATCGGAGAAGAGAATATCAATGAATCAACAACCAAAATGATTAATTATACAATGTCGTGAACTGTTTCTATGTTAAATTGACATTGTAATTACAGTTTGTTGTAATTAATCTTATTTCTCTTTTACATCACTCTATATTCTGCCACAATGTGTTATATCTCAAGACATATCCTCGTTATACTATTTTGTTTAAGCTTGATTAAGAAACAAAGTCCTGAGTCAAATTACTGCCAATCATGGCTCTCGAAAAAAAACCACAAAATCGAACCGAAATAATTTTATGGTTTTAATATTCCTGTCGTAAAAATTGTCATCAGTTTTGTATACTGTGAGAACAATTTGTACATAGCGCAACATTTGACTTTGACATTATATTTTTTCTACCGGGGTTACCTACCCCTTAACATTTGAGGGAATTTGATAGAGGTCCCGACCATAGCTACGTACACAGAACTAGGTCTGGTGATTTGTATTAGGGCATGTTAACACACCTTCTGGCATAGATGACCCCATGTCTTCTGAGATTATCATTTCATCCTCAGACCATGAGGTGCTAAATTTGCGTTTGTAACATGTATCTCAGAGGCACTGTATGTCACTTGTTAATGGAGAGGTTATGACTAACGCACTTGACACCCTTCACTTGTAAGGCTATCCAGCGCGGCGTAGATTGAAAGCATGAGGTTACAAGCGAACAGCACACAAAATATTACACTTGATTCATCACTTGGTCTAATAGACACACTGGATGTGGAAGATGAAACTATATTGAAACAAATAACATCTTGTACTCATGTGTGCACAGTCAGCTCTGCAATGGGACGGTGCTGGCACCCACGACAGGCCATGTAAGTATCTCATAGTACACCTGTTACCCACTCATTTGTTCCGCTGAACAATGACCGTTTCACGATTAGGGTTTGTTAATAAATTAAAAATGCCTTGATGAACACTCAGTCAAGCGGTCATGTATCAAAATCACTTCGGTATATTGATTTGATTCAATAATCGTACGCTATTGAAATGTTGTGGGGATTGAACCCACGGTCAATGTGTTGAACGTCCAAACTTTACAAATGAACACGTATCTAAAGAGACAGATTTTCCAAAATTATTCAATATCTGTTAAATTCTCTGAACGTTTTACAAGTGATCCGTTTCTGTACGTGTGTCTAATTCTAAGACAAAACAAAACTTTCATTTTACACATCTGATATTTATAGCCACTGACCAAAGTCAATACTTTGCGTAACAACTTAAACTCTATTTTCATAGTGTACGTACATAATCTATAAAACAAAATTTAAAGTTACTTGGTCGTTGATGGGAATTTAATTTGAATTGTTAATAACAATGGCATATTGATTTGTCGAGTGTTTGACTTGCCTAGGAATGAGGTCCTTTGAAACTGGAGGAGAACGCTCTAAAATAAATGTTTGTTTTGGGTATAAGCGCTCAGATTTTAAATAATGTTTTGATTCAATCTTCTATAATTCAAATATTTGCTTTCTTAGTTACCGTTAAATGTTAATAATGCTTGCAAATATATATACTTTTTGGCTTTAAGGCAGTTAGGTTACGCCCTTGAACGGAAAAAATACCTCCCTGGTCATGGTTTGCAAGCAACTGATGCATTTCGAACACGCATCCTCACAAAATATACTCATGAAAGCTCAAATCACAAGACTGAAAAGAAAAAAATAAGTGTGTGTGAGTGCAGTTACGCCCTCAGCGGCAGTGTAAACATATTTTAAAAAGACTTACATAATAGATGTTTACACGCTATTATAAACCTGTTTATTTTTTTAGGTGTTGAAGTATTAGGCCGTCATCAACTATTATGCAACTTATTGACAGAAAAAGGTAATAGATTCTAATGACACAGAAAAAAATTCCATTTAAAACGCTTTAACCTAATGTTTGATCTGCTTGCATGTAAATAAAGTTTGTCTGGATTAAAGAAACGGAATTTCTCCATTTTAAACATATTTATGATAACTTAATACAATAATTTGTTTCTGAATACTCTATGCACAGGGCACGTGGCCAGTTTATTTATATGACGCTTAAATTGCACGCGGAGCGCATCATCTTTATTTCTTCAGAAGGCTGTATTTAAACTAGGTCATATGAATATTCGTTCATATTTCTGTAAATGTTACCTGATTTTATTATTATTATTATTATTATTATTATTATTATTATTATTATTATTGTAAAAAAAATCAGCGTAAACGATCATGTTAAACCCAGCCTTCCTATATATAGAGACGCTAGATCTGTTCGGATTATCAGAGGGATTTGATCCCCGAATTTCGGCAACGGAAATGGATCGATTGCAAAGTTATTTTACAATAAAACAATGAATTAGGTATTATTAGCACATTAACACAAATTAATTTTGAACACACTGGCTCTTTAAATGACATTTATTTACCAAGAATATTATCGCAAATCCTCTATGCCACTGCGGTGAAGTATTAATGTCGCGGTATATAGGTCACATAATAGGCCAGGGTCCAAGCATTAACGGAACCTACCATTGAGACATTATTGTTTGGGCACAACAATCTCTCGTTGGTGGACAACGAATATAGCTTTAAAGCAATCACAGAATACATTACAAAAACTAAACCCTTCTCTCAGCAAACATAACTGATGTAAAATGTATTTATTTGATTGTTGCCTATTTTTGTGTTGTTTTAGTAAGAGCCCTATTCAAGATGCGACCAGCCTTTGTTTCAGCCACAGAGAGAGGGGGGCACTATATGTGTATTAAATTAAATTTGATTTAATTTAATATACCTTCTCAATCCTAAAACATCGTTTTTTCTTTGTTTTCATTTTCCTGTTTTCGAATATAATTCAGTAAATATGTTGTCTCTTACGTAACTATATTATGTCAATGTTCAGGAGAGAGATAACAAAAGATGCTTCAACTTACTTCTCAATCGTGTATATGTATTTAACAATCGAATGTATGTATATGAAAAAATTGAAATAAATAGCCTACTGTTTTAACTAAATAAATTTTGTAATAATCAATTGTCATAATTTAAATAAATCTATATAAAGCACGTTCAGTCATCAAGCAGAAGGTGATGTTCCGCCCTTCTTTGAGTCCAGTAGTACTAAAACTCCCGCCACAATCTCCAGTATTAAGGCCACAAAGGCGAGTCCGAAACAATAGCTCAGTTTATAATCCCCTGCCTTAGAGTCAATGAAGTCCTCGTCGAATTTGGCCCCATATACAATCACACCGAGTAGAAGCAGAATACCTGAAATACAGCGTTAATGATATGATCAGCCTTTCGGTATTTGGTTCGGGTTAAAGTTAAAGGTACATGTCTGGGAGCGGTTGCGACAGAGGGATTGGTATAAAACCGAGACGTGTCCGCTTTCTCAATGTTAAAGTACGGACTGATATACTTAGTTTTATTTCTTAATCGCAGAATGAATCATGTTAGACTATTCCCTTGATCTTTATCATGTTTTTGACAAGTTAAAAAGATAATATATAGGTTGTAAGAAACAGGTTATCATGTGTCTGTTTTTCTTTTATCAGAATGACGTTCTCACCTCTCTCTTGTAGTTCTACCCTGAACTGTATCGAGTGCACACGACAGATATCATCCTTTCCATATATATTTGTTGTAATTTATTTATTCTTTTTAAAACTTAGATTTATCGCTCTCGAGGCTCACTACAGATGCAATCAACCTTAAAACGGACAGAGACTGTAGATTAGATCTAACTTGGACAAAACCGCCATGTCATTGGTGGTGATCGAACTCTTGACCCTCTAATCCTCGAAGGCGAACACGCTACCACTGCGCTTTAAAGTACAATGATATTTTTTTCAAACTATATTTTATTTACCTGTAACGATGCATACAATGGCCGTTGCCATGGCGATTTCTCCATTCTTCTGACAACTTGGTACAAACATGTACAGTATGAGCAGGAAGAGAGCCACGTTAATTCCAAAGAAGCCGAACGTCACCAACGCCTGACAGGCGGCGTACCAGTCTGAAACAAAGCACGGGTTAGTTTTATCTATTTTTGAATTGTACAATTGTGTGCTTGCTTGAACTATCACAAGTGTTTTACTATCAAAACTGTATTAAACGGTTTAAGCAATAAAATATGCAGTGTATACTGAATCATATGACTTATTTCGTTAAGCTCTGTTTGTTTCCATACGTATTCAAAGGTTATAATATCAGATGCAGTTTAACTAGTTTTTAGTATGATAATTTCACCAATAAATCATAGTAACTGTAGAACTGTTGTGGGCTCCCTCGTATTTTACTTTGTACGCTACTTGATTTACTTCCGTGGTAATTAATCGTTATGATAAAATTATCGGCTGCAAAATGTTGGTATCCTATGGTAATCAGCATCGAGAAAGTCAACAAATGTTGGGATAATGTTTTTTTTTATAGTACGAGTGCACTTGCCGAGATCTGCCACCAAATGACAAACAAAGTGAACCAAACTTTGTAATAAAGACTGTTCAACACAGTTGTACTCCTTTTCAACAATTTGTAGAATATATTAGAAATAGATTTTTAATTTTGTAATGATATATCGGCGAATATATCACGGTTTTTATTCAAAAGGTCTGTGATTAGTTCCTCATTAAATGATGCAACTCACTGCAATTAGACAATATATATCTAAAGTTTCTGTCGTGATATTTTTACCGGCGTACCACTAAAATATAAACTGTGATTTTCAACGATTATCAACGAAAAATAGAGTAGTAATAATACTTTCTGTCATGAGCACGCAGTATCCGTCACAGAGGGTAACTGATTTGGCGGGAACGAGGCTCTGCCGAGTTCCCGCTAAACAGTTACCCGAGATGACGGATATTTCCAGCTGAGCTAAATGTCTCATGAAATAAAATTTTGCATGCCGTCTTGCACTTTAAAGTCGATTTCTAAATGCATATTTATCAAAATGGTCCATTATCATAATAAAACAAACGATATGCAGACGTTGTGTTTGGGAAAGTGACGTCACAATGTTTATAACGTTCCGTCACTGGTAATGAACGAGTCATCTGGCATAGGATGGGTGCCAGACCGGTTTTTCTGGTATGGATAAAATCACTGGAAATGCCGATCCGATATGTAAGAACCTTATATCCAACGTCTTTCACAAACGTAGTACATGTAATCAAACTGGTGCAGTTTTTCTGACCATATAGTCGTAACTGAATGAAAAAAGAATGTTTCTATGCTAATAATTAAATTTAATTACCACGTGCAGAAATCTTTTTTAATTTGTTTTGTTCTTTTAGAAGCATTCTTGTTCATTTTGAACAGAAAATGAGGATGAGGAAAACATTGGTGTAGACCCTAGCAACAGCCCTAGGTACCCACAGCAGCGTTCAACTTCTCTGTCCTACCGACCCATACAATCAGTGCATAGTACTTTGGGCACTAACTAACAAATGTCTTACCATTAGCCCATCCGTCTGTTGGAACACAGCCCGGTGTAAATGTGTTGTCCGTGCAAATCCGCCATAGCCCATAATGAGTGCCATTTTTCTCTTCACCCCAGCCTGTGCATGTGTATGCAATCCATATAAACAGTGCAGAAACGGCCAAAAGAGCTAAAGCGATTTTAGCAAATAATCCGGCACCTTTAAAACCGTCAACAATCCCCATTCTTTGAGTGTAATAACAACACACTACCTTCCGTACTTATATAAATTTTAGAGTCTGTTTGTTTGACACGAATTTTAGTTCTCCGCCTCGAAACCAGATTTACACTGGCAATGTTTGAGGAGTGCAGAAAAACTGCTTAGCATTCACCATGGGCACGTCTTGTTTGGGTTTAATTGATTTCAAGCACATTATATTGACTTAGCCTAAAAGTGAGAGCAAGTTAATTTGTAAAGCCAAACGCTTAAATGCATACCAAATCGAGTGGTTGGTACAACAGTATCTAAGGTAAACACTGAAGCCCTGGTTATGCAGCAAAAATATCGAGCGTGGTAAGGGCGTAGTATATAGGGGAAATCTGTTTAGTATATCATTCAAAACGTTTGTATATCTGACAGAAGTATAGATAAATAACATAATGTAAACTGGGTGGACCCCCGAAAAAATACCGGTACTACCTAAAGCGCGGTGAAGTGCAGAGGAGAAAAAATAGACAAGAATGAAGATTCACAAAATATGGGTGAAGGAAGTTTTGAAAGTAGAAATGAAAAATAACACATAGTCAACATTAAAAAGTTAAGCAGACAAAAGATCGCGCTGACAACTCAAGGAAGATCTGAGAGGATCGAAAATAGTGTACCATGACAAGACCTTGAAACAGAAAAAACAAAGCAAACCAGAAGAAAAAAAAAAACAGACTGTACAAGTGTATAACAAAAAACCAAAAAGATCTGGGCCTGGTGATCAGTGAAACCGTCACTGGGCCTCGCATGCAGCGCCTCGTAAAGGCGGGGAATGACCGTAGTTCCTTCTCGGGAAGTACGAATATATCTTTTTTAGAGACATTTATTTTTAGGAAAAATATGTTCGTTCGAAATTACAAAGGTCAAAAAAACATCGGAAATTTGAAAATCAAACTACAAACCTTTATCGGCTTCGTACGTTTTGTAAATTTCCGTAAATATCCTACTTTCCTGATATGCATATGATTATCTTCCGAACAGCAACAGCGCATTAATTAAAAACAGAAAAAATGTGAAGCAGCCCGTAAGCTATATACCTTCCGCAGTCGTTTGAGTTTTGACTATTTTTATTTGTAACATGTTCTTATCATAGCGGCATTCAAACAGAAGATTGATCTGGTCTGTCTTCACTACTTTCCTAGCGCATGTTTACAGTGTTATTCGCACATAGCACGGCTAAAATTCTTGCAGGGTTTGAAATGTGGTATACTAACTTAGGCCTTGGGGACTTTCAGTCCCCAGGCCAAAAATGCTTTAAATGCCGTAAGGAGTTACAGGTTTAGGTAAAGACTCTCCTGCAGATGGCGCTTTTACAGCAGATAACAGCCGTTCTACGACCGGTCGTACAGTATCTTAGACTTTTGTCGTTGGTACCGGATAATATGTATAGCCAGAGACATAGAATATTTTTTCTATGTCTCTGATATGACTAACGCCCATGGGACAGGATAGTTATTTAAGGTTTCAGTAGATGCTGCGTCCCAGCTCCAGTGACACTCTTACACTGATTTCATTACATGCTTGTTATATATAACGAAACATGGACCTTGGGCAAAGGTCTCCTCCGGGGGAACATCAGTTAGGTTAGTGATGGAGCGGGGAGTTGCCATGGACGCGAATGTTTCTTAATATGCATTATACATGTAAACTGAATGAAGCAGTAACAAAAGAGCCAAAAGTACGAAAACTCAAGCAAGCACAACATGCTGATGAAAAGCGCTCCCCGTTTAGACACACAGACGGACGGTGGATAGACGGAAGTATGAACATTCCGGCGACTATAGACTTCCGCTGGGACGCTGGAACTACCGTTTTAGTACTATTTTTTCGTATGTGCTGTTCTCTCAAACAACTGTTATAACGAAAATAGATCAATCTGTATAGAAATTTTATTTCTCTTGAAAGCGTAACAATAATAATAATTATAACAGACAGTCTTTTTGATCATCCTAAGAAAGCAACATTATACTCTACTGAACTGAAATATTGATTTCTCCCGTTTGACCGACACAGTTACACGTGACTTTGGTAAGCCAGTGTATTATTTAATCAAAAAGAGATATAACTCTGATTTTATAGAGATATCTCCTATAATAGGAGAAATATCCCTAAAATTGAGAGATATCTCTTTACATTAGGAGATATCTTTCTTTCAAAACAGATATCTCTACTGTTTTGAAAGATATCTCCCAATACTAAAGAGATATCTCTCACTGTAAGAGAGATATCGTATTGACGTACATATATATCTCTTCTACTTCATAAGATATCTCCGTAAAAGAGATATCTGTTTAAAATCGAGAGATATCCCTTAAACTTAGAGAGATATATCTGTAACTTCGAGAAATGTATGCGCTTTCTTTCAGGAAAATATGTCCTCTTTAGAACCAAAAAGTTGCACTCTAAACTCCGATGGGAAATTAAAGATAATTGACAACAATAATACACTCAGCAATTTCAGACATAATGAAATATAAATGATTATTGCATATGTTACTATATATAGTATCAAATTTGCCTTTGATTGTCGGTGATACGGGCCGATAAAACGATCACGTGACGTAGTGTGCCGATAACTGATATCGGCACACTTGCTAGTGTGCCAGAAAATTCGTATTGAGGCTATTTCCAGTCAACTGTGCAGCAACGTTAGACTGTCAGCACGTGAAAACGTTGACGTAATTGACAACGTAGACGTAACGGAAAATGGCCGCCGAAAGGACACAGAAGTCTCTTTCTCAACGTTTATTGAATTTAGAATTTAGGCTTATTGAGCACCGAAATGTGGAAACTGACAAGTTTGCTTTTGTGGATAGTATGAATAATTTATTCATTCAATGGCATTTATCTTTATGAAATAGTATAAGTATTGCAGGAATGTGCGTTTTGTATCTTTTTGTCTTATCTTTTCCCATTTTCAGCAAAACTGATGTTCAACATATGCAATAAAAAGGTAATTATACGGGGCAGGTGTGCCTTTAGGCGATATTGGCACACTTGGTTCAAATTGGCCCTCGAGCTAAAGCCCTCGGGCCAATAGCTCACCAAGTGTGCCAATATCGCCTAAAGGCACACCTGCCCCGAATAATAACCTCTACATATTGTGAAAATATCACTTTTGGTGCCCACTCGATGAAATTATAACGTGATCTTACACCGAAACCACCAAGTATCCTTTATATGATTGGAGTATTTTTTTTTCGTAGAAACATGAAAATTCAGCCTGATTTTGTGTATATATTTTAGTATCAATGGTTTGAAAATTGCATTTATTTAAATTGCGTTGTTAAAAGATTTTAAACTCAGAAATAATGTTTTGATATACTTTTTAAGTAAAACAAACAAAGGACTTAAGATAAAAGCAACTACAGTCAAACCTGTGTTAAAGACCACCTTCAAATAAAGACTCTTGCGAATGAAGACCAACAGGGAAATTACAGCGCTCTAATCATTCCATGCATTTATTATAACATTCCAGTCTATAACCACGCTCAAAGGGAAGACATTGATTTTGAAATTTCCGTTAGAGTAAAGTAAATACAGGAGTGGTATGTATTAAACAATTTCTATCTTCATGTTAATCAAAACTTTTGAATTTTGATCTAAATGTCTTACATGTAGTTTGTTTTATTTGAAAGGCTTTTCAAAACATCATTTCTATGCTTAAATATATCACCAGGCAGTTTTAAACAAGCACTTTATTATATGATCATAAATTTGAACTTGTATTTTAGGGTCTGTTTTATCTCCGACTGTGATTATGTATGATTACACTTCCATTTGAGTAAGATACAACAGTCTATACATGCAATGAATGCTAAAGTGATAATATCAATACATACTACTGTCAAACACGTGAACAAAGACGGCTGTTAGATAGGCATTGTATATATGAAGTTATCGTTAAGATTTATTTCAAATGCATTCAAATACTTTGAAAGGTGAGTAAAATAACCAACATATAATATGCAAATCAGAATCTTCAAACATGAAATATGTAAATTAATACAATGTACTATTTTTGGATATTACTATTATTTTTTTAAACGGATTCATGGCAGTCTCATGAAAATGGGCAAAATATAAATAATATGAAACGAACTGGATTTACATTGTCAAGTGTTCAAATACAATATATTTTTAACAAAATCTTTTCAGCCAGGTTGCTAGAGGCTGCATTGTAACACTGGATACAGCTCCTTTCGAATACAGCTCCCCGGAGAGCTGTATTCGGCGTGCATTAACGAATACAGCTCTCCTAATCAAATGGGAGCTGTATTCGGGGTTCTTGTGCCAACATAGACGTGTATTTAAGGCGTATTATTACGGCACGGGATTTATTATAGAATAAAGAGGATCCTTCCCGCTTTTTAGGAGGCAGTAGTTCGCCCTAGGATGTCTTTTTTGTCGTCCGCGTTGGACGGACGGTGGAACGAAACTTAAGAGGTTTTATGATATTTTTTGTTGATATTGAAGAATTAATTTCTTTCAATAAACCTATATTTTTTCATACATGACTGTTGCACATAAGGCGGCAGTTTAAGTGGTTTTGTACTTCATTTCATAAAATAATTGTTGACGGAATGAAGCACATTCACACCAAGGTGCAAGGCCCGACAGATGGACTGATAAGACAACATACAGGGTAGGACAACAGACAGATGCTCGGACAGATGGACTCAAGCTTTCAAACTACAATTTGGTCATTGACTTAACAGTTTTCGGAATGGCCAAGCTTCTTCCTAAAGTGGAGACATAAATTCATTTGGCCAAAAGACACATCACCACGTACTTAGACTTCTGTTATTTAATCCGTATTATCATCCGTTTGATCAAACATAGGGAGCTTTATTCGAATGTGCATATGCTTTGGTTCGAATACAGCTCCGCTACACCAAGGGAGCTGTATATGTTAATGTGCACCGAATACAGCTCCCTGGGGAGTTGTATTCGAAAGGAGCTGTATCCGGTGTTACACTGCAACACCTCAAATTTGTTTCAATTTATTAAATGTAAAATTCACAATGTTTGGCTGTTCGCATCAGTTTTTAGTTGTCCAAAGTTTTAGACAACCCACCAAGTACAAATTTGAATAACTATATTATTACATTTGATATCAGAAGTATACGGTATTACTATTATTTTCAGCATCAATGTCCTCTCTGCAGCAACCCTGTGTACATGTATATAGGACTCGGATATAAATCTTATTTCATAACAAGAACTACCTCTAAAAATGGGTGTTCAGTAGAACACTTGTGTCGCCCTCTATCGCTTTGTCAGAATAACCAAAAATTTTGTGACAAAATTTAAGTACAAAAAGGGGCATAACTCTGTCAAATATGACCTTGACTAACAAAATTTGGCGGCATCATGACGCTTATGTCATAAGCAATACAGTTTGAAAGTTTGATGAAGAAATCTTAAGAAATGGCCAAGTTATATCCAACATTAAGTTTTCGTGAGAAAATCTAAGTACAAAAGGGGCATAACTCTGTCAAATATGACCTTGACCTAAATAATTTGGCGGCATCACAACCCTTTTGACATAAGCAATACAGTTTGAAAGTTTGATAAAGAAATCTTAAGAAGTGGCAAAGTTATAGCAAAAATATAAGTATAAAAAGGGGCATAACTCTGTCAAATATGACCTTGACCTACACAATTTGGCGGCATCACGACCCTTATGTCATAAGCAATAGAATTTGAAAGTAAGATGAAGAAATCTTAAGAAATGGCAAAGTTATAGCCAACGTTAAGTTTTCGTGACAAAATCTATGTACAAAAAGGGGCATAACTCTGCCAAATATGGCCTTGACCTACTAAATTTGGCGGCATCACGACCCTTAGGTCATAAGCAATACAATTGTAAAGTTTGATGAAGAAATCTTAAGAAATGGCAAAGTTATAGCCAACGTTAAGTTTGTGTGACGGACGGACTGACGGACAGACGGACGGACGTACTCACATTTTGATACTTATGTGGCTAGCCTTTTGTTCTCCCCATTGTTCTTTTTAGCCACTTAACAGAAAATAGCCACATAACAGCATTACGGAATGAATGACATCAAAGTAAATGTACTGTTACCTATTGTCTGTATACCAGAATGTGAGCACAGACGGACGGACGGACGGACGTACTCACATTTTGATACTTATGTGGCTACCCTTTTGTTCTCCCCATTGTTCTTTTTCGCCACTTAACAGAAAATAGCCACATAACAGCATTACGGAATGAATGACATCAAAGTAAATGTACTGTTACCTATTGTCTGTATAGCCACCTAAGTACCAGAATGGGAGCACGGACGGACGGACGGACGGACAAAGCGATCCCTATGTATCGCCTTTTCTCCGAAAGGGCGACACAAAAAGATAGTCGGCGCAAATTTTAGTTTATGAAAGCGATTGTTTTTATATTTTTATAATTAAGATTAATTTTATTCAGTCGGAAAGAGCCAAATGTCACAAAGTGAGGAAAAAATAGGACCATGACCTGGATTCGAACCCATGTAACTTCCCTTGCAAAGTTGTGCTATGAGCTAACTGGCCACTTATCAAATTTGTCTCCAATCTATCGCAACATGTGTATCAGGAAAACAAACTGGATCCTTGTTTTTCTTATAAATATGCTACTCGAATTATGGACAGTAATTCACTGCCCGAGAAAGTATAAATACTCTACCCTTAAAATTTACGTCATTCCGTTGGTGGTCCGGTAATCGACCGATGCAGGTATGATTTTACTTTCTCGATGTGTTTTATAACCTATGGAAGGCCGGTGGGTCATGCTTATTGCTAATTGTCTTTTGCTAAATGCTTGTTGGCCGATGGATCATGTAAATTGGTAACTGCTTTTTGCTTATTACTTTTTGCTAACTGCTTTTTGGCCGGTAATTGCTAAATGCTTTTTGCTAATTGCTTTTTGGAAATTGCTTTTTGCAAAATGCTGTATTAGTAATTGCTTTTTGCCGATTCGTTTTTGCTAACTGCGTTTTGCTAAATGCTTTTTGGAAACCGCTGTTTGCTTATTGCTTTTTGGTCGGTGGATCTTGTTAATTGCTAATTGCTTTTTGATAAATGCTTTGTTACCGAGAATTGCTTATTGCTTTTTGCTATATGTCGTGCATGACGAAGAAGGAGTAAAGCAACCAGAAAATTGCTCAAATTTAGTTAAAGAATTGATAAACACGCACATGGATTTGGATGCAAATAACATGACTTTTGACAGAGCGCATCGGCTTGGGTCTGAAAAGGCTAAAAAGCCAAGGGCGATAGTAGTTAAGTTCCACTACTTCACTGAACGAGAACAAGTACGATCTAAGTCGTACGACGATAACATTAAAACGAGGCTGAAAGATGCAAAACGTGGCGTGGGGATACAAAGACCACAACCAGTTAGAGATGCCAGGAGAGCGTTCCAGGATATCATTACAGTAGAAGAAGAAAAGGGGTACACTGTTAGAACAAATGGATTAAAGCTTTTTGTGGACGGCAAATTGTTTAAGGTATACAGTGACGGACAGGTCATTGACCCTCCGTCCCATATGATTAAACAACGACATTAGGGAGGTCAAGAAGAACAGTTAAGAATTTTGTCATGGAACATTAACGGACTAACCAGGAAAATAACAGATCCAGACTTCTTGGAACATTTAAAACAATTTGACATAGTTTTCTTACAAGAAACTTGGTTGTCGAAAACAGTAATATAAACCTTGAAATCCAAGGTTACACAAGTGATCACATTTTTGGCAATAAATCTCGTAATACGAACAGA
Source organism: Saxidomus purpurata (assembly GCA_022818135.1). NCBI lineage: Eukaryota > Metazoa > Mollusca > Bivalvia > Venerida > Veneridae > Saxidomus > Saxidomus purpurata. The sequence continues at coordinate 35,843,571 of JAFMSR010000001.1, forward strand.
GGACGCTTTAGTGGAGGAATTTCTCTATATTATAAGCATTATTTAAAAGGACAAGATAACTGTTATTGAAAAAATCAATACGGAATCTTATGGGTAAAATTTCTAAAGACATGTTTGATTTTAATGAAGATGTTTATTTCTGTAATATGTATATTTTGCCACATGGTTCTTCTGTCATAGATCAAAATAATTTTGATTTTTTTGAGCAATTAGAGTCCGATATTGAAAAATACAAACCACTAGGCAAAATAATGGTTTCTGGAGATTTAAACTCAAGAACGGCGAATGTTTCTGATATGCTGATTTTGACAGCTATATAGACTCCGATGACAGCTACCTGTCAAACTTTATTGACATTAAATCACGTGCAAATTGCGATCACGTGATCGACTTACACGGTAACAGGTTAATCGAGCTTTGTAAATCTACATCACTGGTAATAGGAAACGGTCGATTGCACAAAGATAACACTGGTGATTTTACCTTCCATTCATATAACGGATCTAGTACTGTCGACTATCTATTATTAGAAAAAGTTTCGTTCACAAATATATCACATTTCGAGGTGTTAGTTCAAAATGAATTTTCTGACCATTGTGGAATCAGCATAAATATTAAACGCAAAGAGGTCAAAGAAAGTAGAATCAGGGAGACAAGAAAAATACATACAATGGGATGAGACAAAAGTTAGACGATTTTTTAAATTTATTTTCTAGTAATGCTGAGTTTTTAAATTCTCTTAATGGTGACATTGATAATAATGAAAAATGTATAGATGAAACGGTTATGCGTTTTGTAAATTTCATGCAAGACAATGCTTTTCCAGTTTTTGGTAAAATGCGCCCAACTACTTGTTATAATGATTTCAAAAAGAAAAGAAGGAAGGTTTAACGTAGACTGTTACAAAGCACGCAAACTGTATACAGCTGCAAGAAACAAATTTATGAAATCAAAAACAAATGAAAACAGGCAAGATTTTGTTCAGGCAAAATCACATTTTAATAAAGGTAAAACGTAGAGAAAAAAATAAATTTAAACATACAAAAAAAATTACTCTTACAAAAATGGCGAAAAGCAAACCAAAACAGTTTTGGAAAAGAATAAAAAAGAACAGTACAAAAAAATTCGTACAATGCAGAAAATCTTACTGTAAATGATTTACATAATCATTTCCAAAATTTATACGGCCCGATCCTAATTTAGGTAGAAACGACGGCCCTGATGAAGAAGATATTATATTTGATAATTATTTAGATAGTGAAATAACATACAGTGAGATAAAACACGCTGTATTTTCTCAAAATAATAACAAAAAGCAGCGGATTAGACCATTTGAGCGCTGAAATATTTAAGCATTCCTTTCAAAAAGATCTCACCGTTTTTACTTAAATTGTTTAACAGGCTTTTACGAATGGAGAATATCCAAAGTCCTGGGGGAGGGTATAATTGTTCCTATTTTTAAAAGGAGGAAATATTGAAGACCCAAAGAACTACAGAGGAGTAACACTTATAAATGTGCTAGGAAAAATATACTCACAAGTTTTACTAAATCGTATTACAAAATGGTCGATTGAACACGAAACTATTATAGAAAATCAGTTTGGATTCCAAAAAGGAAAGTCGACTGCAGACTGTATATTCTTGTTACATGCCATTATATCTAAAACACTTGATTCCAAGAAAAAGCTCTACTGCGTGTTTTTAGACTACGAAAAATGCTTTGATAAAATTAATAGAACCTATTTATGGCAGAAACTTTTAGCCCAACATGTTAGTACAAAGATTGTTATTGCTCTACAGGCAATGTATAACTCTGTTAGGTCCTGCGTAAGGTATAAATGCAACAAGTCTAGTTTCTTTAGCTCTAACATTGGAGTGAAGCAGGGAGACCCGAGCTCCAGCTTACTTTTTTATTTTTCGTAAATGACATTTTGAGCAGTATAAAAACGATATTGACGGAATTTTTACCGTTAACGAGTTGCAAATATTTATGTTGTTGTTCGCAGATGATGCTGCCTTATTTGCTCAAACTCCGGATGCATTACAATCTATGCTAGGTGACATTGAAACATATTGTCAGGTATGGGGCTTAAAATTAATACTACAAAAACAAAAAGCTATGATTTTTGAAAAAGGCCGAGGCTCAAATCATGATTTTATACTATGCAACACTGTTTTAGAGACAGTAAAATCATTCAAATATTTAGGTGTACATTTGTTTAAGAATGGTTCATGGTACAGAACTCAGAAACGGCTTGCGCAACACTCTGCATTTGCACTTCATAACTTGTTCATTGTTTTTAACCAGCTTGAACTTTCTTTATCTGACAAATGCAACTTATTTGATAGCTTGATCGGTTCCATCCTAAATTACAACGCTGCTATATGGGGCTATCACGAGTCGCAAAATATTGAGCTTGTTCATAACAAATTTCTAAGAAAAATTCTCTATGTAAAGAAATCAACCAATTTGGACTGTTTATATGGAGAAACGGGTCGTCTGCCTATGAAAATAACAAGACAATTTATTATGACAAGTTATTGGTTAAAACTTTTGAAAACAAAGAACCACATATTGAGTAACGTTTACAAAATGCTTGCAACTGATGCTGATAGAAACGCAACATACAATAACATGAATTGGGCCTACCAAATAAAAAATGATATTAGATAACATTGGTATGTCTAATATATGGAATAATCAATTTACTTCTACAATCAACTTTTTGTCTATCAAACAACGCATAATAGATATTTATAAACAATCATGGTACGCTAGAATTAATAACTCTAGTAAACTCTCTTCGTATAGCTTACTCAAACACGATGTGGTGATGGAAAAATACCTTTCTAGTATAAACGAAAAAGAAATATAGAATAGCCCTCACTAAGTTAAGAGTTTCGGCTCATGACCTTGCAATAGAATCTGGTCGATATTCAAATGTAGACAGACATGATCGTAAGTGTTTAAATTGCTGCATGAATGTAGTAGAAAATGAATACCATTTTCTGCTAGTTTGTCCCAAATATAGAAGTCTCAGAATTAAATTTTTGCACCATATTTCTGTAGATGGCCCACTATAAATAAGTTTATATCTCTCATGAGCTCCGATTCAGAACGCATTATCAACAGTCTATCAAAATTTATTTATCATGCTTTCAAACTTAGAGCACAGGAATGACTTTTTCTAACGACATTTATGTAAATTGATCAACTAAATGACGATCAAAACTATATATTTTATGTTCTTCTTTGAACTATTTAGATATTGAAATTGTCTTTACTATTCAGATGTGTATGGCTATAAATATGTGTATATTTTATGCCTAATAAAAAAAAAAAAAAATTTATGTTATATGCTTTTTGACTGGTGGATCATGTTAATTGATAACTTCTTTTTGCTAAATGCTGATTGCTAAATGCTAATTGCTATTTGTCAAATGTTTTTGCACAATAAACATATTGTATTGTTATGCTTTTCTTTAGGTCAAAAAGCAATAAGCAAAATACATTTAGCAAAAAGCAATTAGCAAAAAGCATTTTGCATAAAAAATCAGCTAAAGGCAATTAGCATTTAGCAAAAAGCAATTAGCAAATAGCAAAAATCAGTTAGCAAAAAGCAGTTAGCAAAAACCAATGTTTTAAAAAGCAAATAGCGATTAACAAAAAGCAATTTGCAAAAAACAATCAGCAACAGGCAATTAGCAATAACTGACAAAAAGCATTTAGTTAAAAGCAGTTAGCAAAAAGCAGTTAGCAGTTAGCAATTAACATGATCCACGAACAAAAAATATTTAGCAAAAAGCAATTAGCTAAATCATTTGGCAATTTGCATGACCAACCGGCCTTCCAATTAGCAAAAAGCATTTAGCAATAACCATGACCCACCGGCCTTCCATAATAACCCGTGCCGACATGAGCGTCTCGACTGCCTGTATTGAGATGGGATGTTTACCAGTTTGCTGATTTTGAAAACATCAACATCTAATGGAGAAAACGAAAGTAGATGCATAAACAGAGTAGTCCGGTTTTATTCTTAACTCAAGTTTGCTTCACACGAAACATTATTGCTGATTGCACACACGTTTTGCAATACGCCAGAACTACCGCTAGTATCCAGAAATATCTCTTCACAAAAAACCAACGAAATTGTTGGTATCGATGAAATATCACGGGGGGGGGGGGGGGGGGGGGGGGGGGGGTTGTTTTTTTTTGTTGTTTTTTTTGTTTTTTTTTTTTTTTTTTTTTTTTTTTTTTTTTTTTTTTTTTTTTTTTTTGGTTTGGGGGGGGTTTTTTTTTTTTTTTTTTTTTTTTTGGGGGGGGGTTTTTTTTTTTTTTTTTTTTTTATCCCCCTTTTTTTTTTTTTTTTTTTTTTTTTTTTTTTTTAAAATTTTTTTTTGGGGTTTTTTTTTTTTTTTCAAAATCGGGGGGGTTTTTAGGGGGGGGGGACATTTTATTTACGTCACATGGCACGCCATAAGAGCTTAAAATTAAACAAGAGGGCCATAATGGCCCTTTATCGCTCACCAGAGTACAACTGCTTTTAACAAAGTTGCTAGAAATCATCGAAACAACCTTTCTGACAAATTTCCAGGATATTTGGGCTGAAAAATGTTACCTCTAGAGTGTTAACAAGGTTTTTCCATATTTGGGCTCTGTGACCTAGTTTTTGACCAAAGATGACCCATATTCGAACTTGAGCTAGAAATCATAGAAACAACCTTTCTGACAAATTTCCAGGATATTTGGGCTGAAAATGTTACCTCTAGAGTATTAACAAGGCTTTTCCATATTTGGGCTCTGTGACCTAGTTTTTGACCCAAGGTGACCCATATTGAAACTTGAGCTAGAAATCATCGAAACAACCTTTCTGACATATTTTTAGGATATTTGGGCTGAAAATGTAACCTCTAGAGTGTTAACAAGGTTTTTCCATATTTGGGCTCTGTGACCTAGTTTTTGACCCAAGATGACCCATATTCGAACTTGAGCTAGAAATCATCAAAACAACCCATCCGACAAATTTCCAGGATATTTGGGCTGAAAATGTTACCTCTAGAGTGTTAACAAGGTTTTTCCATATTCAGGCTGTGTGACCTAGTGTTTGACCCCAGATGACCCATATTCAAACTTGAGCTAGAAATCATCTTAACAACCTTTCTGACAAATTTCCAGGATATTTGGGCTGAAAATGTTACCTCTAGAGTGTTAACAAGGTTTTTCCATATTCAGGCTGTGTGACCTAGTTTTTGACCCCAGGTGACCTATATTAAAACTTGAGCTAGAAATCATCGAAACAACCTTTTCTGACAAATTGCCAGGATATTTGGACTGAAACAGTAGCCTCTAGAGCCTTAACAAGATTTTTCTATTTTTGGGTCATGTGACCTAGTTTTTCATACGAGATGACCCATATTCGAACTCGTCCGAGTAATTACTGGGACAAACATCCTGGCCAAGTTTCGTGACAACTGAGGCAAAAATGTGACCACTAGAGTGTTAACGAACTAAGTGTGGACGGACGACGGACATTCATCGATCCTAATAGCTCACCCTGAGCCAGCTCAGGTGAGCTAAAAAACCAAGGCCGTTTTATTCGGCTTTCCTTTACCCAACTTAAACTCTACGTTGACTAGACAATTATGCATTATTTTGATAAGTTTGCCTTAAGAAATGTACGTTCAAGCACAAGAAAAAAAGTTTCTACATGTATCATGAGACAATTGGTTAAGATGGGAATATCCGTCACCCTTTGCAGAGCCTCGTTTCCACCAAACAGTTACACTCAGTGACGAATATTTCGATCCGAACCGCGTGCTCATGACAGAAACTAGTATTCTGTGATACAAAGATATCTCTTAGCGTGGAAGAGATATCTGTTAAAACGAAATATATTTCTTTGGAATGAGAGAGATATCTCTTTTACTATTTAATCAAAATATAGATATCTCTCTGATTTCGTAGAGATATCTTCTCATCAGGGGAGATATCTCTTAAATCCAGAGATATATCTGTAAGTTATGAGATATCTTTTTTTAATCTTTCAGTGTAATAGAGATATTTCTATGCCGTACAGATATATCTCTTCTACTTCAAAAGATATCTCTGAAAAAGATATATGTTTAAAATTGAGAGATATCTCTGTAACTTTGACATATATCGCTCAAAATTTGAAAGATATCTCTCAAATGATGTTAAACAGATAATATATCTTTCAATGTCCAGGAGATATCTTCCTGTGATACAAAGATATCTCTCAGTGTGAAAGAGATATCTCTATTAAGACAAAAGATATCTCTTTGAAATTTGAGAGAAAATAAGGGTACTTCTAGAGATCCGTGATGACACATGAAGTTTGACTTAATGCCTTGATTTTCGTGATATTGGACGTTCTTTTCACCATAACATCAAGACAAATACATTTGCGTATAACGACCAAGGGCGATAACTGTCACGAAACTTGCCAGTTTTAATGCCTCTTTTAACTTATGTTTGGAGATATTAAACGATATTAAACAGCACAAATTAATATATATACACAGGACGAACTGTTGTAACAACAGAACGATTTAGAAAATCTACATTGCATGTTGAAAATGCACAGGACAAACTACCGAAACTACAAAATGGTTTAGAAAATGTACATTGCATGTTGAAAATGCACAGGACAAAAATATACATGCACAGGATAAAGTCTCGCAACTACAGAACGATTTAATAAATGGACATTACATATTGACAGATGCACAAGACAAACCAGCTTATGCACAGGACCAACTACCGTAACTACAGAATGGTTTAGAAAATGTACATAACATATTGACAAATGTACAGGACGAAATAGTATACATTGTTTGCACAGTACAAACGCCGTTACTACAGAAAGGTTTAGAAAATGTACATATTAACATATTGACAAAAACACAGGACGATATGATATACGCACAGGATAAACTGTCAAAACTCATGGTTGAACGACCTAGAAAATGTACATAGAATATTGACAAATGTACAGGACGAAATCATATTAGCACAGGACAAACTGTCGTAACTACAGAACGGTTTAGAAAATGTACATATCAACATATTGACAAATATATAGGGCGAAATACTGTATAGTTTCAGATTCCTGGCTTCGTTATTGGAGGACATAACTATGACAGGTGCAGTCGATATATTTTTTACAAGTTGTCTCTCTTAGTTAAATATGGATCAATTGTGCAGGGTAAAATTTACTCTGTTCGCCAGAAATTGGAAAGAAACAATATCACCCACCTTTCCCCCAAGTCATCTTTTTGAAGTTAAATACATATAATACGCATCCGATTTTGTCATAATGTATTTTAATCTGTCAGGCTTACACTTCAAGTAATTTATTTTTCTCAGACACAGAATTATATTTATTAAAGAATAATTAATTGATCAAACTGATAATGTGACGGCCCAATTTGCCACCTAAAATTTTCATTTTCATAAATGAACAAGAGCCATGTTACACATGGTTAATCCCCCCGCCAGGAAAAAGTTACCTGAAGGTTGTACTTTCGTACATTTTACTTGGTGAGAGGAAATCCTTAAAAAGCCGTATAGTTATGGTCATGCTGAGTACAGTTTTCAAGTAAGTGGAAAAAGAATAAGGCAATGAAGAGAAGGTTTGCAAAATTATATTAATGTTCATTATCAGTATAGGTATGATATTTTTCTATTTGACTAAAAGTAGACAAGGTAGAGTTATTGTTCTTGCACACTGCACTTCCTACCAAGTGCTATGTCAGTGTATTAAGTTTGAAGAAAATCCCTCAAGTACTTTTGGAGTTATGCTCCGGACAAAGTTTTTCAAGTAAATCTGATAAAGGGGAATAACTCTAAAAGTAGGCAAGGTAGAGTTATTGTTCTTACACACTGCACTTCCTACCAAGTGCTATGTCAGTGTATTAAGTTTGAAGAAAATTGCTCAAGTACTTTTGGAGTTATGCTCTGGACAAAACTTTTAAAGTAAATCTGATAAAAGGGGAATAACTCTAAAAGTAGGCAAGGTAGAGTTATTGTTCTTGCACACTGCACTTCCTACCAATGTGCTATGTCAGTGTATTAAGTTTGAAGAAAATTGCTCAAGTACTTTTGGAGTTATGCTCCGGACAAAATAGGGGGGGGGGGGGGACGGACGCACGGACGGACGGACGGACGGACGAAGAGCATTTCTAATATCCCCTTCGCCTTTGGCGGGGGGATAATAATTAGTATGTATGGGAATCTTTGCTGCTACTGGTGAATGTCAATTTCAAGTGGATTGTCGTAGCTACCCCTCACCAGCTGATGGGCAACAAGAACTAAATCGAAGCGGCTCTTGGCATCAGTTTTAGCTACCAACCAGGCTTATGTATGCACACATCTAAGGAGAATTATTAAAAGTGAAATGGTGTTTATTCTAGTAAATTATATGGGACAAATATGTATCAATAGTATGTTGTCAGCAAAAAAGCAAGCTAGCTATGCTTGCTCCTTGGCAAACAGCGCCAGACTATAGTATAAGGTGGTAATGTTGTTAAATCATTATTGCAACCATGTGTATTTGTCGAAGGTCAAGGTCATATAGAAGTCAAAGGTCGGTCTCCAAGCTGTGTGAAAACTCTGCCCTTCAGACAAGGCAAAGACAAGGTTAGAAGGGTCACTGATTTGGTCCAGAACTAAATGGATTTTATGAAAAGATAAAACATCTAAATATGTTTGTAATTTAAAAAATCGTAATTTTGAGTCAAAACACATGTGTAATATTTTTAAAAAGTTGATAATCCGGATAATATATTGAAGGAAACGCTTTTAATAGCATTATAAACAAACACTTATACTCATATAAAGGAACTCAGACAAAACAAAATTACATATCATGTTAGCAATTTTCCGGTAAAACAGTATAGAATGCATTAGAAGTAGATTAAACATATTCAGAAATATTGAATCCTTTAGCAAAAATATAATTACCATCACCTTGGAGTAGTATATTTACAACAGCATTTTCAAGTTGTCCTGGTCTTAATTGATATTATCTTGTCAGAACCCTGACAGGTACGGTGTGCCGTTACGGCCATAATTGTTTCGGCCCTCCGACCTGTTGACTTACGATAAAACGTTGCGAAGGCGCGAACACATGATGCGAAGGGCATCGTCCCGTCGTGTCTTAACGTAAATTATCGTCCCTTGGTATCATGTGTTCACGTCTTCGCATCGTCTTATCGTGATTTCGCCCGTGGCAGTCAACAGATCGACGGGGCGAAACAACGATGACCGTAACGGAGCACGAAACAAGAGCTGTCAACAGGACAGCGCGCTCGACTTTTTTAGTGTTTGCCAATAAAACAAAACTTTGACAGTTAAGGGCACACAAGACTTTAACTAGGAATTTCTAAGTACAAATCAAGAAACATTTTCACAGAGTTATCTTCTCTTGCTTACAGATGGGTGTCTTGATGGTACATAAGTACTCCAACTTTCAAAGTAATATCTCAAATGGTTAAGTCAACAAGTGGACAAGAATGAAAATTTTCTAAGTCAAAAAGGGCCATAATTCAAATAAAACCTCTGACAGAATTACCTTCTCCTGCCTATGTTTTGGGATCATGATGGTAAACAAGTACAAATGTATTCCACTTTCAAAGTAATATCTGAAACAGTTTAGTCAAAAAGTGGACTGGTACAAAAAACTTAACAAAGATTTTAAGTCCATAAAGGGCCTTAATTTTAAAACAAAACCTTGACAGAGTTACCTTCTCTTGCCTACAGATGGGGGCAATAATGTAAACAAGCATTCAAAGTTTCAAAGCAATATCTCTAAGGGTTAAGTCAATAAGTGGACTTTACCCATATTCAATGTATTTTCTAAATAAAAAAACGGAGAATAATTCTGTCAAAATCATTGACAAAGTTATGTTATCTTGTCTGTTAATGGAGGTAATGATTATGAATACGTATGGTAAATTTCAAAGCAATACCTTTAATGGTTTTGAAATAAATTAGGGTGGTACGAAAAACTTAACCAAGCTCAATACACTTTTTAAGTAAAAAAGGGCCATAAATCTGTCAAAAACCTTGACAGAGTTATGTACTCTTGTCTGTAGATGGGGGTTTTAATGGTAAACAAGTATGGTAAGTTTCAAAGCCACAACTCTAATAGTTTTGAATTAAAGTGGGGTGGTACGAAAAACTTAACCAAGGTGTGACATCAACGCGGACGCCGACGTCGAGGCGAGTAGGATAGCTCCCCTTTTCTTCGAAAAGTCGAGCTAAACAATTTCTCTTTTATTTTTCTTTTAAAGGTAATTCATACACTAGTATTGCAAATCGATTGTAAACTGTTATTGTGAATTCTAACGCAGTTATTGACGTAACGTTATTTATGATTGGTTGTATCGCCTAAATTTGTGACTATGAAATAACGAATATGTAGTCGCAAAAATCAAACTGCGTTTAAATTATAGCATTTATAACACTTTACGTTAGAATAGGGATTTTGACTTTTGAGACCGTATAAAACTATACGGTTTTAATAATCGCAAACAGTTGTAACTGTTCCGGCTAACGCCAGATAGTTGCGACCATTAAAAACCGTAAATATGGCCGCAAATATCAAAATTACAAAACAGTTTTTTAACCCTATATTTGGTGAAGATCAGAGTGGTTTTTTTACTGAACGGAATTTATATACAAAGTTAATCATAAATTACAGAAAAATTCATTTACAGTTGTATGTGTAAGCTGTTTAAAACAAGTAATAATGGACATATCAACATGTCTGTTAAGTTTACGAACGGTATGCACGAGTTGTATACACACTTTTGATTAAATCTTAAACTCTTATTTGCAATGTTTGTACTACAAAGTTTGCAATATGTACCGTCTAAGTCACCATCTATTGTCGACGGTTTTGTTAGTACATGTCGAACCGTTTCAATGCGAGAAAACTGTTTGAATATTTTTGTTTCGATGAACTTCTTCTCAATGTCAGGGATATTGTACTCTTCACATCTATGTCTAATTGTCCATGCTTGTTTTTTGTTTCTTTTCGCTCTTAGTCGTTGTCGAAATGATCTGGACATTTGCACTCCACAACATTGCCTTAATATGTCCCAATACTTCAGGTAAATTTCTACATCTTGCATTTGCTTGTCTGTGACTCCAAATATCTGCTGGTATTCATAAGCAATTAAATGACCAATCTTTAAAACCGTTTCATAAACGGCAACATAAGGAATTCTTAAGCCATGTTTTTTTATTCTTCTTATTTGTGTCTCATTTCTAGGAAATCTACCTGAAGTAACAAAGACCCACGAATCACGAGGCAATGATTTCAGGAACATATCTATGTTGTGCGTTTTTATAACGTTATATTGGCAAGACGAACATCCTCTAACATAATTGCAACCAACAGATTGATTAGAATGTTGTTGAGTAATGGCAACAAAGAGGCATACGATTTGGAATTGTAATGTCGTTGCTGTCCTTGGCTTGCCATACTGTAGGATCGTCTTCGGGATATTTGGTTGAAAGATGTCTGACTGAAATGATAATATTATCAATATTAAGACAAGAGGACCAAGACGGTTCTATATCGCTCACTTGGCTACCATTGGCTATAAAACAAGAGCCATGTTACACATGGTTAATCCCCCCGCCAGGAAAAAGTTACCTGAAGGTTGTACTTTCGTACATTTTACTTGGTGAGAGGAAATCCTTAAAAAGCCGTATAGTTATGGTCATGCTGAGTACAGTTTTCAAGTAAGTGGAAAAAGAATAAGGCAATGAAGAGAAGGTTTGCAAAATTATATTAATGTTCATTATCAGTATAGGTATGATATTTTTCTATTTGACTAAAAGTAGACAAGGTAGAGTTATTGTTCTTGCACACTGCACTTCCTACCAATGTGCTATGTCAGTGTATTAAGTTTGAAGAAAATCCCTCAAGTACTTTTGGAGTTATGCTCTGGACAAAACTTTAAAAGTAAATCTGATAAAGGGGAATAACTCTAAAAGTAGGCAAGGTAGAGTTATTGTTCTTACACACTGCACTTCCTACCAATGTGCTATGTCAGTGTATTAAGTTTGTAGAAAATTCCCTCAAGTACTTTTGGAGTTATGCTCTGGACAAAACTTTTAAAGTAAATCTGATAAAGGGGAATAACTCTAAAAGTAGGCAAGGTAGAGTTATTGTTCTTGCACACTTCACTTCCTACCAATGTGCTATGTCAGTGTATTAAGTTTGAAGAAAATCCCTCAAGTACTTTTGGAGTTATGCTCCGGACAAGTAAATCTGATAAAGGGGAATAACTCTAAAAGTAGGCAAGGTAGAGTTATTGTTCTTGCACACTGCACTTCCTACCAATGTGCTATGTCAGTGTATTAAGTTTGAAGAAAATCCCTCAAGTACTTTTGGATTTATGCTTCGGACAAGTAAATCTGATAAAGGGGAATAACTCTAAAAGTAGGCAACGTAGAGTTATTGTTCTTGCACACTGCACTTCCTACCAATGTGCTATGTCGGTGTATTAAGTTTGAAGTAAATCCCTCAAGTACTTTTGGAGTTATGCTCTGGACAAAACTTTAAAAGTAAATCTGATAAAGGGGAATAACTCTAAAAAGTAGGCAAGGTAGAGTTATTGTTCTTACACACTGCACTTCCTACCAATGTGCTATGTCAGTGTATTAAGTTTGTAGAAAATTCCCTCAAGTACTTTTGGAGTTATGCTCTGGACAAAACTTTTAAAGTAAATCTGATAAAGGGGAATAACTCTAAAAGTAGGCAAGGTAGAGTTATTGTTCTTGCACACTTCACTTCCTACCAATGTGCTATGTCAGTGTATTAAGTTTGAAGAAAATCCCTCAAGTACTTTTGGAGTTATGCTCCGGACAAGTAAATCTGATAAAGGGGAATAACTCTAAAAGTAGGCAAGGTAGAGTTATTGTTCTTGCACACTGCACTTCCTACCAATGTGCTATGTCAGTGTATTAAGTTTGAAGAAAATCCCTCAAGTACTTTTGGATTTATGCTTCGGACAAGTAAATCTGATAAAAGGGGAATAACTCTAAAAGTAGGCAAGGTAGAGTTATTGTTCTTGCACACTGCACTTCCTACCAATGTGCTATGTCGGTGTATTAAGTTTGAAGTAAATCCCTCAAGTACTTTTGGAGTTATGCTCTGGACAAAACTTTTAAAGTAAATCTGATAAAGGGGAATAACTCTAAAAGTAGGCAAGGTAGAGTTATTGTTCTTGCACACTGCACTTTCTACCAATGTGCTATGTCAGTGTATTAAGTTTGAAGAAAATCCCTCAAGTACTTTTGGAGTTATGCTCCGGACAAGTAAATCTGATAAAGGGGAATAACTCTAAAAGTAGGCAAGGTAGAGTTATTGTTCTTGCACACTGCACTTCCTACCAATGTGCTATGTCAGTGTATTAAGTTTGAAGTAAATCCCTCAAGTACTTTTGGAGTTATGCTCCGGACAAAACTTTTAGAGTAAATCTGATAAAGGGGAATAACTTTAAAAGTAGGCAAGGTAAAGTTATTGTTCTTGCACACTGCACTTTCTACCAATGTGCTATGTCAGTGTATTAAGTTTGAAGAAAATCCCTCAAGTACTTTTGGAGTTATGCTCCGGACAAAGTTTTTCAAGTAAATCTGATAAAAGGGGAATAACTCTAAAAGTAGGCAAGGTAGAGTTATTGTTCTTACACACTGCACTTCCTCCCAATGTGCTCTGTCAGTGTATGAAGTTTGAATAAAATCGCTCAAGTACTTTTGGAGTTATGCTTCGGACAAAATTGGGACGGACGCACGGACGGACGGACGGACGGACGAAGGGCATTTCTAATATCCCCTTCGCCTTCGGCGGGGGGATAAACAAGGTCATCAGAAAGGGTCAATTTTGACTTGGGGGGAACATGATTTGGATATTCTCGGAAGATGTCAACTAGGCAATGATAAATGCCAATTATCTAAGCTCTAGGCCTTGTGGTTTCAGAGAAGATTATTAACGTTTTTCTTATATAAGCCTATGTAAAAACAAGTGACCCCTGTGCGGGGTCAATTTTGACTCGGGGGTCATAATTTGAACATTCTTGGTTTAGATCCATTAGGCAATGCAACATGCTTGAATTCCAAGCTCTATGCCAAGTAGATTTTCAACGTTTTTCTTATGTAAGCCTATGTAAAACAAGTGACCCCCGTGCAGGGTCAATTTTGACTCGGGGTCATAATTTGAACATTCTTGGTAGATTTCAACTAGGCAATGGTATAGCTAAATATCTAAGCTCTAGGTAGGCCTTATAGTTTCAGATATAAAGATCTTTAAAGTTTTTGTACAAAAGCCTATGAAAGAAGCAACCTCGGGCGAGGTCATAATTTGAACATTTTTGGTAGAGGTCAACTAGGTTATGCTACATGTACATGCTAAATATCTAAGTTCAAGGCCTTGTGGTTTCAGAGAATTTCACCTATATAAGCCTATGAAAAAGCAAGTGATCCCCTGAGGGGCTCAATTTTGACCTCTAGGGAGAGGTCTAATAGGCAATGCTACATGCTAAATATCTAAGTTCTACGCCTTGTGGTTTCAGAGAAGAAGATTTTTAAAGTGTTTTCCTATTTGTTGCCATGGTAACAAGAGTTCTGCAAGTTTCATCAACACTGATTAGGTGTTTGAAGAAATTACGGTGCTAGAGCTTAAACACGATTAAAAATTGCAATTTTTGTTCAATCAAGGGCCATAACTTAACAAGAACTAACCGATCAAGCCCATAATTAAACTAATCCAAGGTATAACGGTCATACATATTCTCTGTAAATATGATTAGGATCAGTGAAGAAATGAAGGTGTTAGAGTTTAAACATAGTTAAATATTGCATTTCTTGTCAAATCAAGGGCCTTATTTCATTAAGTCCATAATTTATCTCATCCGAAATCTTATGGTCATACACATTCTCTGTAAAGTTGATTGCTGAAGGTGTTAGAGTGTAAACATGGTAAAATATTGGAATTTTTAACAAATCAGGGGCCATAACTCTAAAAAAACTAATCCGATAAGCCCATAATTGAAATCATTACAAATCTTATGGTCATATACATTCTCTGTAAATATGGTCAGTGTAAGATAAGAAATGACGATCCTAGAGTGTAAAAATAGTCAAATATTGCATTTTTGTTAAAGGGACATGCCCTATAACTGATGTCAAACTAAATAACATCCAAAATATAAATAATAAAATCTTTGGAAGTATTATATCTTAACCTAAAGGTTTCAGCTATGCATTCCCAGTCGTTATCGATAAAAGCTGCGGTTTTAAATATACTGCAGTACCGTAAACCATTCAATAATCTATGTAGAGTTGTTGTTGTACAATTAAAGGGTGGATGCGATTTATTACAGAAAGCCTCTATATTAATTGTGGTAAAATAAGGCCATATGTTCTTCTTTGACATTGTATTTATTTATCATTTTACGTTCATTGAACACATAATCTATATTTCGAGAATATAATCTGCTAGATGTAGGGAATGCCTCTTTATGGGGTCATAATTCAGGAAACACTGATCCGAACAAACCCATAGTCGAACTCATCCGGGGTCTTGTGACCATAAATATTGCGTTCAAGTTTCATTATGATTGTTTTAAAAATGTAGATGCTAGAGTGCAAACAACTAATTGTGGACGGACGACGGACATAGCTCACCATGACCACTTTGAGGTCAGGTGAGCTACAAAAAAACATGTAAAATGTAGTGGAAATCACCATAAAGTACACTTGTACAGCAAAATCATCAACCTAAAACTCAGTATTCGGACCACTTCTACCTAAAACTTAGTATTCGGACTTCTTTATTACTACATGTACGTCGATGATCTTCCAGTTGTGCGTTTTTATAACGTTTTATTGGCAGAACGAACATCTTCTGACATAATTGCAATCAACAGATTGATTAGAATATTGTGAAGTAATGGTCCGCGTTCATTTTCTGGACAAACATTTGACCGTAACATGCCAAATTTCGCACATTTCGGGATAAAACTGTTCGATAATCACTTACAATGTCCATCAAACATTTTTCTGGGTAATCATTTCATTATTTGTGAATAAATATTGATTTAGTATCAGAAATACTAACCCTACTAATGTTCAAAGAATAGTTCGTGTCTTGCCTGTGTGAGCGCATAGCTGGGCTTGGAGGCGCCTGGATACTGTGTGATACCATCTGAAATATGTTCAAACTAGAGCTATCACTAAATGTGATTAATACCCCCCGAAAGACTGCTTTATAAACCGAGGAAGTTCGTAGTAACAGAATACCTTGCAAAAAAAACTAAAATACAGATATTGTTCATGGCAATAACTCTGTCATTAGTCAAGATAGAGTTATCTTTCTTGTACACTGCACTTCCTCTCATTGTGCTTGACCATTGTATGAAGTTGTATTGCATTCCAATCAGTAGTTTTCAAGTATTGCTCTGCGACAAGGAAAAGTAAAAATGGGAAATAACTCTGTCATGAGTCAAGATAGAGTAATGGTTCCTAATTACTGCACTTCCTCTCAATGTACTTGACCATTGTATGAAGTTAAACTGAATTCCAACCCGTAGTTTTCAAGTAATGTTCCGGACAAGGAAAAGTAACAAAGGGCAATAACTCTGTAATTACTCAAGTTACAGTTATGGTTCTTGTACACTGCACTTTCTCTTATTGTGCTAGACTATTGTATGAAGTTGTATTGAATTCCAACCAGTAGTTTTCAAGTTATGCTTCGGACAAGGAAAAGTAACAAAGGGCAATAACACTGTAATTTCTCATGATATAGTTATGGTTCTTGTGCACTGCACTTCCTCTTATTGTGCTTGACCATTGTATGAAGTTGTATTGAATTCCCACCCGTAGTTTTCAAGTTATGCTCCGGATAAGAAAAAGTAACAAAGGGCAATAACTCTGAAATTAATCAAGATTAATGGTTCTTGTGTACTGCACTTTCTCTCAATGTATTTGACCATTGTATGAAGTTGTATTGAATTCCAACCAGTAGTTTCCAAGTTATGCTCCAGACAAGGAAAATGCAACAGACCGACCGCTCGGCCGCCCGACCGACCAACCACCGGGTGACTCCTATATACCCCCCAAACTTCGTTTCGGGGGTAATGATTATTTTCTACTGACCGGAATTTATGTACAGTATTAATGTTCGAATTTTTTTTTTATCTAAAATTAGTTTTACACTAATCTATGAAATGAAAAAGATATGTTTTGCATTTCGGATGACATTGCAACAATTGCTACTTTTGATTGAAAAGTGAAAATGTACATAATGTACATGTATGTTGTTTTCAAGGTATCAATCTAATAAATGATAATATTTAGCCATATCAAAATTTGAATTCTGAAACATTTACCTGTCCAGCATCAATATGGTATCCGGTTTTCATGTTAATCAACGAAATGATAAAAATCAAACAAAACATAGATACAAATGTTAAAACTGTCCTAGAATTAATACGGCTAAGGGTAGTCTCCATGTTTGAAATCCTGTTTAAGTCTTTCCAAACAGTGTAAAGAATAAATCGTTTTTCAGTACACGTTACTTACTGACAGACAGTATATGTAGTTTTGCTGTAAAACCGTAAGAAGTATACTTTATACACAAGCGCAACCAAATTATCCGAGGCGAAGCCGAGGACAATCTGGTCGCGCTTGTTTATAAATTATACTTGTTACGGTTGTAAGAGGACACTTTTACAGCAAAACGAGTACAAGTTTCTGACTTATACGACGTCTGTTTAGCAAACATGATTCTTGGAACATTTCTTGCAGGATGTGTTGAATTTGTGTGAAAAAAAGAATTTATTAAGATAGTTTAATACGTATGAATCAGTGCTGAACCTACAGAGAATATAGCATCGGCCTTATCTATTGTGTTTATTTAAATGTAGTTTTCGCACGGGGAATCCGCCTCTGTTAAAGCAGGATTAGTAGAATGTAGTGGGGTGTGTTTGCATCATCGAATAAACGTGTATTTGAAGAGAAAACCAAATTCTTCCTTAGTAATTTTAAGTAAATTCAAAATATTTGGAAAGCATGTGTGCTCTTGCAGGCATAGAAGATTACTAGACGGGACACTCTTGAAAGGTTAATTATATACATTTAAGTAACACTCTGCTCCGTGATCGAGTGGTTAGAGCCGTGAGTTCGAGACCTGCTACCGACCATGTCTTTTTATATGAGAAAGTTGCCAGTTTCTTACGGATGACAGGAAAGGTTCTTCCCAAGAAGGATAGTTGGGTAAACTGCCCGCCTGTTAAAATGACTTGGGGCGTTAAACTCCTACAACAACAACAACAACACAAGCTCTACAAGTACACGTTTTGTACACAGTACACGATTCTTCCGTGATGATGAAATATTTTTCTTAGTGTGACTATCTCTGATACTGTGTCAAATCATTGTATTGCTTTACAAACTATCTTTTACAAATGCATTATTAAGAAAGTAAAATCATACGGATTTGAACGAAAACATAAATTCAAAACAGCAGTCAACATAAATGTTTCCGTCAACCGATGAAATGAACGGAATTGGTTGTACATTACCACAACACCACAAAGGATACTTTTTATTGATTATCAGACAAATTGATAACGACGACATTATATTTAGGGTAATGTAAAAGTGATGTGATAGATATAAATACGACCATAATCACGCGTGCAAGTAAAGATATAATTGTTACGTTACCCAATGAATTACTCAAAACATTGAAATGTTTTTGGCACGTCACTGTCACAATATCCTAAATGAACTGTGTGCTGTTCGATATTTGGATTTATATCAATTTGTGTGACATTCTTAACTACTGTTGGTCATAGATTTTACTCGTCTGTACAAACGTTTTCTCGTACAAATCTATTTCCAACGATAACTAGATACATCGGTATAACGACTTCAACAGAAGGCAAAAAAGTTCCGTTTCATTCTCCCAGCCGATACATCTTTTAACCTAACATATTTTGTAGGTGTTAAGTTTCTACTTTTTTTAAAAAGGCCACAATTAGGCTTACAGATATCAACTTGAAAAAATATAACATTTTACATAAATTTTGATTTTTTAGAATAGCGACATAAGCATTTCTAGTACTCTTGCTAATCGCTGTCAATTAAAACACGTGCAAAGCATGCAGTTAAAACAAGATTTGTCTATATATGAGGGTAGAAAAGGTAAGTACGAACAATCAAATTCAGTGAATTAATATTCCCCGCCAAATGAAGCAAAAAGCTGAAAAAGAACAACTGAAAAGTGTATTGATCTGCTTTTATACAACCCTCCCCCCCCCCCCCATTTTTTTTAATTTCATAGCCCCACTGGGGCATCATCACTGAAACGTGATTTTTTTTCTTCAAGTTACAGTCATAAAGTACTTAAGTAAGTAAAAACAAATCAGTACTACTACTTTCAGACAACAAGATTTCTTATGTTCGATATAGAATAATTATGTAAGAAAAGCACTGAATCCCCTTAATCGTCTCATTTCTGTAAAGATACAGTTCCTAAATTTTCCGTTGTTAGAGAATACAAAGTTGATTATTTGTGCCAAACAAAATAAAATTCTGACAAGCCTTTTCAGAAAAAAAGGAGCATAGAAGTGTAGGAGTGAATATTAGAA
This sequence comes from Saxidomus purpurata, assembly GCA_022818135.1. Lineage (NCBI taxonomy): Eukaryota > Metazoa > Mollusca > Bivalvia > Venerida > Veneridae > Saxidomus > Saxidomus purpurata. The sequence goes on from JAFMSR010000001.1 coordinate 35,863,260, forward strand.
AAAGTGATCATTGAATTATTCGAGCCAATTACAATTTAATTTTGATAAGTTAAACTGGTTTCAGAGAAATATAATTTTAATGTTTTTATATTGAATATAAAAGAAAATAACAATTAAAGGGCAATACTAATCAAATCTTGAAGAAAGTTGTATGTGCCCCGTGGCATTATGCTATTGTACACTTAAGTTTCAGGAAATTATATTCATTGGTTCTTGAGTAATGACTCCGGACAGACGGACGGACGGACAACGCAAAAAAACAATATCCCTCAGCGTTTCGCGGAGGATTATAGAAAAGAAGCGTAGATCTTATGGCTGAAAAAAATGTGACAGTAGTTACTGTTGCAAATATGCAGAAATTGTCAAAACTGCAGTAAAGGTAATTGATTAAACCGTCGTTCTCATTATTGATGTAAGCGACAAGGAGGCCACTGATACAGATAGCGAATGTTAGGACTATTCTACGGAATCCTATTAGGGACCTCGCGTCCTCGCCCCGCGCCTTTTGAAAACGCCGTAGAAAACAAGAGCTGTCAGTAGACAGCGCGCTCGACTATTCTCAGTGATTGACAATATAAAATAATATCCATCCTGGAACTTTAATGTAAATTCTAACATGAAAAAGGGGCATAATTCTGTCAAAAGGCTTGATAGAGTTATCTCCTCCTGTGTACAGGTTGGGGGCATGATGGTCAACAAGTGTGCAAAGTTTCAAAGCCAGATGACAATTGAATTGGAAAATATTTGAGGTGGTACGCAAACTTTAACGTAAATTCTAAGTCGAACAAGAGCTGTCACATGACAGCACGCTCGACTATTCGAAAGCTTGTTGGTAAAATGGGGTTTTTGTCTAAGAACAGGAGTATTGTGTAATTGTCTATAAGAATTAAGGTCAAAGATATGAAACTTGTTCAAAGACCTTTGTAAATGTACATTGCATTCAAGGCCTTACTCTGGATTCTGCAAGCCAACTGGAGGGAGGATGGGGGGGATAATTTCAAAGAAATACATGACCTTGTACATTTGATCATGAATAATTTTGTAACTTTTCAAAATTGATATGTATAGAATTAAAAAAGCATGACCACTTCATGCTGCATAATTATTCTATGACATTTCAAAAGAAAGCCATTTTGAGTATTTCCATTTTAGTCTGGAAAAACTGTGACAAAATTCTAAGTTAAAAAGGGCATAAATATGTCAAAAATCAAAAACATTGGTGAAGATGTTGACAGTAAATACGTTCGATAGTATTCTATCTTTAACAAAACATTCAAAGTTAAAAAGGGACACAAATCTATCAAAAATCAAAACAGAGTTATGGGGATTGTTTCCTCAGGTGTAGATGTTGATGGTAAACATATATTTTGAGTTTCACGTCAATACCTTATATAGTATTCAAGATATTTGAATTTACAAAAAAAAAATACCAAAACTTCTAAGTTAAAAAGGGGCATAAATCTGTCAAAATCAAAACAGAGTTATGGGAATTGTTTCCTCAGGTGTATATGTTGATGGTAGACACATACTTTGAGTTTCAAGTCAATACCTTTGATAGTATTCAAGATATTTGAATTTTAAAAAAAACTTTAACCAAAAATTCTAAGTTAAAAAGGGGCATAAATCTGTCAAAAATCAAAACAGAGTTATGGGAATTGTTTCCTCAGGTGTATATGTTGATGGTAGACACATACTTTGAGTTTCAAGTCAATACCTTTGATAGTATTCAAGATATTTGAATTTTAAAAAAAACTTTAACCAAAAATTCTAAGTTAAAAAGGGGCATAAATCTGTCAAAAATCAAAACAGAGTTATGGGGATTGTTTCCTCAGGTGTATATGTTGATGGTACACACATACTAGTTTCAAGTCAATACCTTTGATAGTATTCAAGATATTTGAATTTATAAAAAACTTTAACCAAAAATTCTAAGTTAAAATGGGGTATAAATCTGTCAAAAATCAAAACAGAGTTATGGGGATTGTTTCCTCAGGTGAAGATGTTGATGGTAGACACATACTTTGAGTTTCAAGTCAATACCTTTGATAGTATTCAAGATATTTGAATTTATAAAAAACTTTAACCAAAATTTCTAAGTTAAAAAGGGGCATAAATCTGTCAAAAATCAAAACAGAGTTACGGGGATTGTTTCCTCAGGTGAAGATGTTGATGGTAAACATATAGTTTGAGTTTCAAGTCAATACCTTTGATAGTATTCAAGATATTTGACTTTATGAAAAACTTTAACCAACGCAGACGCCGACGCCGACGCCGACACCGACGCCGACGCCGACGCTGGGGCGAGTGCAATAGTCTCCTTATTCTTCGAATAGTCGAGCTAAAAAGGGGCATAATTTTGTCAAAATGCTTGATAGAGTTATCTCCTCCTGTGTACAGGTTGGGGGCATGATGGTGAACAAGCGTGCAAAGTTTCAAAGCCAGATGTCAATGGACTTTGAAAATATTTGAGGTGGTACGCAAACTTTAACGTAAACTCTAAGTAGAAAAAGGGGCATAATTTTGTCAAAATGCTTGATAGAGTTACCTCCTCCTGTGTACAGGTTGGGGGCATGATGGTGAACAAGTGTGCAAAGTTTCAAAGCCAGATGTCAATGGACTTTGAAAATATTAGAGAAGGTACGCAAACTTTAACGTAAACTCTAAGTAGAAAAAGGGGCATAATTTTGTCAAAATGCTTGATAGAGTTACCTCCTCCTGTGTACAGGTTGGGGGCATGATGGTGAACAAGTGTGCAAAGTTTCAAAGCCATATGTCAATGGACTTTGAAAATATTAGAGGTGGTACGCAAACTTTAACATAAGTGGTTACGCCGACGCCGACGCCGACGCCGACGCCGACGCTCGGGTGACTAGGATAGCTCTCCTTATTCTTCGAATAGTCGAGCTAAAAACGCGAGATTCGATGGTTACATTCTCGTGTTCTTTTTTTAAAGACTTTTACAGTGACGCTTTATATTTATTATAGGAAATTCGATAAAAAAAGATGCGAGATTCGACTTTAAAATGAATGCATCTTTTTTATATTGATATTGAAAATATATTTTGGTAAAGATCTTTAAAAAAAACGCGCGGCTTGATGTTAATTAAGAAATAATAAATGCCTCCCTGTATTTTATCGTTGAATAAAATATAGTGAGGAATTTGGATGCGTAGTAATTAAATCACGAGTGCGTAGCACGAGTGATTTAATTTTTCGCATCCAAATGACTGACTGTATTTTATTCAATGATAAAATATAGGGAACAATTTATTATTTCGATTCTAACACGTTATTTTCTTTGAAAACAATCCCGAACTTTATTTAACGCGTAGTAGTACATCATTGTTACCTTAAAACGCGAGATACGATTGGACGCGCTTGTTTACATACGTCACGTCGTTACGTCATTTAAGGCACGTCGTCCTTGGAAATACGTGCTGTATTTTATCGTAAAATAAAATACAGGCTTTTCCCTATATGTTTATATAGGAAAAACAGCCGCTTGTGTTAGAATTTGGCGTGTTTTTTTTCGGTACTACACCACATTTCTCCAATACCAACTGGTATCTTAAAATTAGTCCGGGTTCATTGAATCGACTTCATAAAAAAAACGCGAGATTCTTCCGCAAATCTCGTATTGTTTTTTTTCGATCACCGAAGATGTTTAAAAACTGTAAAAAAAGGCGCCAAAACAAAATACAAACCTCGCCCTTTCTAAAAAGATTTTCCAATGGAAATATAGTGGCGAAACCATTCAATTTGACAGCAAAAAGATGCGAGAATGTAACCAACGAATCTCGCGTTTTTTGTTTTTTTTCTACGGTGTTTTCGAAAGGCGCGGGGCGAGGACGCGAGGTCCCTAACAGGATTCCGTACTATTCTGGCACAGAACGCGTTTGGATTATTGGAATGAAAGTAATAAAACAAGATGAAACAGTTATGCAGTCTTAAAAGACACCGCCAACATTTGTTTCCTTTTTATAGTACTTCGAAGTGATTGCATTCATATTTACATTGATGAGTGAATGTAGTATAAAATTAAGAGGAGTTGCATAGACGGATTCGGCCATGATCATTTGAAAAAGAACATATTATATCTGAATTGTACAAATAAAGCAGAATAATGATAATTAATATATATATATATATGGACCCCTGTGGCCGCATATCTCACATGTATGTGTCTTTAAAGGCACAGAATGTGAGATTATGGCAACATAGGATCAGACAGACATGTGTATTCACACTGGGGTACTTATCCAATGATAGAATAGCTTCTGTTTTCAATTATCAGTCCCGTAGCTACACTGAGGCCGGTGCCTCCCTGTTTTCTGCCAAGAATTTGAAAAAAAGGATATATATTGAGGCGCCATCTTTTGACGTACTGTTATGTAATTTAATTTATGTAGACTATCTTCTTCGTTTTTAATATCAATAATACTTACACTATAGCACAGTTTTCGTGCAGATCTATATGTAACTAAAATGTACACGAATCTTTTAGAATCATTTATTGTTTCCGAAATCGATATCTTAAAAGTATCAAAAACATGTTTGAAATGCAGGAAAATGCACGAAATGGCACCCTCGAAAAAAATTAATTCCGAGGGGGAGCATGTCCCCGGAACCCCCCCCCCCCCCCCCCCTAGATAGTGTCTCCCTATTTTTAACCTCTGGTTATGGCCCTGGTCTACATCAACATGTGTTTCACGCATCCAAAGTAGGTTTACGATGACTCTTAGTACGTTAATTAATTCAACCCTACGTTACAGGTGTAATCTTCGTGGATATATGCAGGAACATACTAAACATTTAGGTGGAACCTACTAAATGTTAGTTTTGACCCTGATCGTACATCATAATCCCCTCCATCTTCTAACTCAAAAAGAAGTTAAGGTGCCTGCCGCCTCATCCCGGAGGTTGCGGGTTCGAGCCCCACTGGGGTCACGGCCGTACCTCCTCATATGACTCGAGAGTGACTCAATAAATTAGTATAAAATAATTGAGTTTGTATCCTGTATATTCAATTATGTTGAAATTAACGCTCATACTGTACCTTCTGGCTCTTATCCAGGGTATAAACTAATTTAACCGATATATTGTGTTGAAAATCGAAAATGGACTACCTTAGCTTTCAATCTCTTTGTTTAGCTTTGTACAGTTTCAACGAAACAAAATTAAATGGCTCGAGCTATAGGGTTGTTAAGACCTTCTGTATGCATAGTCATATTTTGTTTAATATAAGTATGTGACAGCACATGTTAAAACATAGACAAAGCGGTAAGAACGACAATTATATTAAGTTTACAGGGGTGGATCCAGAGGACTAGATGGGTTTCATAGTTTGAGTAATCGTCAGAGAGGGTGTCCCCTCACGAGGAATTTTTTATTTTATGTTACAGTGGGAATGACACGTTTTCCTGCATTCCGATGTCCTTTGTCAACGATAGAATTATGTCAAAATTTATAACTAGCGGCAAAATAGACACTTCGGCGAGTTGACCTCCATGTGACTTTCACAGAAATCCTAAAAGGTTCTGTTTTTAATTAATACTAATTTATTCATTCTCGAATGCGAAACAAGTTCTTACAACTTATATCAATCCCTCTCTCATCAGATGGAATCAAGCTCGAAGAGATAAAGGCAATGTAGAATTATTTGTATCTTGCCCAAGGACACAATCGACCTGGCTATGGTTGGGATCGAACCCGGGATACTTCGATCCTTAGGCGAATGCGCTACCACTACGCCACGACGTCGTAAGATATATCATGATGTTGCCGTATAGAACGTCAACAAATGTTTTCTTTGGATAGGCCGGTAAGAAAATCATTCTGGCCAACTTTCATTATGATTTTGTAAAACAAGCTGACTGCTTTAAAAAATAATCCAATGGGTTATAAATTGAGTGATATGTACGCAACATGAACCTACGTCAAGATGAAGGAAATGATTTGTGTAGACGACTACATATAGACATATAAAAGTCTGTTGAGATTGGAACTCTTTTTTCTATTGAAGTCTTTTTTTCTTTTTAAGAAAAATATCTCCAACAAAAAATTGTCTCAATCAAAGTTAATCTCGACACGTTAATCAAGGAAAGGAGAAAATGTAAAGATGTTATAAAATGTTCAGAAAAGACACGAGTAATGACTCTTCAGACTACCGTGTATGTTTAATATTAAATCACACCTTGTTTCTCTCTGTACTCTGATGAATCTAAAGTTAGGTACAATCGACAAAGTTTTTGTAAAAAATGCCTCTCTTAGAGGAAGATGTGTAACTTCACACAGTTTCATATAATTTAAGGGCAATACTTCTGATCTGATCCAGGTGAACTTTATGTCCTTCTGAGATTAAAAGTTCAACATCTGATCAATGTTTGAAAAGTTTGCACGAAGGATAAATAATCAGTGAAAAAGAAAATCAAAGATGTATAGCAGGAGCAATATATCTTGTGTCACTAATGTGTTTCAGCTACATATCAAACTTAATCAAGCTCTTGTATAAAAATTCTAAGGTTTGGTTCATTTATAGGTAAAATACGCCCAACACTAAATTCTGTTGAGAGTAAGTTTTAATGAAAGATAAATAACTCAATATTAAAATTAGAACAATTTCAATTAATTGAATGTCACATGTTGTCGTAGCAACGAAATAATTATTTTGACTAAAGTTGAAGAATTTTGCAAGTATGACTGTAGTTCAAAACTATCGCAAGCCGTTTTACTATTTATTAAAAAAAACAACAGATATCTCTTTTATTTGAAAGAGATATCTTTCGTTTTAATAGAGATATCTCTTTCACGGCCATTCCTATACCCACTCCCGCTTCCCAGCGGAGGATAACAAGTAAACATAATGCTTGATGGTCCGGGTGATTTTTAACAAGAGCTGTCAGTAGGACAGCGTGCTCGACTTTTTTAGTGCTTGCCAATAAAACAAAACTTTGACAGTTAAGGGCACACAAGACTTTAACTAGGAATTTCTAAGTACAAATCAAGAAAATTTTTCACAGAGTTATCTTCTTTTGCTTACAGATAGGTCTTACGATGGTACATAAGTACTCCAACTTTCAAAGTAATATCTCAAATGGTTAAGTTAACAAGTGGACAAGAATGAAAATTTTAACTGAGTTTCTAAGTCAAAAAGGGCCATAATTCAAATAAAATCCTTGACAGAATTACCTTCTCCTGCCCATGTTTGGGAATCATGATGGTAAACGAGTATTCCAACTTTCAAATTAATATCTCAAACAGTTCAGTCAAAAAGTGGACTGGTACGAAAAACTTAACCAAGATTCTAAGTCGATAAAAGGCCTTAATTTTTAAAACAAATCCCTGACAGAGTTACCTTCTCTTGCGTACAGATGGGGGTAATGATGTGAAATAGCATTAAGTTTCAAAGCAATATCTCAAAGGGTTAAGTGGATTTTACCCATATTCAATGTATTTTCTAAGCAAAAAAGGGGCATAATTCTGTCAAAAACCTTGACAGAGTTATGTCCTATTGTCTGTTGATGAAGGTCGTGATGGTAAACAAGTATGGTTAGTTTCAAAGCAATACCTCCAATGGTTTTGAAATAAAGTGAGGTGGTACGAAAAACTTAACCAAGCTCAATACACTTTCTAAGTCAAAAAAGGGCCATAATTCTGTCAAAAACCTTGACAGAGTTATGTACTCTTGTCTGTAGATGGAGGTTATGATGGTAAACAAGTATGGTAAGTTTCAAAGCCATACCTCTAATACTTCTGAAATGAAGTGGGGTGGTACGAAAAACTTAACCAAGGTGTGACGCCAACGCCGACGCCGGGGTGAGTAGGATAGCTCCCCTTTTCATAGAAAAGTCGAGCTAAAAATGAGTTTATTTGTAGCAGACCTTGATTACACATTGTTTACTTGATAGTTTGTATATGTTTACATGAGTTAACGTGATAGTAGATTGGCAGGGGCGGATTACTGGGGTAGGGAGGCGGGGGTATAAACTTCGTGTGATTGCCGGATATCTATACTTCTTACCCTTACAGTTTCAAAGGCTATGCTTGAAAACTCTCTCATGTTTCTATCTTTTTTTCAAAAACAAACTACTACATTACACAGAATTTCAATAAATCTTTGACTACACGTCGCATTTTTTGCTGGACTTTTCGAAGAATAAGGAGGGTTATTGCGGTCAGCCTTGCATTGTCGTTGTACATTTGGTTTATAAGTTTTACACGCAAGCTACTATCATGGACATAGCTCAGTCACTGCATATGGGGTGGATTTGAAACTTTCCTTATGTGTTCAGGGGTATCAAACGAGCCAGTGAGATATTTTTGACATTATTTACACTATATAAGACAATGCACCGTAGACTTGTGAGACTTGTTATTTCCAATAACCGTCTTAGCATCAATGCAGTGACAGGGGATATGCGCGTCGTAGATGTTGCAAGCAATGTGTATTTCTAGTTAATTTGACAACAAACAACAAAGACCGATTTAACTATACGGTTAAATATGTTCCCCTACACGCACATTAACACTCTCTGTTGTGGGGAACCAAGGTCAGAACTGGTTTGGGAAGTAGGTTTTTAAGATATATGTAAAAGCTTTAAGATCATACATTTCTACGCGTTTAGTAACAGTGACCTTGACCCCCCGAAAACAAACTTTGTTTACTTCACACAATTAACAAGAGCTGTCTCATGACAGCACGCTCGACTATTCGAAAACTTGTTGGTAAAATGTTTTTTTTTTTGTCTAAGAACAGGTGTATTGTGTAATTGTCTATAAGAATTAAGGTCAAAGATATGAAACTTGTTCAAAGACCTATGTAAATGTACATTACATGCAAAGCCTTACTCTGGATTCTGTAAGCCAACTGGGGGGAGAAGGGGGGATAATTTCAAAGAAATACATGACCTTGTATATTTGATCATGAATAACTTTGTAACGTTTCAAAATTGATATGTTTAAAATAAAAAAAGTATGACCGCTACATGCTGCATAATTATTCTATGACATTTCAAAAGTAAACCATTTCGAGTATTTCTAATAATAGTCTGGTAAAAACTGTGACAAAATTCTAAGTTAAAAAGGGGCATAAATATGTCAAAAATCAAAAACATTGGTGAAGATGTTGATAGTAAACATTCATTTTAAGTTTCAAGTCAATACGTTTGATAGTATTCAAGATATTTGACTTCAAAAAAATCTTTAACTAAAATTCTAAGTTAAAAAGGGGCATAAATCAGAACAAAAATCAAATCAGAGATATGGGGTTTGTTTCTTCAGGTGAAGATGTTGATGGTGGGCACATAATTTGAGTTTCAAGTCAATACCTTTGAAAGTTTTCAAAATATTTGCCTTTATAAAATCTTTTACCAAAAATTCTAAGTTAAAAAGGGGCATAAATCTGTCAAAAATCAAAACAGAGTTATGGGGATTGTTTCCTCTGGTGTAAATGTTGATGGATAACATATAGTTTGAGTTTCAAGTATTACTTGATAGTAATCAAGATATTTGACTTTATAAAAAAATTCAACCAAAAATTCTAAGTTAAAAAGGGGCATAAATCTGTCAAAAATCAAAACAGAGTTATGGAGATTATTTCCTCAGGTGAAGATGTTGATGTTAGACACATACTTTGAGTTTCAAGTCAATACCTTTGATAGCATTCAAGATATTTTGATTTATAAAAAACTTTAACCAAAAATTCTAAGTTAAAAAAGGGCATAAATCTGTAAAAAATCAAAACAGAGTTATGGGGATTGTTTCTTCAGGTGAAGATGTTGATGGTAGACACATACTTTGAGTTTCAAGTCAATACCTTTGATAGTATTCAAGATATTTGAATTTATAAAAAAATTTAACCTAAAATTCTAAGTTAACAAGAGCTGTCAGTAGGACAGCGTGCTCGACTTTTTTAGTTCTTGCCAATAAAACAAATCCCTGACAGAGTTACCTTCTCTTGCGTACAGATGGAGGTAATGACGTGAAATAGCATTAAAAGTTTCAAAGCAATATCTCAAAGGGTTAAGGCAATAAGTGGATTTTACCCATATTCAATGTATTTTCTAAGTAAAAAAGGGGCATAATTCTGTCAAAAACCTTGACAGAGTTATGTCCTCTTGTCTGTTAATGAAGGTCGTAATGGTGAACAAGTATGGTTAGTTTCAAAGCAATACCTCCAATGGTTTTGAAATAAAGTGAGGTGGTACGAAAAACTTAACCAAGCTCAATACACTTTCTAAGTAAACAAGAGCTGTCAGTAGGACAGCGTGCTCGACTTTTTTAGTGCTTGCCAATAAAACAAAACTTTGACAGTTAAGGGCACACAAAACTTTAACTAGGAATTTCTAAGTACAAATCAAGAAAATTTTTCACAGAGTTATCTTCTTTTGCTTACAGATAGGTCTTACGATGGTACATAAGTACTCCAACTTTCAAAGTAATATCTCAAATGGTTAAGTTAACAAGTGGACAAGAATGAAAATTTTAACTGAGTTTCTAAGTCAAAAAGGGCCATAATTCAAATAAAATCCTTGACAGAATTACCTTCTCCTGCCCATGTTTGGGAATCATGATGGTAAACAAGTATTCCAACTTTCAAATTAATATCTCAAACAGTTCAGTCAAAAAGTGGACTGGTACAAAAAACTTAACCAAGATTCTAAGTCGATAAAAGGCCTTAATTTTTAAAACAAATCCCTGACAGAGTTACCTTCTCTTGCGTACAGATGGAGGTATTGACGTGAAATAGCATTAAAAGTTTCAAAGCAATATCTCAAAGGGTTAAGGCAATAATTGGATTTTACCCATATTCAATGTATTTTCTAAGTAAAAAAGGGGCATAATTCTGTCAAAAACCTTGACAGAGTTATGTCCTCTTGTCTGTTGATGAAGGTCGTGATGGTAAACAAGTATGGTTAGTTTCAAAGCAATACCTCCAATGGTTTTGAAATAAAGTGAGGTGGTACGAAAAACTTAACCAAGCTCAATACACTTTCTAAGTCAAAAAGGGCCATAATTCTGTCAAAAACTTTGACAGAGTTATGTACTCTTGTCTGTAGATGGAGGTTATGATGGTAAACAAGTATGGTAAGTTTCAAAGCCATACCTCTAATACTTCTGAAATAAAGTGGGGTGGTACGAAAAACTTAACCAAGGTGTGACGCCAACGCCGACGCCGGGGCGAGTAGGCTAGCTCCCCTTTTCATAGAAAAGTCGAGCGAAAAAAGGGCCATAATTCTGTCAAAAACCTTGACAGAGTTATGTACTCTTGTCTGTAGATGGAGGATCAGGTAAACAAGTATGGTAAGTTTCAAAGCCATACCTCTAATACTTCTGAAATAATGTGGGATGGTACGAAAAACTTAACCAAGGTGTGACGCCAACGCCGACGCCGACGCCGGGGTGAGTAGGATAGCTCCCCTTTTCATAGAAAAGTCGAGCTAAAAAGGGGCTTAAATCTGTCAAAAATCAAAACAGAGTTATGGGGATTGTTTCCGCATGTATAGATGTGATGGTAAACATATAGTTTGAGTTTCAAGTCAATACCTTGGGGGGGGGGGGGGGGGGGGGGGCTTTTTTTTTTTTCTGGGGCTTGTTATTTTTTTTTTTTTTTTTTTAAAAAAAAAAAATTAAAAACAACAGAGGCCCCCCCCCCCCCCCCCCCCCCCGCGGGGGGGGGGGGGAAAACCCCCTTTTTTTTTCCGAAAGGGGGGGTAAAAAACTAAAAATAATAATTGTAATCTATTTTTAGTAACAGTGACCTTGACAACCCCAACCCCCGATAATTTTGCTATTTTTGCTTAAAACAATTTTAAAAAAGTACAAAAAAATATTTATAGAAACAGTGACCTTGACTCCCCGGATAAAACACTTTTTTTTTTGTTTCAAACAATTTCGAGACTTAAACAAAAAACTATTTATAATAACAGTGACCTTGACCCCCTCCCCACTGATATGTTTGCTTAAAATAATCTAAAAACCACCAAAAATATGTATTTTTAAAAATCTTTTTAGTGACAGTGACCTTGACCTTAAGGCCCGCGATGCAATTCCAAGCTTTCTCTCCATGCAAGCTACCGACGAATCAAGTTTCATTGCAATTGGTCACTCCTAACTCTAGCTATTGAGCGGAAACCATTTTTCTACTTTAAGTTATAGCAACCCCGACCTTGAACCAAGGTGGTTGTAACATGCGTCAATATGGTGAACATTTGTGGTGAGCTATTCTAAAATTCATGAGATATGGAGCGGACACGAAATATAGTCATATGACATTTGATCTCTAATTGTGACCTTGACCTTGAGTCGTCGCGGTTGGTTCACCATTTCTGCACGTCGCGTAGATAAGGTGAACATCTGACCCAAGTTTCATGAAATTCCTTCAAGGGTTTTGGAGATACGGAGCAGACACAGAATTCAAGGTTCGAACCCTTGACCTTGAGCTGTGACTTTGACCTTGAGCCCCGGCGCGGTTGGTTAACAGGTTCTGTACATCGTGTACATGTAGTTGAGGTGAACATCTTACCCAAGTTGCATGAAAATCCTTCGAAGGGTTTAGGAGATATGGAGAGGACACGATTTTGCCGGACAGACAGACAGACAGACAAGCAGATAGACAGACGGGCGGACGGGCGGACGGGCGGACGGACGGACAGACACCAGACAGACAGACATGGCAAAAACAATGTTTCTTCCCCATATTCTATGGGGGAGACATAATAACAAGGTTATTTGTGTAACCATATAATGATGTAATTGTACAGGCGTACTCGCATTAATAAATAACCCATGTTCTATAGCTGCCATAACAAGAATGCGGCATCAATACTTCTTACTCTTACAGATTCAAAGATTGTTCTAGGAAACACTCTCTTTCTTTCTTTTATCTTTTTACAAAACAAAAATTAAAATTACATAGAATTAGATGGTAGTTTTTCACAAAAGCATATGTCTCTCCAACGGCAGTTTGTCAATGATTGTAATACTGTAACAGGGAACACCCGAATAAAAGTAAGAAAAAAAATATGCTTTAAAATTTATTTATAGTAGCAGTGACACTGACTCCCCGAGAAAAATAATGTTTTTTGTTAAAACAATCTAAAAACTAGAAAAAATAAATGCTTAAAATTTTTTTTAGTTACAGTGACATTGACCCCCCTCCTCCTCCCCGCCCCCCCCTTTCTCGCTCCGGAACAAACATTTTTGCTTAAAACAATTTAAAAACTAAAACAAGAGGGCAAAGATGGCCCTATATCGCTCATCTGACTACAATTGGCTATAATACAAGGGGTCATGATTTTAACATAATTCGTTGAGGTCCACTACACAATGCTTTTAAAAAGTTCGTAATATTCCAAACATCTAAGCTCTGCCTGTGGGCCTTGTGGTTCCTATACAAGCCTATGCCAAGAGATCTCCCCTCCCGGGAAGGGTTTATTTTGATCCGGGGGTCATGATTTGAACAATCTTGGTAAAGGTCCACAAGGCAATGCTACATGCTAAATATCTCAGCTGTAGGCCTTGTGGTTTCAGAAAATAATATTTTTAAAGTTTTTCCTGTATAAGCCTATGTAAATTAAATTAAGTGACCCCCTTGAGATGTCAATTTTGACCTAGGGGTCATAATTTGAACAATCTTGGTAGAGGTCTACTAGGCATTTCTACATGCCAAATATCTAATCTCTAGACCTTGCGGTTTCAGAGAAAAAGATTTTTTCAAAGTTTTTCCTATATAAGCCTATGTAAAATTAAGTGACCCCCTGGAGATGTCGATTTTGACTTGGGGGTCATAATTTGAACACTACAAAATGCCCCATGCTAAATATCTAAGCTCTAGGCCTTGTGGTTTTAGAGAAGAAGATTTTTTAGGTTTTTCCTATTTGTTGCCATAGCAACCAGAGTTGTGCATGAAATGGAATTCTTTGATAGAGCTTCATGCAAGGAACATCCTTGCAAAGTTTCATCAAAATTGGCCCGGTGGTTTCGAGGAGATATCGTTTGAAGGAAATGGTGGACGGACGGACGGAACGACGTAAGACGGACCCCGGACGGTGAGTGATCCAATGGCTCAGTCTGGAACTCTGTGCCAGTTGAGCTAATAAGAAATTTTTAAAAATCTATTTTTAGTAACAGTGGCCTTGACCTTGACCTTAGTGACCCGCAATGCAATCCCAACCTTCTTCACGCAAGCTACCTACACACAGTTCTATTGCAATTGGTTACTCCTAACTCGAGTTATTGAGCAGAAACCGTTTTCTATATTAGTAACAGTGACTTTAACCTTGAGCCAAGGTTGTTGTAACATGCGCTCTGCACATCGTCTGAATATGGTGAACATTTGTCGTTAGTTATTCGAAAAGGGGTTCAAAAGATGGAGCGGACACGATTTGTGACAGACGGACGGACGGACAGACAACCCGAGCAAAAACAATATGTCTTCCCCCATATTAAATGGGGGAAGACATAATTTCAGTAAATCTTTGTTAACATGCGAGACGTCACATTTTTAGCTTGACTTGAGGAATAAGGATGGTTATTGCGGTCACCCTTATATTGGCTTTGCATATTTGATTAAAAGTATTGCTATCGTTGACATTTACCAATAACTACGTAAGGGATTGATTTGAAAATATACTTATGTGTTCAGGGGTATAAGATAAGTAAGTTAGATAACTTTTGACAGAACTTACAGTATACATTTTGTATGAGTCATCATATCGAATGTTTTTTCGCGTTTCTCAAATTTCGGGATTTTGGTCCTGATTTAATTTAAGCTAATCTAATATTCGCGATTTTGTATAAGTGGATTTCATTTTCGCGATTTTATCTCAGGGCAAAATTTACATAGATACCGTTTTATAAACAAAGGGAGATCACTGTGTGACAATGCTATATATCGGTATACCGGTGTCCCGAACTGCTCCGGTGTTTTGTTGTTTTTTGTTTTGCTGAACATGTACATTTATTATACATGTCTATTCAGTTGGTAGGCTACAGACATTCACCCAATTACTGTTTTTACTTGCAAGAAATAGCACTAAAGTTCATGTACAATGATACTAAATTCTTTATTCTTAAGAGAGATGTCCGCTTTTTCAAAACCGTTCTTTATTATTTTGCTGTTTGATTTTAGGTAATCAATTAATTTTTTAAAAGAATAAATGAATGGTTACATTGTATCAATGAATGAATAAATTGTGTTTTATGGCACGTCGATAATGACTTTCGGACTTTGAAACTTGGAGAAAGTCTCCAGTTAGATAACCGTGACTGAATTTAATCAAATTGCGACCAATGTTGGACTGAGGCATTTTGGTTTAAGATTTACTTACACGCTACTTTCATGCACATAGCTCATTAACCAGTGATGAGATTAACTTGAAGCTCCGTTATACTTTTCAGGGGTATCAGACAGTTCTTTACCAACTTTGATTCAAATTACGAGCCTTGTTCAATTAAAAAAATTTGATTGGTTAAAGTATACATGTCTCATTTTTTCAATTATCCATGATTGGATTGATTTGAAATTAAAGTTAAATTTAGAGACACTCCCTAAAACTGGTGTCAAAATAAATAACTAAAAAATTATAAATAATTGACATTTGCAAGTATAGTTACTTAACCTAAAAGTGTCAGCTATACATTCCAGTCAGTATCTGTTGCACTCTATGTAAAATTGTTGTTGTATAATAAATAGGTGGACAGCGATTTATTACAGAAGTCTCTGTATGTTGATTATTTGTGCTAAAATGAGTCATGTTTCGATATATGTTGTTCTTCAAAATTTTATTTATTGATCATTTTACGTTCATTGAACACATAATTATTGTTTGGAAAAATTGTCGCGTTTGAGGTTCAAAAAGCTTTCACAGCGATTAGACATTCAAGTTACTGCGAATTGTTTTAGATTTTTTTGTTAAAGTCATGTTATTCTCATATCTCAGTAAATTATTTACTATTTGATTCATTTTAAACTACAAGAAAATGTAGACGGATATCAAACTTGATAACAAGAAATGATCATAGAGTTGTAGATGACCTAAAATATATTAATTTTAATTTTAACAATTTTAAACATTTTTGTTAGAAATATTCTAACTGTACTATCAAAGTAGTTCGAAGAGTCGAGCGTACGATCACCTGACAGCTTGTGTGGAAACTTGATCTCAAAATACTAATTAGTTATGTACATGATCAGTATAGATAACTGGTTATTGTGAGAATGAAAATTCAGATGAAAATTTGAAATACAACATCTGAGTATGTCAGACTTGAGAAGAATAATTAAAGTAAGAATAATAGTTGCTGGTATAGTGTGTGATGTATGACGTCATAATGTTTTATGATGTCATAAATTATGTCATCAACGTTATTACAATTATAAGGTGTTTCAACCTTAGCTACTGGTCGGGTTATTTTTGGCGAGATTTTGTTTAATGTAACAACACAAAGAAGCAACAATATACAAAACCGTTGGGTTGCGCTTTCAAGTCATGGGGAAAAATTTTTTTTTTTTTTTGGTTTTTTTTTAAAAAAAAAAAAATTAAATTTTTTTTTTTTTTTTTTTTTTTTTTTTGGGGAGGGGTTTTTTTTGGTATGAGTTTGTTGACTGGTTGGTTTCCTTTTGTTACCATAGAATAGTGCGAACATAAAATGACGTAAGATTGGCGTAAGATGTGAAACCTTTCATTTAGACAAATTGTCATGAAAAACAAGACGTCATGACGTCATTCATGTCGTCATTATCGGAAGTATTTTTTAACTCTTCTCGTGTAAATAAATTGAATAAGATATTGTTAGACTCTAAGCTAATTATTACTGAAAGCTTATTAAAAGTTTTTAGTATCACAAAAGTATGATGTTAATTACTTAATTAAAGACTGAAAATCAAACTGGTGCATAATTGTACAAGTTAATTGATATAAAAGGAGGGCTTTGTCTTCTGGTAATATTGTTTGTGGCAAAAAAAAGGAAACAAATTGAGGTGATTCCTAGACTGTAAACAAAAAGCCGACAAGATAAGAATTGACGCGAGGTATCAAATGCGCCAGAAATAATTCATTTATTAGTTAATTTGTTTGGTATCGGGTAATGTATTTGAATAAGGCATTTAGATCACCCTTAACATTCTTATACCTACGCCGAACTTTAATTTTTATGAAAATGCAAGATGCAACGGCTAAAATTACTTATTTGTCGTACATTATAAACTTCCTTGGATAAAGATGCATAAATGTTTTCCAGTGCTTTGAAACATTGTAGACGTATTTTCAATAAAGTGTTTCTGAATTGACATCTAAATATGAAAAACTTTACAGTTATAGCAATTTTTTGGCGTTTAAGGGTATCTTTAGGTTTTCTATGGGTGTCTTCGGCTAAATAGTCTGCCCAGATGGATCAGTCTGGAAGTCAGTACGATTTCTATATTTGTTTATTTAATTTAATAATTTTCAAAACAGATGTTATTTTCATTAGGTATAAAGTAAACCTATTCAAAGTATTTGTTTAAAATTTTTCACATCATTGCTATTATTCACGATGTAAAGTTCCAAATGATTCGGATGAGATTTCGTTTAAAATTGATCCCGGTATTATTGCTTTTATTTTCACGATGTGCAGTTCCAGATTTATTAGGGAGTTCCGATTGACTGACTTGTATAGGTAAAAGTGGCATCACTAAACAGTATCAGAAATATTTATTATTACCAGGTAACTGACTTCGAAAGATTTCGTTAGAAAGTGACTGGTGCATTCTACTAACGTTATCTGCAATTTCCTTAAAGGATCGGATTCATTGCAAGTATCGGTCCTTCTGTTTGTTATAACACAAAACAAGAATTCCAGAGTGTCCTGGAAAATATTTTGCGCTTTGAAGAAAGATGTTTCGGATGGAATAGGTTCTGGGCAAGCCGAAAAAAGCCTAGGAAGTTTCAATATGCTTCCACATATATACTTTTGGACAGACTGAAAATTATTGCATGGTTCAATAAAATACTATACCGAAAAATATCCAAGGCTATGCTAGAAATTGATACCTTTGGTATGTTCCTGTTTGGTTTTGGTTTGCTTGTCAATGATTTGTTTAAAAATTTTGAATACATAAAGCTAACCTATGTATTTGATAAAATGTATGAAGTATTCAAGTTGTCCTATCTGCTCCCGAACTATACACGAGTCCAGTGACAGGGAGTCTTTTTGTTTGTCATCTCTGGAACCATCATACTCCCAAGTCCTTTCTGGAACATGAGATATGCCGCACATTTCATCGACTCATGCAAGACAGACTCATTGATTGAACCACTTTCATAACGCAATATGCATTTGTGAAATATATGTCGTGTGCAATCATCTAAAATATATAGATGTATTTCGATATTCAATGCTGACACCTGCTATGAGTAACTATGTGCTATGTGTATGAATATTCTATATAAGGACAAGAGTAACTTCGTTGTTCAACGAAAAGACTTAATTTTTGAATTTCAAGGGCACTGTTATTATGAAAAAATAAAAAATCTACGATAAAATTTGCGTGGTGAATAAGTAAATATTTGAAAACCCACACAGAAGCACGGAACTAGAAACCACATTCCACAGTACTAAATTCAAACATAACCCAGAATATTATCAAACAAGAACTGGAATTCATGACGATTTCTTCCACAGATTTTAGGATTTGCTGCAATATTTTATGAAATAGCCTGGGAGTGTTGAATTGATTTTGAACTATTTCAAGCACTGTCTGTACAAATGAAATATTTTCCGGTAGACACGGTTTATAGGTTGATCAGTTAAACCACAATGAATCCGACTCACACAGGAAATATGAAGATAGCATGTGCTAGAAGACAATAACTTATAATAAAAAAAACCAACGTCTATTTTGAAATATGTAAAACTACATCATTTAAAACGAAATCATATTGACTTCAAAACTGATCCTTCCAGGCCGACTTTTTACCAGAACACAACAATAAACTACCCAAAAGATACCCAAATATGCCAGTATATTGTTATAAAATCAGAAACATTTTATTGAAATCATAAAACGTTTTATCGAGTCACTCTCGAGTCCGCTTCCTGGAAAAACCAGTACTGGTGTCATATGAGAAGGTACGGTCGTGACTTTGGTGGGGCTCGAACCCGCAACCTCCGAGATGAGCGGCAGACACCTCAACCTCTACACCACCGCCCCCTTACTTTAACCGTTACATCTAGCATTTTCATGTAATTTTCATAACGAAACACAATCCAGTCTAGGTATAATGACATCAAGGGTGATCTAAATGCCTTATTCAAATACATTACCTGATACCAAACCAATAAACAAATAAATAATTTTTTTCCGTCGCTTTTGATGCCTCGCGTCATTTAACCTATTTCTTTTTGTTTACAGTCTAAAAATCACCTCAATGTGTTCCTTTTCTTTTACCACATACCATACTACCAGAAGACAAAGCCCTCCTGTTACATCTTTTGGCTTATACATATTTCACAATTACACACCAATATGATTTTCAGCGTTTGATAAGCAATTAACGTCGCACTTATATGGTAGTCAAAACTTATAATTATCTTTCAGTTATACCTAGCTCAGAATCTAAACAATACCTTAATGCAATTTACAGACAGACGTCGTACCCTTTTTAGTTTCAAGATGTGTTTCTTGACGTACAATTATGCACCAATTTGATTTTCAGTCTTTAATAAGTAATTAACATCATACTTTTGTGATACTAAAAACTTTTAATAAGCTTTCAGTCATAATTAGCTTAGAGTCTACCAATATCTTATTCAATTTATTTACACGAGAACAGTTAAAAAAATTTGCTTTTTGCGTTTCGATAATGACGTCATGAATGACGTCATGACGTCTTGTTTTTCATGACAATTTGTCTAAATGAAAGGTTTCACATCTTACGCCAATCGTACGTCATTTAATGTTCGCACTATTCTATGGTAACAAAAGGAATGACTTGAAAGCGCAACCCAACGTTTTTGTATATTGTTGCATCTTTGTGTTGTTACATTAAACAAAATCTCGCCAAAAATAACCCGACCAGTAGCTAAGCTTGAAACACCTTATAATTGTAATAACGTTGATGACATAATTTATGACATCATAAAACATTATGACGTCATACATCACACACTATACCTTTAACTATTATTCTTACTTTAAATACTCTTCTCAAGTCTGACATACTCTGATGCTGTATTTTTGATTTTCATCTAACATGGCAAGATTTCTATATACTCGTAGATAACCTTGTTCCTTTAGACAAACATTAATAAAAATTAAGAAAAAAAGAAGGAAAACTTTTATGAAAATCAAGGAAAGCAATATGCTGTTATTTGATGCACTGCTGAAAGCTTTCAACTAATAACCAACTATCTATACTGATCATATACATAATATACAGTTTTATGTAATCTTAATTTCCACACAAGCTGTCAGATGACAACACGTTCGACTCTTCGAACCACTTTGGAGTGCAATTTACACATTTCTAACAAAAGGGTTTATAATTGTTAAAATTGAATTACATGTACTAAACTCTATGATCATTTTTTGTTATCAAGTTCAATACCCGCCAACATTTTCTGTCAGTACCAAGTGAATCTGCCAGTTAATAAGTGAGATATAAACATAATATAAGCATGAATGAAAAACGTAAACACAAATTTCTAAGTGTAACTAGTTGGGTGTTCAGTAGAACACTTGTATCGCTCTCCTACACTTTGTCAGAATAACCTATAATTTCGTGACAAAATCTAAGTACAAAAGGGGCATAACCCCTTCAAATGTGACCTTGACCTACAAAGCGTTGGCGGCATCACGACCCTCTTGTCATAAGCAATGATATTTGAAAATCTCCGAAAAGGCGAATCAAAACTCATAATGTTACATTAAATTAAATCAAGGGCTTAGTAACTCGAATGTCTGAACACTTTGATGTCTTAAAGAGACACTCCCTACAACTGGTGTCAAATTAAATTACTTTAAATTATAAATGATAGAATATTTGAGAGTATTATTGCTTAACCTAAAAGTCTAAGCTACATATTCCAGTCATTTTCGATAAAATCAGCGTTTGGAGAATATTACCTGCTAGATGTAGGGAGTGCCCCTTTTACTGAAGTAAATCTACTCGTGGGTTATTGAGAAATGAGACTGACAGGAGCTTGCAAAACTTTTACCATTATGTCTAAGTTGAACAACGGTGATAAATTGAGTCATATTTGGTAAAGAGTTATCAACTTGATTGTCTGATACCCCTAAAAAGTTTTATAAGTTTCAAATTAATCGAATCACTGATTAATGAGGTATGTGCATGATATTAGCTTGCAAATCAAAATGTCAAAGTCCAACAAGGGACATGATTTGAATACAATTCAGTCAAGAGTTGTTTAATATGCCAGCCAGATACCCTCGAATACTTTCTCAAAGTTTCCAATAAATTCTATAGGTGATTATTGAGGTATGTGCAGGAAAGTAACTTGAAAACACAATATCTAACTTGTTCGTCTGATACCCCTGAACACATAAGTATAGTTTTAAACCAATCCCATGCGTTGTTATTAATCGATGTCAAAGATAGCACGTCGCATGTAAAACTTTTAACCAAATATGCAAAGCCAATGCAAGGGTGACCACAATAACCATCCTTATTCCCTTAATAGTCTAACTAAAACTGTGACGTCTTGCATGTTAACAAAGATTTACTGAAATTCTATGTAGTTTTTGTTTTGAAAAAAGGTAGAAGCATGAGATGAGAGAGTTTCCTAGAACTACCTTTGAAACTGTAAGGGCAGGGTCCGTATAAAATATACGGACCCTGCCCATGGTAAGGGTCGGAAGTATAGATGCCCAACCCTTATCATGGCGACTATAGAACATAGGTTTTTCATTAATGTGAGTACGCCTGCACATGTATAGCATTATATGGAAACACAAATAACATTGCTGTTTCATCAGCTTTTGTTGTCAATTAACTACAATTACACACTACCTTAAACATCTATGGCTTGCATGCCCCCCTGTGACTGCGTCGATGTTAATGGAAAGAGTCCAATTCACTGACAGGCAGTACTCTGTCTCCTCCCAACTGGTAGGTATAAATTACTGGAATACCTCTTCATTCACCGGAAAATAGAAATAAAAGAAACCTAAGTTCAGAGAACTCAATATTTTAATCAAACTTGTCTATCTCACAAAAGTCATCGGAGCACTCCAAATAAAACACACTTTAAAGTTTCTATAAAGAGTATACAAAAGAAAAGCATTGGCAGCACCCTGAAGCCTGTACGATTTATTTCCAAAGAAAAAGTGCAGATCTTCTGTTCGTGCTGATCAAAGTAACAAGTGTCACATAAATGATGATAAGTAACTTCAGGGTTGGTACAAATTACGCAACATACAATTCTCTGACAATTCCTTGAACGTGGAGAAAAAATCCCGACTTTTTTCCCAACACATGGAATTCCTAAGTAACTTACACGCAACACGCTAACCAAATGTCTTAAGTTGTAAAACAGGACCTAAATTCAGTCAACATATTATGTTACTGAACATTTTGATACCTCCGAATACTTTATTGGAGCTTTTAAATCAATCCTAAACTTCATGACAGAGACGATGTCTGATTCTGATATTAAGTTGATATAAATGAAGCACACATTTACCTTTGGTCCACACTTGAGCTTCAGCTCCAACAGGTAAATTAGAGGTCTTCTGACATCTTCCTTCACATTGTATGTCTGCATAAAGAATTAAGAATTTATAATCCAATGTTAACCTATTTCCCCTGTCAGAAACTTTAAATTATTACTATTTATAGTTGCAACTTATCTCACTTTTGCCCTAAGGGCAAATAAGTCTTTATCCTTTAATATCAACCTATTACATTGCCCGGGAAAGCCACTCGTCAACGCTAAGAAAGAGTTCAATAACTCGCCGCCAACTCCAAATGCACCGATTTTGCACGTATTTTTTTATCCTTTCTTAGAAGGTATGAATGAAAAGATCCCGTTAGGTCCATGCTTGTTTACGAATGTTCACGAAAGCTGTATTTACAAATTTTATTTGATTTTTTAAGCGTATCTTTCGATAAAAACTATTTTTAGCGTTGAAGAGCTAGCAGTCTTCTGCTTCAAGTTGCGTAAAATAGAGATATGTGGTTCATTGCAAATATAATAATAATAATAATAATAATAATAATAATAATGTCTTTATCTAACGAAGGTATAAATACATTAAGAAAGAAAATACTTATTTGCAATGTGGCCTTCAACAACGTTCAACAAATTCTATTGAGCAAAATTACAAACATACATATATTAACTTAGGGGCCTTCCACAGTACCAAAGCGGATGGGAAGGTACAAAACTAAAGTTATCAAAATCTCTCTAACGGTAAAATGCAGTTTATAAAACTTTGCACAAATAAATGTTATTAAAGTATCTTTATTTTAAATATTTTAACAAAAGTTAGGACAGTATAGCTAGACCTTAAAAATTCCCTAACTTCTACTTACATCTAAACGCAGAAACTAAGCAACATGAAACATCATTTTAAAGATCAACATGAGTAAAATGATACTGACAACAATATGTTGTGTCCTTTTAAAGAGCTTGCAATTATGAAGGGAGAAATCAACATTTTTAATCCTTTGTCACATTTTTCGAGACAGTTAAAAATTTATAAATAAGAAACAACAAGCATGATGTCTAAATGTTAGGGTGAGACAAATGTGCAGCCTGATCAGGAGTCGAACCTTCGATTACTGGTCGAAAACTCTATCGACAGAGCTATCTGGCCGCCTACATATTTTCTCTCCTTTTTCATAATAAAGTCCGTAACCGTCACATTCTTCCTCCATCCCTTTGTTTAAATTTGTCATCGAATTTCAGTGAGAAATACAAAATTAAGCAATTAAAGTGTCGGATACTGACCTTGTAATGCCGTCACAGTCAGACGTTGGGCGCCATTGGTCACCGAGGCGCCATACGACGTCCCTCTTAGGTGGGGAAGCTGGTTATCTCAACGGTAGAATTTTGGTTTATTTCTCTGGGTGGGATATTCAGCTAGTGACAACTGTAACCAAAATAATTCTTTTACTAACAATAAATTTTTATTATATTCTATATTACTAGAGATAGGTTGTAAAACATGTAGACTTTTCCAAAATATACCACCAACTCATATATCTTTATCAACAAATATAAACAGATAAACAAAAAAAAAATTATGGCCGACGACGATTACTGAGAATGTACCGTGAAAACAAACATTTACTCAATAGAAGTGTAAAATACTAATAAATTGGTTAAATGTATAATATGCAATATAAAATGTGCAAAATGTTTTACCTGTAACCAAACTAATTCCTTTATCAATAATAAATCTATATTCTATTCTATATTACTAGATAAGTTGTAAAAACCATGAAGACTTTTCAAAAATATATCATCAACTAATACGTTGATATGATTGGCTGAAAAGTATAGCGATAATGATGAAATAATTTGCATAATAAAGGAATAACAAGATACAGGTAAAAGGACAGGTAAAGCTGTAAGTCACGTTAGTTATCCAATTTAGTATGTAACGGCTTACGACTGTAGTAAAGGTAAGTATAGGAAAGGCTAAAGGAAAAATATGACAACTGTATGCGTATATGCAAGTATTTACAAACTTAAAGTAAGTATACGGTATACGTCCACAGAAGTTTATAAACCTGCTAATGGTCGAAGAAACAGGTAATATAAAATAAAGGTAAGTATGTAGTATCAAAAGGTAGGGGGCTATCACACCTATGACACAGGTCACGATGTACTGCTGTATACTGTATTATTATTGTGTACTGTAGTACAGTTTAGTAATACTGTACAGAACATTATAGATATACATGGTTGCTTTTATATCAAAATAAACGTTTCCCTCTACTATTGATCGGAATGTGACCATGATATGTACAACAAAGTTTGATAATGATCACTCGTGTAACGTTACATCAAAATGCGGCAAAGGATAGGGTTTTAGAAATAAAGTCCGGACAAGCTATATTTGTACTATACAAGTAAACTTTCAAATGGCAATAACTGTGTAATATATCACCTGACCGGAACATACCAATGATATGCACAACTACACTTCATACCGATGCTTCCTGTCAAGTTTTATCAAAATTCAGCAAGGGGTTTAGGAGATAAAGCCATGACAAGATTTTCTTAAAGCAGGCCCCTGTGAGCTTTACCTTTGTGGTAGTGACCCCATGATAAGCACAACTAGACTTCATAGTACAGGACTGGTTTCTTAGGATCAACTCTGCCGGTATTACTCTTTGCCAGTCGAGGGCTCGGGTTCGTGCCCTTGTGGCTGAGTCTATCAAATATCGGAACCTCGCTTCAGACTCTTGATTTCAGATGTCGGCAATGTTTGCAATTTCCTGAAAAGAACTTGTGGATAGACTGGATAGACAAACTAGAACGGAAAGCGATCCAGATTTTTGTAGTTCAATAATGACATTTTGTCACCAAGAGGGGTCTTGGGTAATTGTCGGCAGTTAGGCTTGAAACAATGACGTTCAGTTAGTTTGAAGTTTATTGATTTCAATTCTGCGACACTAACAACCTAACCACGGAGACGGATAAGTGTCTATTTCAAGTTGATGAATATTACTAGTATGATACATTGTTCAAAGTGACCATTATAATTTTAAGAAAGATATTAATTATTGATTTATACTCCTAGGGTAATGAATATTGCCATAGTTATACTGAAGGAACAAAAAGAAACGCAGGGAAAACCTTCGTGGTGGTTTGAAAGAATGTACATTGTATATATTAGACGTTATCTGAAACAGTATAAAAAATCTATCTTTCATGTGCCACGAGTGGTTAACTCTCCCCACCACTACAACATATTGATAAAGGAAACTGTGGGTGCAAACTTCCGAGGTGGTGGGGTTCTACAAAATAAACGAGACATGTGAGAATGATATTTTATCTTTTAGATAGTTCTATTGAAGAAAATCTCGGAATGTAGTTACCAGTAGTCCTTGAAATGTTTAGACGACTGTTTGCATGAAATGTCGAAAAAAATACCCAAAACTGTAGTGTCTAGAACGTTTATAAGTTGGCGACAATCTGGATTTTCGATAACCAAAGTTAAATTGTCCTTATTTTTGGTCCCAAATCTCGTTTTACCAAATGTATATCTATTTGGAATGCAATTCTACTACATGTACAAGTAAAAAAATTGAAGGAAGTTTGTAATCTTAAAATGATGTTATTGGTTGGAGGACAAGGTATAGGGAATTTGAAGGTGTTGGGGTGATGCTATACATTCTGTAGTTCACAAGACATGGAAATGTGTATCAAAAGTGTCCGTGTGACGGATATGAAATAATGTCGTGCTTTATTCCATATTACATATCAGTCAGTCCCTTTTGTTCCTGGATAAAACTGAAGTTTTGAAATAGATGGTACGATTTGACTACAAAGGATACGAGTTGACTTTTTGATCGGTACGAGTTGACCAATTGACGAGATGACTAGGGTACGACTTAACTTGGGTGCGAGTCGACCCGAAAGCTTCTGGTTGAACAAGCAGAAACTGACACAATAGTACAGTCATTCTGGGGTTGGACCGGGAAAAAATTTGAACAGAAATGAATCCTTCACCATGACTTTGCAAATGGACTACCTTTTAACATAAAGAAAAGTTCCCATTGATATGTGTGGTGGAAATGTTATTTTTTGGTATTTTCATGTTTTTTCGATGTTTTAGATGGGAATTTCTGTAATTATATTTCTATTTTGATTATTGTCAACAAATATTTATGTTGTTTTCAATTTTTAATTCAAAACTACTGTAACTATGTAATGAAAAAAAAATTGGGTGGAAATTGTCCATATTCACTTACTTTTTGGGGCATTTTCATGCTTTTTTGCTGTTTTAAGTGGGAATTTTTGTAGTTTAAAGTTTAATTATGATTATTGTCAACAAATATTTGTGTTATTTTTATTTTTCGATTGGGAACTACTATAACTATTCAATAAAAACTTTTTGGGTGAATAGTTTCCAAATGCGACAGCTTTTTGGGGTAGTTTCATGCTTTTTTGCCGTTTTAAGTGGACTTTTTTGTAATTTAAATTCTTTTTTTGACGATTGTCAGTTCATATTTATGCTGTTTTTGTTTTTTCTATTCAAAACTACTTAAGCTTTGAACTAAAACATACGTGGTTGAAAATATCTATATTCATCCAATTTTTGGGGCATTTTCATCCATTTTTGATGTTCTAAGTGGTATTTCTGAAGTTGTATTTTTTTATTTTGATCATTCGTTTTTATGTTATTCCTAGTTTTATTTAAATCTACTTTATCTATGAATTAAATATCTGAGTGAATTTTGTCTATTTCACAAACTATTTTGGGTAATTTTCATGTTTTTTTTATGTTTTAAATCACATTTTCTGTATTTCATTTACGTGTCGCCCTTTCAGAGAAAATGCGACACACAGAGATCGCTTTGTCTGTCAGTTGGACCAGTCCGTCAGAAAAACATAATGTTGGCTATAACCTTGCCATTTCTTAAGCTTTCTTCATCAAACTTTCAAATTATATTGCTTATGACAAAAGGCTCGTGATGCCGCCCAATTTTTTAGGTCAAGGTCATTTTTGACAGAGTCATGCTCATTTTGTACTTAGATTTTGTCATGAGAACCTAACGTTGGCTATAATTTTGCCAATCTTAAGATTTCTTCATCAAACTTTCAAATTGTATAGCTTATGATAAAAGGGTCATGATGCCGCCATAGTTTTTAGGTCAAGACCATATTTGACATTTGAGTCATGCCCCTTTTTGTACTTGGATTTTGTCACGAAATTATTGGTTATTATGACAAAGTGTAAGAGGAAGGGCGACACAAGTGTTCTGATCTCCTATCTAGTTTAAATTTGATTATTGTCAACATTTATATCCTTCATATTTTTTTCTATTCTACTAGCAGCTTGATTCTTGTCAAATTGGGTGGAAATGTATCAGTTTGACCAACTTTTTGGTCATTTTCTTGTATTTTGATGTTTAAAGTAGTAATTACTTAAACAGATTTATCAAGTTTTATTTTTGTCAGCATATATTTATTTGTCACATAGTCTCGTATTTAGTATTACTATCAGCTGAATTCTAGATGATTGTGCAAACACTAAATCAGGGAATGAAATGGTACATTGCACGTGGACATCAACCAAATTCTAGCTAGCAAACAATAAAACAAGCTGGATTCAACAGAAAACCAGACTACATACCTTGCCCAGGAGGTCGAAGATGCAATCAAAGAAAAAGAAGTAACACTTGTTAGTTGGATTGATCTCCAAAAAGCATTCGATAAAGTCTGGACTAACTGTCTCCTTGTGAAGCTACTACGGAATGGAATGAATCAGGGGCACAATTTACAAACATATCAAGTCGTATTTGTTCAATGCAAGGGCTAGAGTCTGTGTTGATGGGATACAAAGTTGTAAATTCTTACAACCACATAGTGGTCCTCAATGAAATGTATTGTCACCCACCCTCTTTCTTCTTTTCAAAAAAGCGTCCAAGAGGATTTGAAGCTTCCTCTATGCAGACTACCTTGTGCATCAATTGCTATATTTAGGATGCAGCAACCTGCGGACATGCTTTCAACATGGACAGAAAACTGGTGTGTACATGTAAACACAGGAGACAATAAAGCTAGCGATAATACATAAGTTAGTTGACACTAATTGAGTGAGCAAATGAGAAGATACTGAATACAGTATACTTTGGAACAGTGAGGCTCACCTTAAATACAGCTCTACAGCTAAGACGATGGACACAAATACAAATCAACAAGTGCCGGATAAGGTCCAAAACAAGGCCTTAAGACTAATTACTTGATACAAGTGTGCAGACAATTTTAAGGCAATGAAGGAAGTCACTGCCATTCTACTTATTGGTAAGAGAAGGGATGCAAAAGCGCAAATGCAAGGCAGCAAGTACCAGTTCTTCCCAGATCACCCATGAAAACAAAGCTTTAGGCCCCATTGTCTGAAAAGACAGAACTGTGTCCATGAATCCATGAAGCTGACAAAAGCATATGCTGCCTATCTTCGGTCACCGACAACTTTTGATCACTGGGATCTGCCGGAGCCACAGTGGTGCAACATGTCAAACATTAGTACCTGCACTACAGTACTGGGTTCCAACTTGGTGTGGAAGATGAAAATATCAAGAGATCCATAGCACAAGCCATGTTCTCAGAAGATTATCCATCAGAGACATAGACGCATATGTACTCAGACTGCTACAGCTGCTATACAAGATGGCGGTGCTGGTATTTTCACAATGTACACAACTGGTGGGTCAGAGATAGTTAGCATACAAGCAGGCAAGCACTGTTACAACTACAAAGCAGAATAGAAACCATCATACAGCATTGAAAACTGCTGAAGTGTCAGAAAAGGACTGTCATCGGGTAGTTCTTCTAACAGATGCTCTATCAGTCCATAAAGCATTGGCTTATGTCAAATTGTAATCCCTTGCCCAAGAACATAACATGCAGAAAGTCTCACTCAAATGGATGCATACAAAAACACTATGGTGTTCATGGCAATGGGATGGCAGAGCAATTGGCAAATCAAGGGATAAGAGTCATCCATAGAGTCACTTATGAAAATATTAAAGCTCACGGCGACTGAGATTGTTACAAGAGTGTAGAGGCAGAAAGATGGCTACCATCTACTAGACAAATGGGAACAATCTATTCAGTATTCAGAACAGGACACAATAGGCTTAATGCTCATACATGTGTTTGAAAAACTAAAGCTGTTGCGTGTGTGGTCTTTCGGACCAGACACCAGCGCATTTACTTGAGATATGTCCCACTCACTCCCACATCTTTTTAAAGTAGGAATTTCTATTACTGGATTTTAAACTTTGATTGATTATTGCCAACATGTATTAATGTCTTTCATGTGTTTCTATTCAGTAATACTAATAGCTTTATATTACTACATCTATTTTTATGAAAATTTACCTCTCTTGGTCAGTAATTTGGGCATTTTCTTTGCATTTTTATGATTAAAATGGGAATGCTGAACTTCTAGAAGTTTGGTTCTTAACCAGTTGTTACCTATCTTCACTATCTTTTGGAATTTGGTCATGTTTTTTATGATTTAAGTGGGAATTTCTGTAATTTGATGTCAGGCAACATACATTAATATCCTTCATAGTCTTCAATAGGGATTTTCAATAAAGAAAGCATCTGCCAAATACGGTTGTCTTCAATAATGAAGAATTTGTGAATGAAAATGAGATCACTGATAATTTCTTGTTTTGGTATATATTTGCTGCAAAAAAAAAAAAAAAAATATGTAGACATTACCATACCTCAACATTAAATGGCAGTAAACCTTGATTTAAATACAATAGATTTACTTGAATAAAATCAGATGACGAAGGTTTTCATAATTAGTTTTATGGTTTTCGAAAAACGATTATTCCTATCATTCTGCATGCTCGAGCAACACAAGTCCCTTCAGTGCTTTGATTTCCTTTGTGTATTTTTTCTGTTACATCATAACTAGCCTCTATTATAATAACGGAAGTGGCTCGAGATAACTTCACCCTTTTGGTTGAAGGCGTTAGCATCGAGCCAGACATTTTATATGACAAAGTAAGAAGTTTAAAACCGGAGGTAGGAGTCTTGTACTTGTTCTTCGCAGAAATCCTATTTACCTGTTTATATATTTTCATTCAGCTTATATTTTTATTTCTTATCACTGTAAATTGTTTTGTATGTAAAAGTAGTCAGTTTTCATTAAACAAAAGAAGAAACAGGTGAAAAGTGAAAATAAACAAATGACCATGCAATAAATTACGTGTTTGTTACTAAAAACAACCATTTGACCTTGACCTTCAATTAGAGGTCAAGTGTAAAAATGTCTGTAAAATGTTTAAAATAGATTGCTAATCAAAATGTTTGAAAGAAATAATACAAAAACCATTAAAATATACCAAAATATTGCAAAAGATGCAATAAGTAATGGTGAACTTAACCCTATTTAACATTTAAAGGGCGTGACCTTGACCTTGAAAATAAACTATTTCCACCAATGGAACTTTTGGGAACTTTGTGGTTTCTGAAACTACAGATGTTGGTGATACTGAAAATACATGTTTCATTTCTGTTCAAATTTATTCCCACTTTAGCATATTTTTGAGCTAGGATGACTGTACTACAACACCACATCTACTGATTAACTTGTAGTATAAAAACTTTACACTGACGTGTGATTCAACATTTGTATATTGACCGTACAGAACATATTTCTTGTAAGAAGCTTTTTTGTCCATTTCCTGTATATATATCGACATTAATTATTTTGTTCTTTAAGATAACAATAGAATCTACCGAGAAGTGGTTTTCCGTGGACTTATCCATCAAGAAATGAACTTTTGCCGAGTAAAAACACACATGACCCCGCGCTTGATTTCGGAGCACCAGCATTTGGTTCACTTTTATCAACTAGACAATCTAGACAATGAAACGGATAAAGCCTAGAATGGTATAATCATTTTTCTATCGGTCTGTGTAAAAAATTCATTTCTAAAATTCGTTTTTAACTAGTTGCGAGGAAAAAATTAAGACACTTTTCACATCCACTCTCGTCCGCCATCTTAGAAATTCCGGAAAAAAATGTTAACCGTCTCGGTTACACCACAGTGGTATAGTATAAAACTTCTGTTAATGCGGGCCGCAGCAGCGGCCCGCTATATTTAATACGTGGTGAGTAAAAGATGCATGGAGACTTAAGCACTAGATCGAACATATGCGTCTCTCTTCATTATAAAATTGAGGTACTTCTGAGATGAAAACTGTAGACACAGTCAATTTTTTTGGAAAAGCAAGAGTTGTCGTTTGTAATGAGTTATCGTTCGTTTCATATAGGGCGCAATCTAATCTACGCTGATAAAAATAGAAAAAAGCGCTTTTCACGTTTCAGTCGCAATCTACGCTGAGAAAAAATGGATATATGATTGCTTTTTCCACTTACACCGCCTTTAACATTATAGAAACGAAGTGCAGTCGACTGAATATTCTTTGATGGCCTTTTTAAATATATATGATATTATCTTAGCTATTTTTTCCCATCGTGTACAAGTCTGTCTCCGCGGTGTAATGGATAAAGCCGTTAGCTCATACGCTTTTGTGTACGTGTACTTTTACGAATCGACGAGTTCGAATCCCATCAACGCCCAATTATTTTTTTTTTTTCTGCTGTTTTAATAATCATTTTTAGCTTTTTAACCATTTTAGAATATTTTACGGCAAATAATCGTAAAAATCTTCATTCATGTCAAATTAATAAGGATAATGGTAATGAAAAATTGAGACATACCAGGAACGGTCTATAGAGCATTCCTGGACATACTGTATAAATATAATTTGATAACAGTAAAGTTTCGATACTACAGGTCAGTCAGTAGATGTGGTGTCGTGTCAGGTTTTGCTTGTTCAACCAGAATTGGTTTCCTCGAGTTCTTTTGGGGCCATGCCTCAATATCAACCATCACCAATTTCCAAAATATTTACATTGGATTATTGTTTGTTGGCCCGCTGTGATACTTTGTATCACAGTTTTTCTTGTTGAATGATACGAATTGATTGAATAAAGTCACTGTCGGAGGTAGGACAGTTTATGAAATATTGTGCCTATTTTTAGTTTT
This sequence comes from Saxidomus purpurata, assembly GCA_022818135.1. Classification (NCBI taxonomy): domain Eukaryota; kingdom Metazoa; phylum Mollusca; class Bivalvia; order Venerida; family Veneridae; genus Saxidomus; species Saxidomus purpurata. Next base: position 35,896,016 of record JAFMSR010000001.1, read on the forward strand.
ACTGAACTAAGCCTTTATTTACAACAATATAACACAAAATTATTTTAAACAGTGAACTTTACAATGTTTGCTTAATACGTCATTGCGTTTATTGACAGCCTTCTTTACACCAAAACGCCATTTTCTCGGATAAAAACCCTCATGGACAGAGGCTAGAGACATTTGATGTGACACTCGGAAATAATGCTATGCAGTCATACTGTACTCCGACCACGTGGTTGTTGTAAACTGAGTAACACCCATCGGAAATTTGGATTTCTGAAAGAACAATTCAGAGCGTTTACCTAAGTTGAAAACGGTATTGAAATTCATTTTGTTTGCTATTTATTGTGTGCTACTTTGCAGAATTTGAGCATGTTTCATAAAATAATCTTACCCCATCCATATGCGAATGGTTAAGGAACGGTTTCCTTTGTAGAAAAAGTAAACAGAACTACACGCATAAAAACCTTGAAGAAATGTCAATGAATTACCGGTATCCTCCTCAAAGACTTTCGACTAGCATGAGCCTTTAAACTGCAGGCCCGTAGCTACACTGAGGCACAGGGAGGCCAGTACTTCCCTGTTATTCTGCCAATATTATGAAAAAAGGATGTATTTTGAGATAGATCCATTCAGCATAGCCGAGCTGAGGCATTACTATTTAATTTAATTTATTTAAACAAAATATGCCTTTTAACAAGCGTTTTGGGATGAAAGAAATCAGGCAATTACTACGTTGGCTTCTTGGAAATTCTTACATTTTTGCAGGTCTGTATGTAACTAAAATAGGATGGAAGGGCCCTGGATTCGATCCCTAACATCGCCATGTCAGTAGTGTCCTTAGGCAAGACACTATTTCCACATGCCTCTCTCTCTTCGGGCTTAATTCCATCTGCAAATGTCTCAAGACCGATTAATATAAGTTGTAAGAACTTGTTTCGCAATCGAGAATAAATTAATTAGTATAAACTAAAATGTACGCGAATCTTTCAATGTCGTTTACTGTTACCGAAGTCGGTATCTTAAAAGTATCAAAAACATGTTTGAAATGCAGGAAAATGCAAAAAATAGCACCCTTGAAAAGTTTCAGGAGGTGGGGGCTTGCTCCCGGACCCCATAGAAAGTGCCTCCCTATTTTTAAACCTCTGGCTACGGCCCTGATTATCAGCTACTGCATAGCTTCTTTTACAGAAGGTAAAAGTTGTTAAGCGATGGTATACATAGAACTTACTTCTTATTTGAAAACAAATGAAGAAACTTCATATTTTACTTAATATGCTTTTCAATAGAATCTACGCACATTTAACATAGTTACATGGTGATTAGTACATTGTCAATGAAATACAATTTCTCATGTAGACAGGACTCGAATACGAAAAAAAGGCATATGTCAACATTGTTTAGGGTGAACAGAACAGGGTTCTATCGTTAGCCTATCAGTAAATTTATTTTACTATATCATTAAATTCAACAAGATCCTGGGACTCTAAGTTCTTAAATATGCTATGCTTATGGTGACCTCTTTGCCACAACACTTATAAGAGCATAAAGTTGGTAGGACAAGACAAATATTGGTGAGATCATGTCCCCATTGCCGAACCCGCTTCTACACTGTACTTGGAATAACATGTACCACCTGCCAAAACACATTTTATCAAATTTTAAAATTACTTTGAAGACAGGTATCAACAATAATATGTTATGCTCTAATTCGATTCTCTCAAATGGGCATAAATCATTTACCATTTTTAAACATACACTTTTGCTAGTACAGAAAAAAACACAACACAAGTTACAGTTAGTTTAGTTGGATCGTCGTTGAGCCGTCCCGGTAAAACCATTTTATTGTTTATTATCGTACGTGACAGTATACTAGTACTCCCAACATTTGACTAGAGAAAAAAGTGTTTCTAAATACAGATATCGAATTTACAAAGGTCTTGCTTAAAAGCAATATGAATTGATGCCAAAGTCAGGTGTGCTATGAGTGAGCTACCCAACCCTACTCCGACTTGGGAGGGGGAGGTACGAAGCTCCAATGCTCTAGATCAGCGTTTGCTTCTATCGCCTACATGACAGTTCCCAATTTTATCCTATATTTTACAAAAGTCCAACTCTATGATGACCAAAAGTAACATTATTATAATCATATTTCATTATTTCTTTCATAAACTAAATATGCTGAAAAGAAAACAATCAATTAAAATAGATGCATATCAAAATTTAATACATGTGGAGCATGTACATGCACATGTGATAATGTGTTGCAACAAGGGATATGAGATTTACGCACTTGATATTTGAAAGTCCGAAATATATATTTCACTTTTGGAACCTCTGTTTGAACAGCAGCTTCTAAGCGATGATCTGAAAACAAAACAAAGATACGTAGGAAAAACACTATAATAAATTTTCCTCATAGATATTTATAGGAAAAAGCTGGACTTCAAAAATAAAATCTGGTTTTATTTTCGGACATTTTACTTCTTGACGGCTTGACGAAAGAACCTCCAATGGCTACTTCAATAAATCGCAAATACTTAAAATCCGTCTCCCTTGGTCGAGTGGTTTAGGCATCCGCCTTTGGAGCGGGAGGTCGAAGGTTCGAATCCCAGCAGGGGTCCGTTCTGATATGGCCGGTTGCTGAGCCACTAGTTAAATAATGGTTACCGTATGCCTACCCGCCTGGTGCCTGGCATGAAAAAGGATAGGATTCGGGAGGTAAATGTGCTCAGAAAGAAGGTGTCTCATATAAGTCAGGTATGGCTGGCCCTTTAAGTAGGGGTGGCACTATAATAAATAAACACTTTACCTTTTTTAATATATTTTTCTATATTAACTATCTTTATTAAATACATTAATCTATATTCATATTTTTCTGGAAAACCTGATAGATTTGGGCAATTCTCCTGGTGACAATGGAGTTATTAGTTACATCCATTATCACATGATAAGGTATGATCTTGGGGAAAAGTCTGTTACTGGAAAAGTCCAGTTATGACTGCTGACTGGGACAGAACAACAACAACCCAGTCCTCTGGAATGCAATCTGTTGGATTATTTAAGGTATGTACCTGCACATGAAAACTAAGAAGCATCAAGTATGGAGAAAGTCATTCATAGCTGTTAATTATCTACCTTTGTTGATTTGTTTATAAAAATTCATAGTAACAGACCACATGTACCATATCATTTATTTTAAAGTCCTGAGATGGTGAAATGAATTATATATTTATTTTATTTTATGCTTGCAAAGTTATATTTAGGCACACATATCAAGATGAACATACATTCTTTTATTTTGAAGAACAAAAAGTAAAATCATGTTTATAAGACTTTGTATGGATTATGTTGTGATTTTAAGATAAAAAGTAAAAAAATATAAAAAAAATATGTAATTTTTTCTCAACGGTCTTCATTTTAGGCTTTCATCACAATAAGAAACATTTCAAAACATTATTCTATTTTACATGTGCCGCGTCATGCTCTCTTTTGAAAAAAATTCTTCTCGCAGAAAGTATATATTCCTACACCTTAATGAAATCCACTTTTTATATAGAATAAATCGCAAACAATGGCCCTATAACACATTAGAAACATTGATGAACAATCGAAATGCATAAATGTGAAAAACGGATGGCTTTTGATCTCGATCACTTACATTTAATGAGTTAGCTACGTATGTTTGCATCTCTGTACAAAGTTGTTTTCGAAGTGCTATCGAAAACCATTCATATGTGTATGGTGATCAATACATCGGCAGAGCGACAATTTTATGCATTCCTTTTTGCGCTAGGTCTCTTTAACCAACTCTAAAGAATAACGAAAAAATCGGGGAAAAACATACCCGTATACCCGTGTAAATTCCTCGAAATTTGCCACCAACGTTTGCATTTGTGGTCACGTGACATTTTTTGTTCACCACCCGTGATTAATATTTGTAACTGAATTTCTATATTAATGTATTGTACATGTATATAGACCTTTACGGTATATAACTTTTTTTGTTGCAGTGTATGAATGTGTATGAGATAATACTTCTACTGTAGGGTAATTATCAGTTTTGTTTTGAAAAATAGAAATTTCATGTAAACACTACTTTTGTATGATTTGAGACTGATTCCTTTCACATTCAAAGTTGACTACAATTTTTAACACTGTATAATGACACCATATTTAACTTATAACAAATTTATAGATTTGAATATTTTATTCTTGTCTATAAGTGTTGTTTTTCAAAGAAGCATAATTTGCATATATACACTTTCTGGCCCGCCTGAGCACATAATGTCCAGTTCTGAGTTTGTCTTAGTGGACATAGGAGTGTGAGAGTTAATATCTGGATATTTGTGTGGTGTGTTGGATTTTGTGACCTTGTCATGAAGGGCAATGCTACTCAGTGAGCGATATAGGGCCAACATGGCCCTAATATTTATGAATTTTGATATTTGGTAACCATGGCAGCCATATTTTAAAGAATATTCATGTTAGATGTTTTGCTCAAAGATTTACAATACTTTACACCTGATCTCTTTTTTTCAGAGCAAACTGTACCGTTAGTTTAGCCTTTGAGTCTCAGGACCACATTGACAAGTAGTTCTAAATTTACCAAGAACATTTGTCTTACTGGCAGAAATTACCTGTATTTGTACAAAAACATTCATAACTTTACTTTTTAAATCAATGCACATGTTAGAAATATAGAACAATCTTTTTTTCAGTGAAACTGCAACAAATAAAAAAGACTTATATGCAAAAGAAATGAATGTTTCAACACTGTTTTAGTTTGAATAGAACATGGTTCTATCATTATCCTAATATTATATATTTATTTTAGATTATCAGTAAATTCAAAAAGATCCTGGGACTTTAATACAAGCTGTTCAATTGCAGGATTCATAATCAGTCATTAAACAATATGCTAATAATTGTTTCTCATGTTGAAACATTCTAACTGGTACACTCATATATTTTTTTTAAAAATCTAGAAACACATCCCAGAATTCTTTCTTAAATATTAGTGCAGCTGATTGAAATATTAAAGAGATTGTGACTTGTTTTCTCATTACTTGAAATTGGTCCACTATTCCAAAAGGCCTAATAGGTAGCATGGCTGGACACAAAAATATTCATTTCATGTGGACTGGAAAAATTCAATCCATTAACCTCTTAGAGACCCTTATTCCTACATCATTTCAAGGAATCTTGGCTTTTATAAGGCAACTATACGTTACACCAACATTCCCTAGTTGCGTGGTTCATTAGTGCTTCTGTGCGTTCGTGAACGTTATTGAATCATCCATCAAATTCATATAGTACCAAATCTAACCCTACGAATGCATTTGGTAGGGGAAATAATCAATTGAAAAAAATCGAAGTGGGTGGGGTAAATATATCTGTTGTATTCTTTTTTTATCGATTACTAAATGCAAAACACATATTGGTATAGACTTACTCTCCCGAAATCACGATCCATCCCAGTGCCGTAGATGGTAAGAAATCTGAAATTTAGTCGATGCAAAATAAAGAAATCCCCATGATAACTATATATGCCGATTTTAAAGTATTTCCTCACTTTAAGCATAAAATCGCTGCATTTTCGAACGCCCATGCTAAAAAAGCGCGGGGGCATGTCATTTTTTTTCATTTTAATGTCTTGCTAGGTCTAAAGGTTAAGTAAAAAAAAAATTGAAAAAAATTATCGGTTAATTTTTGTATGGCAAACAATTTATTGTCTATATTCCGTGTTGTTTTAGAAGCGGGTTGGGTAATTTTATATGCTTTATTTTTCTTTATGGCGATGATGAATCGGCCGGCAATGCCTTTACCTCCAAGATACATTTCAACCAGATATACAACTGATAAGCATTATAAATTTTATTGTTTCGATGAGAGAAAAATGAGAAACTGGCATGACTGTCGATTTTTGGATTTTATTGAAACCTTAAAAACCAAGAATACATACTACATTTATAAATGCCTGTTGCGCGAAAACAAGCACGGTGACATATCCTTTTCTTTTCCATTTTTAATTGGAATTGAATAAGGTTGAAATGTGGCGAATTTAACGAAAATCAATCGGTAAGAGTTTTCTTCCAAGCATACCATCTTAAAATAGAGAGATATCTCTTAAACTTAGAGAGATGTCTCTATAACTTCGAGAAAAATCTGAAATAGAAAAGTATCTCTCAAATTGTGTTAAACAGATATCTCCGTAAGTAGAAGATATATCTTTTATATAATTACTTGCTTTTATATGATACGTTAAATGAGCGTTCGCGTAGAAAATAACGCTTTGCATTTATTCTCTTTTTGTAATACTTATAATTAACATTAATTTCGAGGTAGCAACATATTATGTTGATAGTTGTCAATTGTATACGTAGATCTACTTAAATTATTAACCCATATAAAAAAACTGAAAACGCAAGAGTATATTATTGTCTATTCCAATTCTCACTATATAGGTCCATGGATAAATCAAGAAATTTGAAATCATCGTATTACTAATCAAGTAAAATGACCGAAAAAGATCGAAAAACAAATACTGCCGACCGAAAACAACTTGTTTTTCTAAAGATAATAATTATTATATCGCTAGTTGTGATTGACTATTTACAAATTCCTTCATTTATTTTATACTTAAATTATAAATTATACAATATCTTTTGAAAAAAAAGTTGTTTTCGGTCTGCCTAAACTGTTTTTCGGTCCTTCTTCAGTCTTTTTCAGTTTATTCGGTCTTTTTCGGTTGTTTTCGGTAATTCTATGCACCCTGTATTAGGTCGTTTTCGGTAATTCTATGTACCCTATTTTATCCAATCAGAAGGTGCCTTACAGCGTAATGTTCTCATTTCAAATAATGTTATACATTCTACTCGTCATTCCATTGGTGGTTGAAACGTTACGAACTTCCGGGCAAAAGCGAGCTAAATACGAATGCTCCAAAAAAATGTCTTGCACATAGTCTGTGTGTGTCTCCTTGAAAGTTGTCTGTATCACGCCCGGTAATCGACCGATGTAGGTTTGATTTTACTTTCTCGATTTCTTTATAACCTGTGTCGACATGAGCGTCTCGACTGCCTGAAATCTAAATCTAAATGGAAAAAAAAACGAAAGTAGATGCATAAACAGAGTTATTCTCAACTCAAGTTTGCTTTACACGAAACATTATAGCTGATTGCACACACTGTTTGCAATTTGCCAGAACTACCGCTGGTATCCAGGGTTACCTCTTCACAAAAAAACAAACAACGAAATTGTTACCTCGGGTAACTGTTTTGCGGGAACTCTGCAAAGCCTCGTTCCCGCCAAAACAGTTACACACGGCGACGAATATTTCTATCTGACCCGCGTGCTCGTGACAGAGACTAGTATAATGTGATACGAAGATATCTCTTAGCGTGAAAGAGATATCTCTGTTAAAACGAAATACATCTCTTTGAAATTAGAGAGATATCTCTTTTATTATTTAAACAAAATATAGATATCTCTCTGATTTCATAGATATTTTCTCATCAGGGGAGATATCTCTTAAATCCAGAGATTTATCTGTAAATTATGAGATATCTTTTTTTAATAGCGATATCTCTCACGTTTTGAAATATATCTCCCAATACTAAAGAGACATCTCTCAGTGTAATAGAGATATGCCGTACAGACTTTCTCTCCTACTTCAAACTATATCTCTGAAAAAGATATATATGTTTAAAATTGAGATATATCTGTGTAACTTTGACATACATTTGTATATCGCTCAAAAGTAGATAGATATCTCTCAAATGATGTTAAACAGATATTTCTGTTAATAGAAAATATATCTTTCAATGTTCAGGAGATATCATCCTGTGATATAAAGATATCTCTCAGCGTGAAAGAGATATCTCTATTAAAACAAAAGATATCTCTTTGAAATTGGAGAGAAAAGAAGGGTGCTTTCAGAGATACCGTGATGACACATGAAGTTTAACTTAATTCCTTGATTTTTGTTATATTGGACGTTCTATTCACCATAACCTCAAGACAAATACATTTACGTATTACGACCAAGGGCGATAACTGTCACGAAAATTGCCAGTTTTAATGCCTCTTTTAACTTATGATTGGAGATATTAAACGATATGAAACAGCACGAAATAATATACTACAGAACGATTTAGAAAATGTATATCACATATTAACAAATGCACAGGACGAAATAATATATACACAGGACAAACTGTTGTAACTAAAGAATCATTTAGAAAATGTATATAAGCAGAGAGTTCTTAAATAAGCTTAGAACTATCTACCTGATCCTTTCGGTTATTTAACAGAAATAGTGTATGCATTTATTGAATAAATACTGTTTAAACCCAAATGTACATAACGAAATAATATATATACAGGACAAAATCTCGTAACCTTTTAGCGACTTAGAAAATGTACATAGCATGTTAACAAATGCACAGGGCGAAATAGTATAACGCACAGGACAAACTGTCATAACTACAGAACGGTTTAGAAAATGTAGATATTAACATATTGATACATATATAGGGCGAAATACTATATACTTTTTTTTTATTATGCCTGGCTTCGTTATTGGAGGATATAACTATGACAGGTGCAGTCGATATATTTTTCACAGCTTGTCTCCCTTAGTTAATAATGGCTCAATTGTGTAAACATAGTTAAATATCGCATTTTTTGTTAAATCAGGGGCCATAACTCTGGAAAAACTAATCCGATCAAGCCCATAATTAAACTCATTAGAGATCTAATGGCCATAAACATTCTCTGTAAATATGGTAAGATTTACAGAAGAAATGATAAAACAGCACAAACTAATATATACACAAAGGACGAACTGTTGTAAATACAGAACAACTTTGTAGATGTACATAACATATTGAAAATGCACAGAAAAGATATATGCACAAGATAAACTCTCGCAAAAACAGAACGACTTAGAAAATGTACATAACATAATGACAAATATACAGGACGAAATAATATTTGCACATGACAAACTACCGTTACCACAGAATGGTTTAGAAAATGTACATCACATGTTAACAAATGCACAGGACGAAATAATATATACACAGGACGAATTCTCGTAACTATAGAACGACGTAGAAAATGTACGCAACATATGGACAAATGCACAGGACGAAATAATATTAGCAAAGGACAAACTGTCGTAACTACAGAACGACTAAGAAAAGGACATAACATATTGACAAATGTACAGGACGAAATCTTGTTCACTTTCCGATTGTTTTGTAATTATGCCTGGCTTCGTTATTGGAGGACATAACTATGACAGGTGTAGTCGATATATTTTTCACAAGTTGTCTCCCTTAGTTAATAACGGATCAATTGTGAAGGGTCAAATTTACCCTGTTCACCGCCTCAAAAAGAAATTGGAAAGAAAAAAAATACCACCCACCTTTCCCAAAGTATTCGTTTTGAAGTCAAATGCATAAAATACGCATCCCATTTTGTCATAATGTATTTTAATCTGTCAGGCTTACACTTCAAGTAATTTATTTTTCTCAGACACAGAAGTTTATTTATTAAAGAGTAAATAATTGATCCAAATGATAATATGACGGCCCAGTTTGCCACCTAAAATTTTCATTTTCATAAATGAATAATTATTATGTATAGGAATCTTTGCTGCTACTGGTGAATGTCAATTTCAAGTGGATTGTCGTAGCTACCCCTCACCAGCTGATGGGCAACAAGAACTAAATCGAAGCGGCTCTTGGCATCAGTTTTAGCTACCAACCAGGCTTATGTATGCACACATCTAAGGAGAATTATTAAAAGTGAAATGGTGTTTATTATAGTACATTATATGGGACAAATATGTATCAATGGTATGTAGTCCGTAAGCAAGCTAGCTAGGCTTGTTCCTTGGCAAACAGCACCAGAGCGGCCAGACTATAGTATAAGGTGGTATTATGACAATTAAGACATTCGGGTTGCTTGTAGGTGTCATTCCCGTTGCTGGCAACCATATTCAGTGTATATACAAGTTAGTTAGGGTCAACTCTGGCGACCCGTGCTTGCTAATGGAGTCATGTCAGAAAACTCCAAACCTATAAACACGAAATAAGAAACTAAATCAGATTTGTTGGGAGGGAAGATGTTGTTAAATCATTCTTGCAACCAGGTGTATGTCGAAGGTCAAGGTCACATAGTGGTCAAAGGTCGATCTCAAAGTTGTAGAATAGATACAACGTCATCGAGCTAAAATAAATTGGAATAACTTAAACGTCAAGTGGGAAATGGTGGATGCACCTTGCATCCACTTACTTGTTTTAGTGTTGTTTTGTCTGCCTATCCAATACCTATAACATTTTGATGTGTGAAAACTCTGCCCTACAGACAAGGCAATGAAAAGTTTAGAAGGGTCACTAATTCGGCCCAGAACTAAATGGATTTGAGAGAAAGTGTAATATTTAAAAAAGGGATACTCCGGATAAGATATTGAAGGAAATGCCTTCAAAAGCATTATAAACACTTATATTCATATTAAGGAAGTCAAACAAAATATACATATCATTTTAGTCACTTTTTCGCAAAAAGTATAGTGAATTAGAAGTAGAATGAACATATACAGAAATATTGAATTCTTTAAAGCAAATGTATAATTACCATCACCTGGGAGAAGTATATTTACAACAGCATTTTCAAGTTGTTCTGGACAGTCTATATAGATATTGTCTTGTTGGAACCCTAACAGGTACGTTGTTCCATTACGGCCATAATTATTTTGGCCTTTCGACCTGTTATCTTACGATAAGACGATGCGAAGGTGCAAACACATGATGCGAAGGGTATCGTCCCGTCGTGTCTTAACGTAAATTCGTATCATGTTTTCGCGTCTTCGCTTCGTCTTATCGTGATTTCGCTCTTTGCAGTCATAAGGTCGACGGGGCGAAAAAACGATTGTCGTAATGGAACAACAAAAAAAGAGGTTAAACTTACCAACTGAAGGTTATATGTGTAAGCTTTTTAGAACAAGTACATAAACGTCCGTTAAGTTTGAGAAAGGTTTGCAAGAGTTTTTACTTAATCTTACACTGCATGTTCTTTGCAGTGTTTGTACTACAACGTTCGCAGTATGTACCGTCTAAGTCACCATCCACTATCGACGGTCTTGTTATTACATGTCGAAGCGTTTTAATGTGGGAAAATTGTTTGAATATTTTTGTTTCGATGAATTTCTTCTCAATGACAGTTATATTATATTCTTCACATTTATGTCTTTTTGTTCGTGCTAGTGATTTGTTTTTTCTTTTCGCTCTCAGTCGTTGTCGAAATGTGCTGGACATTTGCCGTCCACAACATTGCCGTAATATGTCCCAATACTTCAGGTATATTTCTACATCTTGCATTTGCTTGTCTGTGACTCCAAATATCGGCTGGTATTTATAAGCGATTAAATGACTTATCTTTAAAACCGTTTCGTAAACGGCAACATAAGGAATTCTTATGCCATATTTTTTTATTCTTCTTATTTCTTTCTCCATTCCAGAATACCTGCCTAAAGTTACAAAGACCCACGAATAGCGAGGCAATGATTTCAGGAACATATCTATGTTGTGCGTTTTTATAACGTTATATTGGCAGGACGAACATTTTCTGACAAAATTGCAACCAACAGATTGATTAGAATAATGTTGAGTAATGGCAACAAATAGGCATACGATTTGGAATTGCAATGTCGTCGCTGTCCTTGGCTTGCCATACTGTATGATCATCTTCGGTATATTTGGTTGCAACATGTCTGACTGAAATATAATATCATCAATATTAAGACAAGAGAGACAAGATGGTCCTATATCGCTTACCTGGCTACTTGTTGCTATAATACAAGGCCACCTATTGCAGCAAGGGTCAATTTTGTCTCATTGTCTTCATGATTTGAGCATTCTTGGAAGATGTTAACTAGGCAATGATACATGCCAAATATCTAAGCTCTAGGCCTTGTGGTTTCAGAAATAAAGGGTTTTAAAATTTTTCCTATATGAACCTTTATAAAACCAAGAGACCCACGGGCGGGGTCAATTTTCAGCAGGGGTCATAATTTGATCAAACTTGGTAGAGGTCTACTAGGTTATGCTACATTCTTAATAGCTAAGCTGTAGGCCTTCCTGTTCTTGAGAAGAAGATTTTTAAAGCTTTTCCTTTATGTGGCCATGGCAACCAAAGTTGTGCATGGAACGAAATTATTTGCACAACTATGAAAGGGCTCTATGCAAGGAAAATCCCTGCGAAATTATATCACCATTGGCCAAGTGGTTTCAGAGGAGATGTCGTTTGAAGGAAAATGTTAATGGACGTACGCCGTACGACGGACAGAATGCGATCCTAATAGCTCACTCTGGCACTTTGTGTCAGGTGAGCTAAAACAAAACAATTTATGGGCAATAACTGTTAAGATACAACGGCAATCCTGACGAAAGTTGTGTGTGTGCGACGCAACATTTATGCTTATATATACTTAGTTTCATGAAATTTTTCCAATGGTTTCTTAGTTATGGCTCCGGACGGTAGGACTCACTGACAAACTAAACACAAAAACAATATCCCTCCGCGGGAGATAAAAATAAAGTTTGCGTGTCGGTGCATGTTTTCTTTCTTTTTTACATTTACCAGTCAACAAACTCGAACAACCTTCACATTAAGTAGAACAGGGAACAACTCCGCTTTAGTATATTATATTTAAGTAACAACCACCTCAGGTTTCATCACATAGTGCTACATTACAAAATAATTTTCCACTTCTAAGTAAGGGTCTAGCGAAACTTTGTACACATGTTTGTTTACATTGTCTTACTCTAGTGTGTTTCAATTTGATAATCGCCGTTTCCTCGAGTCGTTTCATTCATTTCCAGATCATACCGAAAACCAAGCGAGTCGCTTTCTAACTTTTTAAATGCTAGCCGTTTACATCTTTATATCATACAATTGCCAATGGTAAGTATGGCTGTCATGCTGATATCTAGATCAGTATCTACTTTGATTAACCTTGTCTAAAACATTGGATTACCTCACATAAAAAATCATTGTTGATAATGCATCCATACACTATAAAACCGATCATGGTAAGAACAAGGTTACAATGTGGGTTACCAGGCCATATTTTACAATGTTACGTCATGGTAAGACCAAGGTTACAATGTGGGTTACCAGGCCATATTTTACAATATTACGTCATGGTGAGAACAAGGTTACAATGTGGGTTACCAGGCCATATTTTACAACGTTACGTCATGGTAAGACCAAGGTTACAATGTGGGTTACCAGGCCATATTTTACAATGTTACGTCATGGTAAGAACAAGGTTACAAAATGTGGGTTACCAGGCCATATTTTACAATGTTACGTCATGGTAAGAACAAGGTTACAATATGGGTTACCAGGCCATATTTTACAATGTTACGTCATGGTAAGACCAAGGTTACAATGTGGGTTACCAGGCCATATTTCACAATATAACGTCATGGTAAGACCAAGGTTAAAATGTGGGTCACCAGGTCATATTTTACAATGTTAGTTCAGGGTAAGAACAAGGTTAAAATGTGGGTCACCAGGTCATATTTTACAGTGTTACGTCATGGTAAGACCAAGGTAACAATGTGGGTTACGAGGCCATATTTTACAATGTTACGTCATGTTAAAAACAAGGTTACAATATATGTTACCAGGCCATATTTTACAATGTTACGTCATGGAAAGACCAAGGTTACAATGTGGGTTACCAGGCCATATTTTACAATGTTACGTCATGGTCAGAACAAGGTTACAATATGGGTTACCAGGCCATATTTTACAATGTTACGTCATGGTAAGAACAAGGTAAAAATGTGGGTTATCAGGCCATATTTTATAAAGTTACGTCATGGTAAGACCAAGGTAACAATGCGGGTTACCAGACCATATTTTACAATGTTACGCCATGGTAAGAACAAGGTTACAAAATGTGGGTTACCAGGCCATATTTTACAATGTTACGTCATGGTAAGACCAATGTTACAATGTGGGTTACCAGGCTATATTTTACAATGTTACGTCATGGTAAGAACAAGGTTAAAATGTGGGTCACCAGGCCATATTTTAATATGTTACGCCATGGTAAGACCAAGGTAACAAAATGTGGGTTACCAGGCCATATTTTACAATGTTACGTCATGGTAAGAACAAGGTTACAATATGGGTTACCAGGCCATATTTTACAATGTTACGTCATAGTAAGAACAAGGTTACAATGTGGGTTACCAGGCCATATTTTACAATGTTGCGTCATGGTAAGTCCAAGGTTAAAATATTGGTTACCAGGCCATATTTTACAATGTTACACCATGGTAAGACCAAGGTAACAATGTGGGTTATCAGGCCATATTTCACAATGTTACGTCATGGTAAGAACAAGGTTACAATGTGGGTTACCAGGCCATATTTTACAATGTTACGTCATGCTAAGAACAATGTTTCAATGTGGGTTACCAGGCCATATTTTACAATGTTACGTCATGGTAAGAACAATGTTACAATGTGGGTTACCAGGCCATATTTTACAATGTTACGTCATGGCTAGAAGAAGGTTACAAAATGTGGGTTACCAGGCGATATTTTACAATATTACGTGATGGTAAGAACAAGGATATAATATGGGTTACCAGGCCATATTTTACAATGTTACGTCATGGTAAGAACAAGGTTACAAAATGTGGGTTACCAGGCCATATTTTACAATGTTACACCATGGTAAGACCAAGGTAACAATGTGGGTTATCAGGCCATATTTCACAATGTTACGTCATGGTAAGAACAAGGTTACAATGTGGGTTACCAGGCTATATTTTACAATGTTACGTCATGCTAAGAACAATGTTACAATGTGGGTTACCAGGCCATATTTTACAATGTTACGTCATGGTAAGAACAATGTTACAATGTGGGTTACCAGGCCATATTTTACAATGTTACGTCATGGTTAGAACAAGGTTACAAAATGTTGGTTACCAGGCCATATTTTACAATATTACGTCATGGTAAGAACAAGGATATAATATGGGTTACCAGGCCATATTTTACAATGTTACGTCATGGTAAGAACAAGGTTACAAAATGTGGGTTACCAGGCCATATTTTACAATGTTACGTCATGGAAAGAACAAGGATATAATATGGGTTACCAGGCCATATTTTACAATGTTACGTCATGGTAAGAACAAGGTTACAAAATGTGGGTTACCAGGCCATATTTTACAATGTTACGTCATGGTCAGAACAAGGTTACAATATGGGTTACCAGGCCATATTTTACAATGTTACGTCATGGTAAGAACAAGGTTACAATATGGGTTACCAGGCCATATTTTACAATGTTACGTCATGATAAGAACAAGGTTACAATGTGGGTTACCATGCCACATTTAATCGTCAAAGAGCCAAAATCTTCGATTGTTATTGAGTTTATAGCTGCACGTTCACAGTTTCCAGTAAAAAAATTCTCTAAAATGATATTTAAGACATAAAATGTAAAAGTAATGATTAGAATCAACAGCATCAGTTTAAATCTACAAAGAAATTTGAGAAAATCTGTTGAAAATGTTTGTGTTCTTGGTTTGACGGCACTGCTACAATATATCTTTATATTGGATGAAACGCTTCATAATTTGGAAGCGTACAGTACTTTACCTTTTTATGCCCCTTCGAAGAAGATGGGTATATCGGTTTGCAGATATCGGTCAGTCAGTCGGTCGGTATGTCGGTATGTCCGTCCGTCTACCAACTAGTTTCCGGATGATAACTGGAGAACGCTTAGGCCTATGATCTTGAAAATTGATGTGAAGGTTGGTCATGGCCAGCAGAGGAACACAATTTTTTTAGGTCATTATATCAAAGGTCAAGATCAAAGTGACCCGTAATAGTTAAACGGTTTCCGAACGATTACTCAAGAACTCTTGGGCCTAGGATCTTGAAACTGGATGTGGAAGTTGGTCATGACCAGCAGAGGAACCCTTATGTTTTTAGGTCAGTAGGTCAAAGGTCAATGTCACAGTGACCTGGAATTAAAACGGTTTCCAGTCGAAAACTAGGCCTATGATCTTGAAACTTGATGTTGAGGTTAGTCATGACCAGCAGAGGAAAACCTATTGTTTTTGAGGTCAGTAGGTCAAAGTTCACAATGACCCGGGGTAGTTAAACTGTTTCCAGACGATAACTAAAGACCGGATGGGCCTAAAATCTTGAAGATTGATGAGGAGGCTGGTCATGACCAGCAGAGAATCTCTATATTTTCTGAGGTCAGAAGGTCAAAGGTCAAGGTCACAGTGACCCGTAATGATAAAACGGTTTCTGAACGGTAACAAGAGAACGCTTAGGCTTAAGATCTTGAAACTGGATGTGAAAGTTGTTCATGGCCAGAAGAGGAACCCTAATGTTTTGAGGCCAGTAGGTCAAAGTTCAATGTCACAGTGACCCGGAATAGTATTACGGTTCCCGGACGATAAAACGAGAACGAATGGCTTAAGATCTTAACACATTTCATTTAGATTTTTATTGAGCCGCGTTTGAATCTATTTTCTAAGGCCATATGAAAAAGTTACATACATTTTTCAAACTTGATTTGTCATTACCATTGAATGACCCAAGTTCATTTTCTGGTTATTAGGTCTGATTCGAATTTCACAGTGACTGTTGCATAGTTAGACTTTTGCATCAATTTGTTAATTTTAGACCTTTTCTTTTCACCAAATCTGATGGCGAGCAGCTCTAAATAATACACAACTCCCCCTCCCCTCCCTCTGTCTCTCTCTACGATCTATACCGTCACCCGTGTCATAAACAATGAAGGAAGCTTTTTATGACCCCAAAAATCGTACCGTCGGTCTGTGTGTCCGTTCTTCAATTTTTTCGTGTCCGGGATGTAACTTTGCCATGGATTAAAGGATTTTAAAATCATATGGTACATGTTCAGCATCAAGACGACGTGTTGCGTGCAAGACCTCAAAGGTGAAGGTCACACTTATAGAGTTTAAAGGTAATGGAATCCTATATATATTAACACATTCGTGTCCACATTCGTGTCCAGACTGTAACTTTGTCAGGGGAATTTTAAATAACTTCATACAAATGTTCAGCATTTCAAGACGACGTGTCGCGTGCAAGACCTATTTCCCGACCTCCAAGGTCAATATCACAGTAATAAAAGCCTGTATATATGCACATATTTATATCCAGACTGTAACAGTGTCATACATTGAAGGATTTTAATATAACTTTGCGAAAATGTTAAACATATCAAGACGCTGTGTCGCGAGCAAGAACCATGTCCCTACCTCAAATAACAAGATCACACATAGGGTTTAAATGTTACCATATCCTATATACAAAGTAACTTGCATGGAATGATTTTAAAATTACATGTCATAATTGTTGAGCACATGGAGATGACATGTCACAAGTCCCGCGTCCTGACATTGAAGGTCAATGTCACACTTAGAAATTTTAGAATCCTGTATATATGCACATGTTCATGTCCAGATTGTAAAGCACATGGAGATAAAGTGTCGTGCGCAAGTACCTGGTCCGTCTTGAAGTTCAAGGTCACAGACTGTGAAACACCTTCTGGTTGAGCTCCTCCTTCCTCCCATACAAATTCTATTCCAAGATGACACAGTCTAGCCACACACTTTTTCTTGACAGAGGACATATCTGAAATAAATGCTCTACTGTTTGGTCTGAAAGACCACACGAACATTTCGGTGGCAATGACAGCTACAACTTTTTATACATATGACCACTGCGCCTGTTATGTCCTGTGCGAAGCTTGAACAGACGTGTTCCCATCTATCTGGTAGATGGTAGTCATGTGGGTATCCACTGATGGGACACTTTCCGCTTCGCACTGAGCCTGTTTAGTTCTTTGGCAATGAATGGCAATTTATCATTAGCTAAGGCTTCCAGGACTGCTACAGCACCTGTTAGAAAGTCCACCTGATCACAGTCCTCTTTTGACTTTTCAATGGTTTTCGATGCCTGTATGGTGACTTCTACTTCTGATTTGTTGTTAAAGTGCTTGCCTAACCTGTTGGTCTGACCAATCAGCCAATGTTTGATGAAAATACAAGCACCAGCATCTTATATAGCAGCTGTTACACAGTAGCAGAACCGTATATGTATTTACGGTTCTATGTCTCTGATGGATAAATTTCTGAGATCATGTTTTGTGTTATCGACAGCCGGATGGAAACCAGGTTCATGTACTGTAGTGCAGATATTGATATTTGACAAGTCATATATGCATGGTTCTGGTAGTTCCGACTGGTCCAGAGGGGTTATTGGTGGTCAAAGATAGGCAGCGTCTTCATGGACGAAAAGCTCCCCAAATTAGACGATTTTTTGTTGAGTCTCAAGCATTGTTTTCATGGGGTGGTCTGGCAAGAACTGGTACTAATATCTGCTGGCTTGCATGAGCGCCTTCGCATCCCTTCTTTTTCCTAGTTGTGGAATGGCAGTGATTTACGTCATTGCCTTAATTTTAGTTGACGTGCGCATTGCTCCTGTGATAATTCTTAAGGCCTGAGCTTCGGTATCCTCTCACTTGCTCGCCAGATACTGCCAGAAAACTTGCGTGGTATCGCTAGATTCAGACGGGCCCGATTTCAGCTTTTGCTAGATAGGCCTAGCCCTTCTGTTGAACAGATAGAACTTGACCCACTTGACCATTGTGCTTTTGATCCCATTTCGTAGTAATTTCACAAGGGGGCCGTCAGTCCAGATTTTGTCGAATGCTCTCTGAAGATCAATCCAAATAACAAGTGTCAAAAAGTTCTGTACGGTATAATTCAACTAACACAAAGACTGAAATCGTATATTTTATTGATAGTTAAAAAAGTATAAAACTTTCATAATATTCTTATCAATTTACAAATTTTCAATGATCGTGACGTTGACGTAGACATCGAATAGAATGTTCGTGGACGTTTAACACACGTGCAACATGTGTTTTAGGCTCACTGACCTCCAGTCGACATAAAACGCGCAAATTTGGCTATTTTGAAAGTTTGGTAATCAAAGTGTCCTAGCGTACAGTAAGCCGAAACGGAAGTTGCTGATCTGTACGCTGATGATCAGTTAGTTGTTGGCACAAATTGAGGCCACCACAGTCTAGATTTTGTATTGAAAGTTTATCTAATTCGTCTTTTTTGAAGGAGATATTGTTGGGGTAAGTGTACCAGTTATTTATACTTTAATTGTGATCATCTTTGCTTCAAGTAAGGTGTAGTATAGTTGCAATAGGCCTTCGTTCCAAGTTTGATCACTGTCAAATTGACGAAACTGCCAGAGAAAATTTGACTTTGTGTTCGCATATTTCATTGTATATATAGTTTCTGGTCTATAATTGTGCCGGCGTGGAAGAAAAACATATTTTTCTGACTCGTAGACTTCCTTCAATCGAGATTGAATGACTTGATGAAGAAAAATAACTGTTTTGTTCCGTCACCGAAAGTGACCCGACTGTACGCCAAATTGCAACTGTACACAATCGTTAGTTGTGCAAAAGAATAAAATCTGTACGCTTAATTGTCGAAATAATATAATATTTCTGATAAGTTTAGTGTTTGATAATATCATTGATGTTATTTCTGGTATGGTTTCCACATTTCAAAAAGCGGATACTAGTTGCATTTTTTTCCACTTCAAGTAATTTTTCATTTAGATCGGGCCTGTTCAAGACGATTTAATGTAAGTCCGGGTCCGTATTTGCATCCTTACTACAGCTGAACCCACTTTTCTAAGTGTACACCTAAAAGAAATCTTATAGTTTATTCAATTTTCAAGATATTTTGATGAATATTTCAAAGTCTTAAGATCAAAGATTGATATTTAACATTCCATCAGAGTTATAAAGATACGTACCAAATTCATTGGTCCGCAGCGCTGTAAACACAATAACCCAATATTCATAATTATGAATCTCTAATGGTCAGTTTGTGATGTGAAAACGTCACTTTGGAGAAAAAACAGCACTGTATTGAACCAATTGATCAAATTGACGAGGTTTGTCGGATAAATGCATGGGAAAGGAAATACTTAAAAGGGTTAGACAGATCAACTCCGTCAATAAATTTAGTGTTGAGATTATTTTTTGATCAAAGCGGGATATTTGAAATTGATACGAGAACCGTTTTTTAACAAAAACTTTACTTTTTTCATCAAATTGTTTTATTTTATTTCGTCAGGCTACATTTGTAACAACAGACATGTAAGAAATATCACTTATAAACAAGAATAAGTAACACAATTTAACAGTTCTAGTGAAAGAAATATTAACATCAACAGTACATTTATTGATTCTTTCAAAGTGATGGGTGTGGGGTGGGGACAGTGCTGAAAACTATCTACTTCTTTCAAAAATTTGATAGTACTATGAGTATTATTATACTTCACGGTAGACGTTTACAACAATACAGAGTTGGGAGAATTTGTTTCTTATCAATGGTTAGCACGTGTAAAGCATGGAAAGTACAAGTGTTAGTTATTGTATAATGAATTCAATGATCGTAGTCTAAACAAATTGTTTTTCATTGCACACACATCTGGAACGCGTGGTGATATCATGAATTAACGTTTTTAAGGAAAATAGAAGTAAGTGTGCTAAGATTCTTTAACTTATCAATATCAATGCTTTTTAAAAGCTGGTTATATTTGATAACATTTGGATGTCTATAAAAGTGTAAAGGAATAAGTGACTTTCTTTGAGCTCTAAATTGTTTACACACAAAAGATAGTGATACTCATCACCTAAGTCATTTAAACATTTTTGACATTTTCTATCATTATACAGAATATTAAACCATCTTCCAGTTTCAACTGGGAATTTATGATTCGCTGTTCGGAGTCTGAGAATTGGTGAGTACACGTGTTTTGGCAATATCGTTAAATAATCTTCACGTTTGTGCTGTTCTTTAAACAGATTGTAAAGTTTGCCTTGATTTGATACCCGCATTTTACTTTGCCAATCTGCTATATACTGGTCAATTAGATTTTGTTTGATCAGTAAATGTATATCTTTTGATGAAAGGTTCTTGTGGTTGATGTAGATAACTGTATTGCCCGATGTATCAAAAATAGTTTTCACGAAACTTAACCATTTAAAAGAGCGATCACTATTAGTCGTAATTTTATAAACAATGTTTGAATATTTATCTTGATCTCCTGTAACTAATTTATTCCAGTACATGTATTTGATAATTCTTGTTAACCAGGTTTTCCGAAGGAAAAATCCTGGTTATTAGATTGGGGTATGTCGGCGGGCGGGCGTAAACAATTTCTTCTGTGCGCAACTCCTCCTACATTTCTCAACGGATTTCAACCAAACTTTCACAGAAGTATTGTCATGAAGTGCCCTGGCGCATATTGTCGGGGTTTTGTGACTCGGTCATTTTTGACAGAATTATGGCCCTTTGTTTTTTTCACATGTAATTCTTCTGTGCGCAACTCCTCCAACATTTCTCAACGGATTTCAACCAAACTTTTACAGAAGTATTGTTATGAAGTGCCCTGGCGCATATATTCCGGGTTTTGTGATTTGGTCATTTTTGACAGAATTATGGCCCTTTGTTTTTTTTCACATGTAATTCTTCTGTGCGCAACTCCTTCTACACTTCTCAAGGGATTTCAACCAAACTTTCACAGAATTATTGTCACCAAGTGCCCTGGCGCATATTGTCAGGGTTTTGTGATTTGATCATTTTTGACAGAATTATGGCCCTTTGCTTTTTTTCCACATATGTTATATATAGAAGAATACATTTGCGCTCGGCCAGCAGACTGGAAAATGAAAACCTGGTTTTGTGACAATTTCCTGTCACTTGTTATAATATCAAATGGAAATCTACCCAATTCTCCATATAGCATATATGCCGGAGTACTTTTCCTACACCCTGTTATTTTCCTTAAAAATTCTATGTGAACTTTTTCTATGTCATTTGTCTGGTCTATGCCCTAAACTTCACATGTAAATGTCAGAATTGGCACACTTGTATGATCAAAAAGTTTTAGTTGTTAATCAATGGGTAGATTGGAGTTTGAAATCCGCTTATACAGGAGGTGCATTGCTTTTCTTGCCTGTGTTATTAATGTGTCTTGGCTTTATCAAATTTACCGGTAGGACTAAACACAACTCCTAGATATTTATAATTATCGACAATCTGTAGAGCGCCCCCGTTCAAAGTGAAGGACATATTTCGCGTACCACGTTTAATAGAGCCAAATATCATCACCTTAGTTTTCTCAATATTAATTTTTAAGTTCCACATTTGGCAATACTATTCAAAAAATTCCAGTACGATTTCGGGTCAGATTTCTGCATATTCCGTAGTTTAGACTCATTCATAAAATTATGTTTGTTTATGTAAAACTTCATTGTGCGTTTGTAATCTTTACTTGCGCAGTTGAGTAATTTTCTATTTTCGTCAGTTTTGTTCAGTCTAAACTGCCTGCGTGCACGATTGTATATAATTCGTTTATTTCGACATTGAGGCCCGTACCAAGGTTTATTTCTATGCGAGTTATTTTCACGATATTTAGTATTGGAAACTGTAGGAAACGTCAGTTTTGCCGATTTGTCAAACATTTTCACTATATTACCGATAATCTGGTTCAATGCTATCTCACTATTTTCATTGTCTTGCCCGAAATTGTCAATTAGGAAGTTTTGTACAAAGTCATTAATTTTATCATTTTGCCATATTGGTATCGGCTTTTTAAAACTTGTTTCAGCTTCTGCCTGTCGGCTACTTTGATTTGACATATTAAAATTAATAATAAGGGAAATAAAGCATGCCCATCTGAGAAAATACTATCGACTTCAGTTACATTGAAATCAAACAGAGATTTAATTAGTTCTACAGATGTGATTGAATAGTCGATAACTGATACATTTTTAAAAGTGAAATTGCCAACATTCTTATCTTGCCCAGTTAAAGTGTTTAAAATTATCACAGAATCTGTCCTTACCTTTAATTTATCGTTATTTTAGCTACTGAAAAAGCATCTCTTTCGCGATATTTTCCAACACGTCGACTCCATGTGCTGACGTCAGAGCTTTTCTCCTCCGGAGCGAAGGTAACTAGTGTAAATTCTGTGTACCGTTCCAGTTCGTACAAGCACGCTTAACGAGAATGACATAGGAAGAAACAATTTCTGCCTTCAGAAGGACACAGTTTTGTTTTGACCAGGTCGTGTGGTACAAGTAAAATTTAAACACTGAAGTAAATACTCTGAAATGTGTCCAAACCCAAATAAAGACTTCAATTCTATTCGGTTCAATTCGCACCGTTTGTAAGAGTTACCCCGCTTGATTTGTTTTTCCTATTTTGTTGTAGTAAGTATAAATTAACTACACCTATAAAATAACAAAATATTTCCATTTTTTGTCATTAAAAAATAATAAGAGAACACTGCACACATACAACAAAATTTTCAAAAGAACAATATTTAATAAAAATATGTTACTTTCGCTCCGGAGGAGAAAAGCTCTGACGTCAGCACATGGAGTCGACGTGTTGGAAAATATCGCGAAAGAGATGCTTTTTCAGTAGCTAAAATAACGATAAATTAAAGGTAAGGACAGATTCTGTAATAATTTTAAACACTTTAACTGTCTAGACCAGAAAACCCAGTTGTCAGTTTGTTACAAAAAATGTTCTTGTATGGGAGAAGTGGGTGGGGTACGGAAGGCATTGCATTCCTTGTGTTTATATATATAGAGGGGTGATTTTTTTCGCAAGATACATTGATCATTTTTATTTTTTGGACAAAATATCAACTTCCTGTGATTTTACACTCGGTGCAGCAAAATAAGTCAAATGTATTTATAAGTTCCTCAAAAATCCCGATAGTTTAACCTGCTTTTAATACCGCAAACATTTAATGTACCAATTTTCAGTTTAGAAACAGTACATGCACTATGATAATGGTTCACTGGCCCCTGTATGTCCTAGGTTTTACCCTGTTCGTGGCTGGAACAATCCATTTGGTTTGTTTGGGCTCTAAATGTAGAGTTACTAGACATTCTTGGAGAGATGTTCCTAACCGAATCGGATGATTGCTCACGAGATCTAGGGACTGAAGAAGGGTGTTAGACTGACGGCGAAATCCACCTGTGCGACGGGAGCGCGATCTGCCACGTTGTGAAGTTGGTGACTGAACAGTTGGGTATGGATGTTTCAAGTGCGTGGTATGATTCTGGTCGGGTTTTGCTGTTTACTCCGCTCTCGTGCTGTGTCACGCATTTCGTTGAGCACGGTTTCATTAAAGGCAGCTGGTGCTGGATTGGTCATATGTTGTTTAACAGCTTCCTGTTTGTCTTTAATTGTAGCTATAATTCTAGTTTTCACGTTGGTTATTCTTGACTTTGAAAGTACGGTGTACCAGTCAGGAAATAAGTCCCTATGCACATGACCTTTATTGTTCTAGATAATTTAGAAGAAAATAAGAATTACCATAATTTACAGTTTTGTGAATTTGACATCTAGGGGTGTGGTGATGTAAACTCTCTGAGACAATCAAATCACCATTCATGCTTATCAACTTTATACCGAGTATTGAGATAATAAATCCAATAATTTGTTGACAAATTTTCATGACCGTGTCTTTCAAAAATGATTTTGATATGACACATAATTGAGCTGTATACTTAGAAAAGTTGTTGAGTGTAACATTTAGATAAATGTGAAATTCATGGTTTATTATGGTTTATTATGCTATCACGATTGATTGAATGCTTTTATAAATATATTTATTGACGGTCGTATGCCGTATCTAGATATGTTAGACTGACCACCGTGTTCAGAGGTCAGTCAAGTGTATTCACGAAGTTTTCGTGCCTCATGGATTTATAAAAGATTGTCATTCGACGGTCTGAATAGGTAGATGTCGCACATAAACTTTTTAGATAAATAAAAAGTTTAATATAATTCTAGATCGAATATATATCACATGTTATGTATATATTTCTATATGGTTTTGTTTGTTTCAGTTATGGTGATTTTCTGTTACCATGGGAATTGAAGTATGTACGGGTACGAAAGACGGGAGAATGCAAAGTGTGGTTGCGATTTTTATTCTGCAAAGTGAGAGGGAATAGTGGTTCAGGACTATTCACGTGTTACCATTAAACGTTCACGTGTATTTTTCCCGTGTTGCTTTAGTTGCTTTATTTCCACTGAATCTGTCACAGAGTCTTTGTTCGTCAACTAGCAAGAATATGTTTCAAAATGAATCCTTTCTTTATAATAATTCACTGATTCAATATTTAAACTTTATATCATAAATTTAACAAACTATGTACATGTAATGTATTTTTATCCCTACAGGTGTTTGTTCTTATCTTTGTTATGACTTTGTTTTTGTCGGAAAATAGCTTATAGCTAATGTTCTTTGTTTAACTTAAACCGACTATAAATAAAGTTTCTTGTATCTTGTATCTTGTATCTTGATTTATAGTTCTCTTTACACGAATTATTAGTGTCAGTATACTACAATATTATGACATCCCGACCAAAACAAACACAGTATACATTAAAGGGAAAAATAAAAATTGAAAAAACAGCATGCACCCACCCACTAAAGACAATAGTGTTCTACCTTAAACATTAACACAAGAATGTGGACTTCACAATTTAGTGATGTGTTATAAACTGTTGATGTGTAAGATTGAAAGAACAGCTCAACTATTTCTATGGTCGAGCATCTGGAGGAGACATTGAACTAGTAAATAAGTGCCAGTTTGAATAATTTCATCATTTGACTTTGTCAGGAAACTTGCACAAAATTGGATATTTTTCATGTAAGTAACTCAAGAACTGAAATGACATGTTTTAACAATATTTGCAACAAAACACACTAATACAGGTTCTAAAAGCTTATATAACATTAAGTTGTTTCTGTATTATGTCAAAAGACCACCAGACTACATTTTAGTAATAGCATCATTTTTTCACTGGTCTCCATTTTGTTTGGGGCAAGTTACCTTAAGTAAGATAATAAATAATTTATGTTTGGCCTAATGAAATGTAGAGAAAACATAAAGAATTCTAAATACCCCGTGTTGTAGCAAGTAGTCTCAAAATATAAATTTGAAAATAAAGAAATGAAAGTAAAATACAAATAAATTTAATTTAACTATTTCGAACCGTACAGAACTTTTGCCTTAGTATAATGATCTTGAATGTGAGACGACATTTTCTGTGGGAATGTCATATTAGTGAGCTGTTTCGAGGTTTTCTTGTACGTTGATTGAGCTGGGCGTACTAGTTCTAGGTACAGTCTCCTTTTTGGCACCACTGGCAAACAATGGGGAGCTCATGACTACTTCTACAAAGGTTTTTGACCTTTAAGAAAAAGATTTGAACTTGAACTCTAATGAACTAAGATCTCGCTTGTTACCAAAAGCTGCTGGTATTGTCTGCATATTTCATAGAGTAAGTCTGCTTAGTAAATTAAAGTTACCATACAAAGATTGTAGCCAATTCAGTATTTCACGCTATTCAAATATCCATCTATTCGACACACAGGTAAGACGTAGGTAATTCTCCGCTAAACGCTTCACTGGTAAAAGTTTCAAAAACGTCCACATACCTCACATTTCACAAGAATTGAATAAATATATCTATCCCACTGGTTATATTCTACACTTTCAGCAAAATTTCTATAAAATCAACGTTTTAAGTCTAGAAAATCACATTTTAATCGAAAATCTGATAAGCTCAGATGAAACACGATAGGCATTTTCGAACAAAGTACTCTGGTTGAAACTTCGCGCATGTTCAGTGGCTTAACTAGTAAGAACAGAATGTATTCTGGTCAACTCGTGGGCAACTGGGGGTTACATGGGTTGGGTAGCTCACAGATTTAGCGCATGCGCTAAGGTTACTCGAGTGGGTTGCTCGAGTAACTTATTCGAATATACCCGTCTTGTCGCCATTGTATCACATGACAGGTGTGGAGGAGAGAAGCTTTGGTGATTAACGAAGTGCATGAAAGAAACTCGCCGCTATACTGGGCGATCAAGCATAACCCGATAAAGTTTAACATGTTTAAAAGTCTATCTGATACACTTTGTGTTATCGAATAAGTCCGAATGATTCTGAAAATTCCTACCCGACCGAATTGCTTCATTTATATCAAATATAGAAGAGAATGACGAGTATGTTGTGGTCTATTATCTATATCGATACCCTTACTACTAAGTTAGACTGCAAGTATTTAAAGATTGTGTCGAATCGTCTAGCTTTTGTTATGCTCTTCTTTAAAGAGCATCTGTAAATTAGAAGAAAGATATCACAAAACGGTTACTGTCCTAATGCAATAGTGGTTGGTAAGTATAGGGTGTTATATATGGCTCTAAGTCTTTAAAAAAATTGACATAATTAAGTATTGATTAAGTATCAGAAATACTAACCCTTCTAATGTTCAAAGAATAGTTCGAGTCTTGCCTGTGTGAGCGCATAGCTGGGCTTGGAGGCGCCTGGATACTGTGTGATACCATCTGAAATATGTTCAAATGATTATTTTCTATTTACCGGAATGACTTTATTTATTTTTTTATTTTTTTTTTTGAGGCCCCGTTTGGGTAAACCACGTTTATTGTCCCCGTCAGCGGTTAAATAGAGGTCGGGGATCCATCATCCTCTGTCAACCTTACAAATTTTCAAAAAAGGCATAGTATAAATGTTACAGTATAAATGTTACAGTATAAATGTTACAAAATTGTTACATTTACATATTATTAAGAAGCATTAGAACAATAATTTTGGTTATACCCTTAGCTATAAACTATTTCATTCATCTGAGGAAAATAAACAATTTAATAGGACCATACTTGTAATGTATTGGCAATTTAACAATATTGAAATACAGTATACAAAATGTTTAGAGAATGTAACGTGATATTTCTTTTCGTTAATGTATAGAATAAAGCACCGATACCAATATGGTTTGTATTTTTCTACCTGAGCCGTGTTTTTCATACCGGAATGACTTTATTAATGTTTGATTTAACACTAATCTATGAAATGAAAAAAGGTATGCTTTGCATTTCGGATGACATTACAAAACAAGAGCTGTCCCTCACAAGTGACGAATGCCCCCGAAAGAGGTGCCTCAGTCTGTGTCCTCTCCATGTACTCAATAAATGTGCTATGTCATTTTAAAATCCTTCCATGCATGACAGAGTAACCATGCATACAGTATTCCATTACTTTAAACACTAAGTGTGACATTGACCTTTGAGGTAGGGACTTGGGTCTTGCACGCAACACATCCGCTTGATGTGCTAGACATTTGTGCCAAGTTATTTTAAAATCCTTCGAAGCATGATAAAGTTACAGTCCGGACAAAAATGTATGCATATATACAGGATTCCATTACCTATAAACTCTAAGTGTGACCTTGACCTTTGTGGTAGGGATGTTGGTCGTGCACGCGACACGTAGTCTTGATGTGCTAGACATTCGTGCCAAATTATTTTAAAATCCTTCAATGCATGACAAAGTTACAGTCCGGACACGAATGTGTGCATATATGCATATATAGAGGAATCCATTACCTTCAAACTCTAAGTGTGACCTTGACCTTTGAGCTAGGGACAAGAGTCTTGCACGCGACACGTAGTCTTGATGTGCTAGACA
The DNA here is from genome assembly GCA_022818135.1 of Saxidomus purpurata. Lineage (NCBI taxonomy): Eukaryota > Metazoa > Mollusca > Bivalvia > Venerida > Veneridae > Saxidomus > Saxidomus purpurata. Next base: position 35,924,704 of record JAFMSR010000001.1, read on the forward strand.
TTTGTGCCAAGTTATTTTAAAATCCTTCAATGCATGACAAAGTAACAGTCCTGACACGAATGTGTGTATATATGCATATATAGAGGAATCCATTACCTTCAAACTCTAAGTATGACCTTGACCTTTGAGCTAGGGACGTGGGTCTTGCACACGACACGTCGTCTTGATGTGCTAGACATGTGTGCCAAGTTATTTTAAAATCCTTCAATGCATGACAAAGTTACAGTCCGGACACGAATGTGTGCATATATGCATATATAGAGGAATCCATTACCTTCAAACTCTAAGTGTGACCTTGACCATTGAGGTAAGGATGTGGGTCTTGCACACGACACGTCGTCTTGATTTGCTAGACATGTGTGCCAAGTCTTTTTTAAATCCTTCAATGCATGACAGAGTTACGGTCCGGGCACGAATTTGTAAGTGGGGACGCACAGACGGACGGACAGACAGACGGACGGTGCTATTTTGATATGCCGCCCTTCGGTGGCATAAAAAGTGATTGAAAAGTGAAAATGTACATACATGTATGTTGTTTTCAAGGTATGAATCTAATAAATGTTAGTATATAGCCATATTATATTTTGAATTCTGAAACATTTACCTGTCCAACATCAATGTGGTATCCGGTTTTCATGTAAATCAACGAAATGATGACAATCAAACAAAACATCGATGCAAATGTTAAAACTTTCCTAGAATTTATACGGTTAAGGATAGTCTCCATATTTGAAATCCTGTTTTAGTCTTTTCAAACAGCCGGTAAATAGATCTGTTAAGAATAAATCGTTTTTCAATACACGTTACTTACTGATAGTATATTTTTTAAAACAGTTCTAAATTATATGACAAAATTAAACTTGCCCACATTAATTTCCGGCAGTATTATCGACTGTTTTAGTAATACACTGCGACTTTGTGAGTTTCATATTTACAATTAATGATCGGACAAATTCGCTATTTCTAATATCATGTTTACAAAAACAAGATGTCAGAGTTAGTCAGGTGTAAAGTTATCCTATTTTGTTAGAAAAGGTGTATGTGCGTAAGATCACCAAAGACATGAGGCGCGGTGGAGAAATCGGTAGGCGTCGAAATTTGGTATCACGAGATTGAGCCCTGGTCGGGAAGTTGTTTTTGCATTCATATAAGTCTATTACCTCTTCAAGAAAGGCATGCGTTTTAGTGGAAGTAAATGTTAAATAACTTCAGGATTCTGTCTATATATGAGGGAAGAAAAAATAAGTTCGAACAAGCATATTCAGTGAATTGATATTCCCCCGCCAAATGAAGCAAATAGCTGAAAAAGAACAACTGTAAAGTGTATTGGTCTGTCTGTTTGCAAAAAAAAAAAAAACATTTATTGAAATTTCAAAATCCCACTGGGGCATTATCATTGAAGTGATTTTTATGCCCCCGAAGGGTGGCATATTAAAATCGCACCGTCCGTCTTTATGTCGGTCCATCCGTCTGTGCGTCTATATTTTTCCGGGTCCGGGCTGTAACTTTGTCATGCATTGAAGGATTTTGAAAAAACTTGGCACAAATGTTCAGCACATCAAGACAACGTGTCGCGTGCAAGACCCACGTCCCTACCTCAGAGGTCAGGGTCTCACTTAGAGTTTAAGGTTATGGAATCCTCTATATAATTATGCACATGTTCGTGTCAAGACTGTTACTTTGTCATACATTGAAGGATTTTAAAATAACTTGGCACAAATGTTCAGCACATCAAGACGACGTGTCGCGTGCAAGACCCACGTCCCTACCTCAAAGGTCAACTTCACACTTGGAGTTTAAAGGTAATGGAATCCTGTAAACATTGAATATGCACACATTCGTGTCCGAACTATAACTTTGTCATGGATTTTAAAATAGTTTGGCACAAATGTCTAGCACATCAAGACGACATGTCGCGTGCAGGACTCACGTCCCTACCTCAAATGTTAAGGTCACACCGAGTTAAAGGTAATGTAATCCTGTATGCATTGTATATGCAAATATTCGTGTTTGGACTGTTACTTTGTCATGCATTGAAGGACTATAAAATAACTTGGCACACATGTTCAGCACATCAAGACAATGTGTCACATGTAAGATCCACGTCCCTACCCCAAAGGTCAAGGTCACACTTAGAGTTTGAAGGCAATGAAATCCTGTTTATATGCATACATTTGTGTCCTGACTGTTACTTTGCCATGCATTGATTGATTTTTTGAAATGACTTGGTACAAATGTTCAACACATCAAGACAACGTGTTCCTTGCAAGAACCACGTCCTTACCTCAAAGGTCATGGTCACACTAAGATTTGAAAAGTAATGGAAAAGTGTATGCATGGTTACTCATGCATGGAAGGATTTTAAAATTACATGGCGCACTTGTTGAGCACATGGAGAGGACACAGACTGTGCGGCACCTCTTTCTGGGGCATTTGTCACTTGTGAGGGACAGCTCTTGTTTGTCTTCAAAATTACAGTCATAAAGAACTTAATTGTTATTTAGGTAAAAACAAATAAGTACTACTACTTTCATACAACAAGAATTTTTATGTGTCGATACAGAATAATTATGTAAGAAAGGCACTAAATCCCCTAAAGGGCCTCATTTCTGTAAAAATACAGTTCCTAAATTTTCAGTTGTTAGAACAAAATCAAATTCTGACTAGCCTTTTCAGAAAAAAGGCATTTTTAAAATTTCACCACCCATTGGACATCATCCAATTCGTTTTATGCCCCCGAAGGGTGGCATATTAAAATCGCACCGTCCGTCTGTCCGTCCGTCTGTCCGTCCGTCTGTCCGTCCGTCCGTCCGTCTGTCTGTCCGTGCGTCCCCACTTACAAATTTGTGTCCGGACCGTAACTCTGTCATGCATTGAAGGATTTTAAAAAAACTTGGCACACATGTCTAGCAAATCAAGACGACGTGTCGTGTGCAAGACCCACATCCCTACCTCAATGGTCAAGGTCACACTTAGAGTTTGAACGTAATGGATTCCTCTATATATGCATATATGCACACATTCGTGTCCGGACTGTTACTTTGTCATGCATTGAAGGATTTTAAAATAATTTGGCACAAATGTCTAGCACATCAAGACGACGTGTCGCGTGCAAGACCCACGTCCCTACCACAAAGGTCAAGGTCACACTTAGAGTTTATAGGTAATGGAATCCTGTATATATGCATACATTTGTGTCCGGACTATAACTTTATTATGCTTTGAAGGATTTTAAAATAACTTGGCACAAATGTCTAGCGACATCAAGACTACGTGTCGCGTGCAAAACCCAAGTCCCTACCTCAAAGGTCAATGTCACACTTAGTGTTTAAAGTAATGGAATACTGTATGCATGATTACTCTGTCATGCATGGAAGGATTTTAAAATTACATAGCACATTTATTGAGCACATGGAGAGGACACAGACTGTGAGGCACCTCTTTCGGGGGCATTCGTCACTTGTGAGGGACAGCTCTTGTTTATGCATCTTTCAATGAGACAGATCTCAGCTGTTGTAAGTTAAATTAAATCAGTACTGTTAGTTTCAGAAAACAAAAATTTCTAATGTTCTAAATAGAAGATGTAAGAAAAGCGCTTCACCACCTTGATGGGCCTCTTTTCTAAAAAAAATCAGGAAGTGTAAGGATGGATATTAGAAGAGTGATCATTGAATTATTCGAGCCAATTACAATTTAATGTCGATAACTGGTTTCAGAGAAATAGAATTTTGATATTGAATATAGAAGAAAATAACAATTAAAGGGCAATAACTCTGGAGATATTAATCCAATCTTGACGAAAGGCTGGTGTGCCCGGTGGCATTATGCTATTGTACACTCACTTATTTTAAGTTTCTAGAATTTCTATCAATTGGTTCTTGAGTTATTACTCTGGACGGACGGATGGACTTACGGACAACGCCAAAACAATACCCCTCCGCCTTTGGCGGGGAATAAAAAGAAAAAAGTGTAGATCTTATGGCTGACAAAAAATGTGATAGTATAGTTGCAAATATGCAGAAATTGTCAAAAATGCAGTAAAGGTAATTGTTAAACCGTCGTTCTCATTAATGATGCAAGCGACGAGGAGGCAACTGATACAGATAGCGAATGTAAGGACTATTCTGGCATAGAACGCGTTTGGATTATTGGAATGAAAGTAATAAAACAAGACGAAACAGTAATGCAGACATAAAAGACGCCGCTAAAGATTTGTTTTCCATTTTATAGTACTCCGAAGTGATTGCATTCATATATACATAATTATCTACTTGAAATGAGGGAATAAAGTATAAAATTGTTTTACAGGAGTTGCATAGACGGATTCGTTCAAGATCATTTGAAATTTAAGACGCTAGGAAAAACAAGAGGGCCAAGATGGCCCTATAACGCTCACCTGGTTCTTATGAGAATATGTGACCAAACTTCAACACTAAACTTAATATCTAAACACAAACATTCCGTATGACCTTGACAACGCAAACCTTTTGACCAATTAACATGATGATTGGGTTGTAAATGTCACCTGTATGACATACCTAAGGTTTTTAACCGGGTGACCTAGGTTTGGCCTCAGATTAATACTCAACCTAAATTTTAACAATACAAGTTTCATTAATAAAGAAAGAAAAATGCAGCCTCTATTGCGTAATATGGTTTTTCTACAATTTAACCCCGTGACCTAGTTTTTATACCCTATATGACCCATTTTCAACCTCGACCTAGATTTCATCAAGGACAATCATAAAGCCAAAGTTTCATGAAGGTCCAATGAAAAATGCAACCTCTGTAGCAACACAAGGTTTTTCTATGATTTGACCTTGTGACCTAGTGTTTGACCCTAGATGACCCATGTTCGAACTCAACATAGATTTTATCAAGGCACTCATACTGACCAAGTTTCATGAAGGTCCACTGAAAAATACAACCTCTATAGCATTCGCAAGGTTTTTCTACAATTTTACCCCGTGACCTAGTTTGACCTTATGACACAGCTCACCTTTGAACACTTTGTAAAAACCATATTAATAATTATCCCGTTGCAACGTACATATATCTATTCATTAAATCTAGCAACCGGTATTCATATCAAATCTATTATTAGCTACTTTATTTTCAAACAGAATTGATTTGTTTTAACGAAGTTTTTATTTCCCTTTTTTTATTATTACGGTAAAAGATAGAATACATTTTATTCATGATCAATTCTATTTATATGAATTATAAAATATAACACATGTTGCTATTTTCATTGAATTTATTCAGTTAAAAGCATTCATTTACATTTTGACTCTTCGAACAATCTATTCAGTGTTTCAAATTCTTTAATACAAACAATGACAAGATGAATCAAAGGACTGAAAGTGCTGGAGGATAGATTGTCTCTGAACAACACAGTCTGCACACATACATGTGTAAATATCAGGACAACATAGACTGTACACATACATGTGTGAATATCAGGACAACCCTTGCACGAGTAAAGTTATAAACTGGAGACACAACTGTTCACAAATTTTGACCTTTAACCATTTGTGTAAACTTTACTTTTGAGATAGGAACCCATGTGCTTACATTATGTCATTCAGTGACTATGTTCAACTACCCTATGAAGTATTAAGCTGTGAATCGTAACTGAGAAATGGATTTTGACAAAACTGAACTGAAAATGTATGGTTTGAACAACTTTAAATGTCATTCAAAAGTTACAGGATATGCCCATAAGTTTGATTGTATTGTGCGAATTAATTCGGATTGAACGTCGCACCCAACAGCTAAGGTCATATTGCAACTTCCGGCTTTCATGGAGGAGGAAGACCCTGGGTGCCATTTCCCTGTATCCGAAGGTGGGGGTCATTTAGAAATTCCGAGGGTCATACCCTTTATTGTAAAAAAAATAAAAGGCCTGACTATGTGTTAAAGAAGTTTTATTCAGTTTACTTCTGTAAAACTGCATGTGATACATCACAAAATGGTGGGTAATCAAAGGATTGGCAAGGCAACTGGTGTTCCTCTTTGGATGCTTTCCATTTTGTCACTGCATCTCAAAAGTCAAATTTGTCCACAAAGCGAATTTTTCATAAGTGCATTCAACCTTAGACATTAAGCTTGGATATCATTTGGCCCACTTAAACCCCTTTCAATAGTGACAGTCTGATCGAAATGACTAAAAAATGATCATTAAAATAACTCAGAAAGACGTTTTTGTTTCCCCTATTAAGGTTCGTCGACCATCTCTTGAAATGCGTCTACGATCTTTGAAGACGGTATCATAAAAATCAACACACACCAAAAAGCAATGGTACAAAATGAAGGTCGATCCGAAATCAGACGACAACGACGACGGAATAGGGTCAAAATTAGACATATCCCATACCAGAAGCGTATTTTATCAACAACTTATCTTGCATTTCGAAGCGTTTTGAGAGGTTTTGAAATGTTGTTTTTGTAGTAATTTGATCATACACATTTTAATTGCGTCATAGAAGACGCTCTTTGCTATTTCTGTTGCGTCATTGACAAAATGAGTGCGTCAAAACCGCAGAAAACGCGCTCTCGCGGAAACACTGAATTTAGTGTATCCGGTGTAGCGATACGTATTTCACGGGTCTTACATTTCTCATGTCACACCGGTCTGACGATAAAACCGCGTAGTAAAATAGTTCTATACAGAACAGATACCTCGTTGCTTTAAGTTACAAATTATAAGAAAAACAACAATATAATATTATTTAGATCTGTTACTATATAATTTTTAAAACAGAGGGCAATATAATTCGTAACAACGGAATATATGGAACTACTTGTTTGTATGTAAATAGTTCGGCCGTAAAGAAGCTATACTCTGTTAACTTTGGATCCGATTGAATAAATCAATCGATCCAAAAATTAAATTTAAACACGTAATTTTACTACATTCAACGAAGCTTCTCATAGACTCGAGTCCATGGCTCAATTTCTTTTGGCATCCCAATTAATCGACGCCGCCTCCGAATAACTGTTGTACTTAATTGTACAAATAAAGCAGAATAATGATATATATACTTATAACAAATCGATAATAAAATGAAAAAGGAAAATGGTAATGAAACATTCCAAAAACGGATGGAAATTTTAATAGAACATAATCGAAACTTAAAGAAATGCATTACGACTCCACGTGGTCTTTCGGCGATAATGCAATTATTGCTCCAAATTCAGATATTAAGTTTCGACTTTGTACCATTTTTACCCAATATATTTATAAACGTTTTAATTGTATTATATCCTTACCTTTTCTCGGCTTCGCACATCCGAGTACTGATAAATTATTTATATTCGGGACAGGTCATTCCTCGGCTTACATCGCTGGTCTCTATGCATCTTTAGTTTTAAAATGTACAAAATCCAAGAATAAAAATAAAAGAAAACTTGTATATTAGTCAACGGTAAAGACCGAGTTTTCACCTTTACCCGAACGAAGAAATGAACGCGACCTAATAATCCGATTGGTTAACTGGTCAGTATGACGTCACGGCGAAGCGTTATCGAATTTGATCTACTGTTCAACTAGACAGTGACTTAAACATTTGTTAACAAAATACATATAATTCGTTAACAGTAATACTTTAATACTGCGATGAAGTGTCGTGGTACTTGTTTCTGCACGAGCTGTGCAGGTTCGAATCCCGGATTGATTTATTATGATTTATGCGTTCTTAAAAACAATCTTATAAAACACTTATAAAAATATAGTTTATTTTTGTTTAAAACATTTTACAACTTTTTATTTTAATCGTGTTTATAGTCTTTTCATGGACAATACATGGCTGATACAAAACACGGCAAAATATTCGTTATTTCATTTACATTATCGGGTTTATTTTAGCTTGTTGACGGTTATTTGTTTAAGCAACAGATCGAATTACAGCTGGAAAAGCCAGCATTAGCGCGACATGCTTTGATTTGAAGAAAAACATTAAAACATGTTCTTTCGTCAACAATGACTGTGAATACACAGGTCTGTCTGGATCCCTGTGGTCACATATCTCACATTCCTGTGTCTTTAAAGGCACATAATGTGAGATTTATGGAAACATTGGGTCAGACAGACCTGTGTTTTCACACTAGGGATCTTAGCCAATGATAGAATAGCTTCAATAATCAGCTACTGTATATCTACAATTACAGTAGGTAAAAGTTAAAGTGACATTATGCTCAACTTACTGCACATAGTGTATCTTTGGTGACCGGTTTATAAAAACAATTTTCGGTTGCTGTGCATTTAAATGTGTTAAACTTATGATAATGCCGCATTAGTATTTGAAGTTGGTGCTTTAGAAATAAAAAAAAATGGACAAATCAAATAATAGTTCCTCCCTTCGCAGCGATCTCCCTTGTGTTCTTGCAGTTGCTGGTAGATATATTTCGGCAGTGGAAGGGAAGCAACCCCTGCATGCAGTTGTTTTTTCTTTAAATTGACTCTCCCAGTCAAAATTGGAAAAGTAATATTTGGAAAGTTATTATTTCATACTGGTAGCAGGAAGAGTTTGGTGAATTGGGTTAAAAGCTATTATTTCCTCTACCCTTTTGACACACACCTATTTCAGCTGGTTTTTTCTTGAAAAAAATGTGCATGTCACTTCAACAAAAATACAAAATAATATCCTTGTAATCCAAATAACATCATTGTTAGAAGGCGATAACCTTCCATAGTCTTTGCACCAGAATTGGATCGTGCCCTACAACAACCATTGGAATTGTTTCCTACTAATTTAAAGTTGTTCAAACCATAAATTTTCAGTTCATTTTCGTCAAAATCCATTTCTCAGTTACGATTCACAGCTTAATACTTCATAGGGTAGTTGAACATAGTCACTGAATGACATAATGTAAGCACATGGGTTCCTATCTCAAAAGTAAAGTTTACACAAATAGTAATCAATATTGTGCGATAAAATCAAAGCAAAATCTTCCTAACACTCTTATCATGTACAATCAGTTTGATGTAAAACTTTAATTTTGACGTATTTTTCAAACTAACGAAAATTTAATAAACAATCAATAATCATTAGTGTACATAAAAAATAGTTCCTTTGTGCACACTTGCGTAATATTCAGCTGGGAAAGTCTGACAATGGTCTTATTTTGAAGGTCATGTACTAGAAATAGAAACGGACTTTTTCAAGTCGGTCTATATTGAGACATTGATCCTATAGTAGGGTCTTTATAAAATACCAACAAGAAAATCTGTGATTCTCCCACAAACAAAACTGACATGTAAATATTTTGGAAATTGGTGATCGTTGATGTTGAGGCATGGTCCCAAAAGAATTCAAGGAGACCAAATCTGGTTCAGCAAGCAAAAACTGACACGACACCACATCTACTGACTGACCTGTAGTATCGAAACTTTACTGTTATCGAATAATATGCATCGATTTATTAAAGATTTGTAAACAAATGTATACCCCACTGTCTTAAACCTAGAATATATATCATGAAAAATCCTATTTTGTCTGCAAAGTTTTCTTTCAAGATGGCGACTAAGTCACGTGGGCAGTTTGTTATTGTTCGCCAATCAAAATTTCCTTAAAGTTCGTAACAAAGCACATCACCATATTTTGTCTATCTGTATTTACAATCAACTGCTTAACTTATACCTTAAACAAATACCTATCCGGAGTAGATCTGATATCAAGTATAAAATGTTGAAAAGCAAACTTAAGGTATTCAGCCCATAACGGTCAATTTTTCACTTTGGAAGCAAGAGCTGTCCCTCACAAGTGACGAAAGGTGTCTCACAGTCTGTGTCTTCTCCATGTGCTCAATAAATGTGCTATGTAATTTTAAAATCCATGCATGACAGAGTTATCATGTATACAGTATTCCATTTCTTTTAAACACTAAGTGTGACCTTGACCTTTGAGGTAGGGACATGGGTCTTGCACGCGACTCATCAGCTTGATGTGCTGAACATTTGTGCCAAGTTATTTTAAAATCCTTCAATGTATGACAAAGTTACATGTGTCCATATATGCATATATAGAGGATTCCATTACCTTCAAACTCTAAGTGTGACCTTGACCTTTAAGCTAGGGACATGGGTCATGCACGCGACACGTCGTCTTGATAAATTAGACATTTGTGCCAAGTTATTTTAAAATCTTTCAATGCATAACAAAGTTACAGTCCGGACACGAATGTGTAAGTGGGGACGCACAGACGGACAGACGGACGGACGGTGCGATTTTAATATGCCACCCTTCGGGGGCATAAAAATGTATAATTTTCAGTAAATTTGAACATCATCTTCCCAAAAAAGAATGTGTCGGTATTATTCATTTACATCTCCACCCGTAACTGTCAAATGCATTAAACCTTTTAGAATATCTTTATTTACATCTATGATATATTGGTTTTAAAGAGAGAGGCACTCCCTAAAATTAATGTGAAATCGAATAATTTTGCGAGGATAAATAATATACTATTTGCAAGTATTATTACTTACCTAAACGTTGAAGCTATACATTCCAGACATCGTCGGTAAAGTCAAAATATGTTGCAGCACCGTAAGCATTCAATAATCTATGTAAGCTGTTGATGTACACTAAATGGGTGGATAGCTTCTTTAAAATTGTATCTATTTATCATTTAAGGTTCATTGAACACGTTATTTATGTTTCGAGAATAAAATCTGATACATATAGGGCGTGCCCATTTACTTATGCTTGTACGTTATGAGATTTACTTTTAATCAGAGTTATCACTGAAGGTGAGTCATACCCTCTTGGCCATGCACCATCGACTCAAATACCAGCGATTTTTGGTTACCATGTTGGGGAAAGGTCCGGGTCCGGAAAAATTTAGGTTAATCGAATTATTTCCTCCAAACTGGGAACTCGAGGTTACATCCAAGTATATAGCCAATTCTCTCTCGTATTACTAGACTCGTACTCAGAAGCATAAACCCAATTATGGCAAGGCTTCTGCATCATTCTGATGTAGATTTACAGAGTCTTACTGCTGCTGTGGTTCAAAATTGAGCAAGAAAAGCTGTCGAATGTAACACCTAGGCGTAGCAAATTTTAACTCTAGGGGCATGATTTTAACAAACTTTTTTTTTTCTTTTACAGGCCCCTTAACTCAAGGTAACCCAATTTATTTTTGGCCTAAGTTAGCATACCACATTTCAAACACTGCTGACAATTTAACTGTGCTATGTGCGAATAACAACTGTAAACATGCGCTTTGGGAAAGTAGTGCAAGACAGACCAGATCAATCTTTTGTTTGAATGTCGCATACGATAAGAACATATTACAAATAAAAACAGTACATACAACTTCAAACGATTGCAGAAAGGTCTATAGCTTACGGGCTGCATTACACATTTTTTCTGTTTTAGAAATTACTGCGCTGTTAGCTGATTACGGAAGATAATCATATGCATATCACGGAAAAGTACGGATATTTACTGAAATTTACGGAAACGTACGGAATTCGATATAAGAGTTTGTAGTTTGATTTTCAAATTTCTGATGTTATTTCATTGACAACTTTCTTATTTACGAACGATTACATATATATTTACCTAAAAATAAATTTCTTTAAAAAAAAAGATACAATTTACGTACATTCCCGAGAAGGAACTCACGTGATCAAAATCACCCGCCATTTATCGAGGACGCTGCATGTCAAGGCCCAGTGAACGGTTTCACCGATTACAACTACAAGGTAACCAAGAATCATTTTTGGTTTTCCCTGTTATACACATTGTACAGTACTGTATTTATATTTCATTGTTGGTATTGCTTTGTTTATTTCTGTTTCAATGTCTTGTCCTTGGTGCACAATAATTTTCGATCCACATCATCAGATATCGCTTGAAGTTGAACAAAGCGCAGATTGAATTATTTTTATTGTTCTCTCAAACAATTGATATTGTTGACCATGTGATTATTTTTCATTTAACGTACGTTTTATAATAAAACAAACTTCCCTGCCACCCATATATTTGTGAATCATTCATTCTGTGTCTTTATTAAACTAATTAAATTAAACTGTGCCGTATACTAAATTTCGCCCTATGCACATTTCGACCCGCGCTTTAGGTAAGGTTCAGCGTAAATCACGAAGGTCAAAAGTTGTTTTTAGGGGAGTTAATCTATAGCCCCCAGGCCTTCAGCGGCGCTTTGATATATATAGGTATTGACATTTTTCAATAATGTGTAATAGTAAAGCATTGAAAACAAATACTAAAGCAACTGAAAACTCGACTAACGATGTAAGAGGAGAAAAAAGATCAACAGAATTTCTGTCATGTACAGAACATAAATAAGCCCCATTAATTTTTCTTTTTTAAACAAATATATCCTACTAGCTTATTAAAAGCCTAAAATTAATCACGTATCCTAAATCCTTACCGACGGAATTAGGGAATAACTACTCTGTTCAGCATGTTCATACATTATATACGAGTTAAGTTTTCTAATATATCTTGTGTTAACAAAAACAAAACAAAAATATAATGATAAAAAGGTACAAGTCAGGTAGGAGATATCCTCAGTCTAACGTATATTTTCTCAACAAAAAAAACGAAAAAAAAAAAACGAGACAGTGCAGCCACTTGACCCCCTCTCTCCCACCCCCGACCCGCTGACACACTCAAGCATCACTATCACATAGTGATATTTCTCTATGTAAAAATGGACCAACTGGGCGTGGCAAACTTTAATCCCACCTGTATGATTTTCTACAACTTGGTATGTCTACTAGTGCAGATATATATTTTTTTCAAATAATGAAAGCTTTTCCACGCTTCGCTAACAAGGAAACTATAATGTCTAAAAGATGTGGTAACATTACATAACTGATGTAAACTCCTTCGAACGGTATTAAAAAGAAATGTGAAACTTTTAGGTTGGGCTATGATGCTTCATAAGATTTTAATATTTATGTTTTGGAAGTTATTTAGTTTGACATCAGTTATAGGGTAAATCCATTTAATAGGTGGATAGCGATTTATTACAGAAGGCCCCTCTGTGTTTATTACTATGGCAAACATGAAACATTTTTCAATATGGCTTGTTCTTTAAAAATGTATTTGTTTATCATTTTAGGTTCACTGAACACAATATATTGTATTTATAATTGTAAAATATAATCTGCCAGATGTAGGGAATGTCCTTTAAACGTGTGAGAATTACAATTTCTGTTTGAGGCTAAAAGGGACATACCCTATAACTGATGTCAAACTAAATAACTTCCACATAAACAGAAGAAATAGAATCTTATGAAGCAACTGAACCTTAAAGTTTCAGCTTTGCATTCCAAGTCATAATCGATAAAATCAGCGGTTTAAAATAAATTGCAGTACCGTAAACCATTCGATAATCTATGTAGAGTTGTTGTTGTACAATTAATGGGTGGATGCGATTTATTACAGAAAGCCTCCATATCAATTAATTTTGGTAAAATGAGGCATTTTTTCGCCATAGGTTCTTCTTTGAAATTGTATTTATTTATCATTTTACGTTCATTGAACACATACTCTATGCCGATATTTTCATCTGAACTGAATGTCTCGTGATAGAAACATTTTCTTGTATACCGTCTGCACTTTAAAGTAGATTTCTTACTGCAAACTTCTCAAAATTGATTAATTATCATAAAAAACAAATGATATTCCGAAGAAATAGCGCGGACAAACATCTTGTTGTACACATTATGTATGAAAACATCAAAGCAAAATCAATATAGTTCGCTATTGTTGCCATACAAGAATTATTTTTTCAATCAAAAGTTAATCAACGGTTAGTTAGCTTAAGCGCTGGTTAAAGGATCCGGATTGGTAGTCCAAAGCGTTAACCACTCGACTACTGCACCACCCTGTAACCGAATTAACAAGTTTAATGTTGAGTGATTAAACTCGGCATTCGCGACATTTAACGAATAAGCATCTGCCTGCCACTTGTCAATTGCCAATTTACCCATTATTCACGGTGAGCAATCACGTGATCGTAATACGTCATTTTGTTCGTCCGCAAAGAATATTTTATAAACAAATTCTTCGACTGAATCTTCAAGTGAGCGTAAGTTTTTCATTTCTCAACCGATTTCTGTCAGATTTGTTGCAGGCAAAGGGGAAAACAGTACTCTGTCCCCGGTTGAAAACAGTTTTCTTTAAATAAGTCGCTCTTTTGAAAACATTCTGGAAAACCTTTGCAACAACGCCTGAATTCAACGGTTTGTCCGCAAAGAATATTTCAATTTCGACAGTGTATTTGGAGTAATCAACTTTTAGTGCCATGTATTCACGACGAAACTTACTCCGTTGTCATTTCACTGCAAATAAACACATTTCAGGTCAACTCAGTGCCTCAGAAAACGATAAAACATTCAGTTTGTAATAAAGCTAATCCTCAAAGGTAAAACATTTAATGCTAATCCGCATAGTTCTTTTCCTTTCAGGAGTATTGAAAGTCAAGAGACGGGCGAACAACCGCACCTTTTTGGGATTTGCGGGAAAAGCTTACGCTACAAACGCAATCAATGTATCATGGCTACTGCATATATCTATAGGAAAACATTGTGTTCTATTTCTTATAATTTGAGCTTTGTATGGAGGCGGAGGTGATCTATCTGCAATAGAGAACATGAGTAAAGAGTACTCTTTTCGATATTTTCATTGCCTTGATATATTGCTTTTTTGGTCACAAGAATGATTTGGAAAAGTCTCCATCGGCCGGTCAAACATTTTGGGAGTTATGTTCTTAGTGTTTGTTTACATCGCTTGAAGTGACATTATGCTCATCTTACTGCACATAGTGTATTTTTGTTTTATAAAGCAATTTTCGGTTGTTGTGCATTTAAATGTGTTAAATTAATGATAATGCCACATTACCATTTGAAGCTGGTGCTGTAGAATTAAAGAAAATGGACAAATAAAATAATAGTTCCTTTCTTCGCAGTGATCTCCCTTGTGTTGTTGTAGTTTTTGGTAGAGATTTCGGCAGGCAGTGGAAGGGAAGCAACTCCTGTATGCAATTTTTTTAAAATTAAATCTCCCAGTCAAAATAGGAAAAGTAATATTTGGAAAGTTATTATTTCGTACTGGTAGCAGGAAACGTTCGGTGTTTGGCTTAAAAGCTATTATTTCCTCTACCCTTTTTACACACACCTATGTCAGCTGGATTTTTCTTGAAAAAAATGTGCATAGATCTAATTCCACTTTGATTTCTCGTAAATGATTCTTTTTAGACACGTACATTTTTAAAGCTATACTGGAGCAACGTCCACTGTTTTTTTTTATATCATTCAGCGGTAATAAAGAACCCCCACTATTTCAAAAGTGATTCTTTTTGAGCGGCGGTGTTTGTAAAACATAGAATCCAAAAAAGCTTATGCTTTTAATAGGTTTGATCACTTTGTTTGGCCCCGACCTCAAACTTCTTTTCTATAGTCTAGCTCATTTAGTTACGTCACATGATATTGTAGGGCGTGAGAATAATAGTTTCTGTCATGAGCACGAGGTTCAGACCGAAATATCCGTCACCTCGGGTAACTGTTTTGGCGGGAACGAGGCTCTGTCGGGTATTTCCATCTGAATCAAGTGTCTCATGATTGAAACTTTTTGTAGCATAACGTCTTGAACTTGAAAGTAGATTTCTAAATGCAAACTTATTAAAATGATGAATTATCATGAAAAACAAACGATTTTCCGACGTTGTGTTTAGGAAAGTGACGTCATAATGTTACGTCATAAGTAATTCACGAGAGTCGTCTGGCAAGGAGGGGTGCCAGACCAGTTTTTCCAGCGTGGGCAAAATCACCGGAAATGCCGATCTGAAATGCAAGAACTGTCAATCAACGTGCCATACTTTTAATTCAATCAACACGTTACACACCATTTAATATTTTCGGCAGGGCTAACTAGCTGGGTCTTGACCTAGCTTTTGAACTAATCAAATGTTACAAATGGAAGCGAGGTGAATGGAATTCGTATACACGATTCTCTTTATCACATGATTGGGTAAAAGATAAATGATACAGTTAGTTTACATATTCAATCGCTCCATTAAAACTTTCTCAGGAACTATGTCTATGCGTATACTAAAATGTACCTCTACTAAACGCTCTTTTTTGTTTACTTTGTATTTGTTACTACTTAAAAGTTTACATATTGTAACAAGCGGTTATAGGCATGTTTGTAGATTATTTGCTAGACTGCACACTTCCAATGCAAGAGTCCTCGATTCCTTCGCAATCTAATACTGCCAGTCTGACGACCAAGCCCCTGTAAGATCGGGTGGTTAAGGTCGCTTACTTGTAATCATAAAACTTATCACTGATTGAGGGTCATTGGTTCGAGTCCTGCTACCTACCTGACTATGTGAGAAAGTTTCTTTCGGAGGGTATGGGCGTTGTAATGCTCATATCGAAACACGATGCTTAGGTAAACTGCCCGCCTGTATTTCAACGAAATACACTTAACTCGCAACTGACTACCCTAATTTACCGTATTGTTATTTTGTTGTTCGTAGACATCATGAAGTTAACACAGTGGAAAAATATATAGTACAACTATATAGTTAACATCAAAGTTATCTTTAAAAACGTCTTTAAATGAAATAATATTTTCGTTTTCTAAATTTGGAGGAGAGAGAGAGACTACCGACATGGCTGTGGAAGGGGTCGAAATTATCAAAAACGGACATGTTAAAAGTTATACTGTTTAGCCTTATAAACGATAGCAGTTATGAGCTAAAATCGTGACCTTAAACATCAAGTATAGTGAGTTCATCTTCCTGTGCTAAGTATTTCTAAAACTTATTTCGATAACTAGCCTGTGCATATTAGTGTTACAAATGAGACATGGAATTGCAGACAGGCGAACCAACCAACTTACAGACGAATCCGAACACATCCAGATATGGTCACTAATATATCTATGAACAATTTAAAAGAATATTACATAATAATAAATGTCAAAAATTGACGGAGCAAGCATGTTATAAAGAAACAACATAACATAGTTTGTATTCAATTTAATTTTTGCCAACCAATTTCGTTTTGCTAAGTATTCGGGGCAATACATATATCTATCTACACTATATAACAATACCTATGTATGAAAGAGTCTTCCACTTGTGTAACTGAATCATTATCGAACATTGCAATACATCAAAGGAAACTGTTTCGGAAATAACCATGCGGATTAGCATGAAATGTTTTATCTTTGAGGATAAGCATTGTTACAAACTGAATGTTTTATCGTTTTCTGAGGCACTGAGTTTACCTGAAATGTGTTTATTTGCTGTGAAATGACAACGGGATAAGTTTCGTCGTGAATACATGGCATTAAAAGTTGATTACTCCAAATTCACTGTCGAAATTGAAATATTCTTTGCGGACAAACCGTTGAATTCAGGCGTTGTTGCAAAGGTTTTCCAGAATGTTTCCAAAAGAGCGACTTATTTAAAGAAAACTGTTATCAACCGGGGACAGATTACTGTTTTGCCCTTTGCCTGCAACAAATTTGACAGAAATCGGTCGAGAAATGAAAAACTTACGCTCACTTGAAGATTTCAGTCGAAGACTTTTGTTTATAAAATATTCTTTGCGGACGAACAAAATGACGTATTACGATCACGTGATTGTTCACCGTGTTATTCATAATTCTTGACACAAGTCGATTTAACATCTGGCTGCTGGTTGCCAATTTGCGAGATTTAACGTATTTGCATCTGGCTACCATTCACCTATTATTCATAATTCGTGACACAAGTCTCGAATTGGCATCCGTAATGGCTGCCAGTTGCTACTTTGCGAGATTTAACGAATTGGCATCTGGCTGCCATTGGTCAGTTTGCCAATTCACCATTTATCGATAATTCGTGACACAAGTCTCGAATTGGCATCTGGCTGCCACTTACCAATTCGCGAGGTTTCTGGCTGTCATTTGCAAGTTTAGTCTAATTGTCAACCTGTAACACTGTTTAAAGTCCCATAGTTTACTGTACAAGTGAGGAACAACAACAACTGATTTACTACCAGATGGAAGACAATCACTGCCATAATTGCATCTTGCTTTCTGATATTTTTATCCAGTGATAACATATACATGTAATAAAAAAAACTACAAGTCAAAATGGCAGAAAGCAAGTGCCAGAGATTGTCTTTCAAACTATCACGTAATTGTTTTATAAATTACTTTATAATAAGTCAGCTGTGATTGTTATCATAGTAAAATGCCCAAAATAGGTGCGAGATAACAAACTCTTACTATCTTTGGAAAGGAAATGCACGCAAGAGTTGTGTATCTTTCATTTCACTTTGGAAAGTTGTATCGACATTAAATTAGTGTCTTTTTCTACCAAATGAAAAGTCCCCTAAGCAGTATACGTTAAACGATGCTGTATTTCAAAATGATTTTTTTTATATAAAATTCGCTAAGTAATACAATTTACGGACTGATTTGCTTGGCATTAATTCAAACACACTGCAACCGAACATAAATCTGAAGTGTTGAAAAACCATGAATAGCAAATACTCTCGTATAAACTATAACATGCCATGAGATCGAAGCATTTACTTATTGGATCGATTGAATTTATTCAATCGTATCCAAAGTTAACAGAGTATTTCAGACCCTTACGGCCGAACTCTTAACACAAATTTTTGTCGAATACGACCGAAAAGTAGTTCTATATTACTGTCCTCTGTTTTAAAAATTATATAGTAACAGATCTAAATAATATCAAAACATTACAGAATAGCATAATATTATATTGTTGTTTTTCTTATAATTTGTAACTTAAATCAACGAGGTATCTGTTCTGTGTAGAACTATTTTCCTACGCGGTTTTTATCGTAAGACCGGTGTGACACGAGAAATGTAAGACCCGTGAAATACGTATCGCTACACTGGATACACTAAATTCAGTGTTTCCGCGAGAGCGCGTTTTCTGCGGTTTTGACGCACTCATTTTGTCAATGACGCAACAGATCTTCTATGACGCAATTAAAATGTGTATGATCAAATTACTACAAAAACAACATTTCAAAACCTCTCAAAACGCTTCGAAATGCAAGATAAATTGTTGATAAAATACGCTTCCGGTATGGGATATGTCTAATTTTGACCCTATTGCGTCGTCGTTGTCGTCTGATTTCGGATCGACCCGCATTTTGTACCATTGCGTTTTTGTGTGTGTTGATTCCTATGATACCGTCATCATAGATCGTAGACGCACAACAAGAGATGGTCGACGAACCTTAATAGGGGAAACAAAAACGTCTTTCTGAGTGATTTTAATGATCATTTTGTAGTCATTTCGATCAGACTGTCACTATTGAAAGGGGTTTAAGTGTGCCAAATAATATCCAAGTTTAATGTCTATGGTTGAGTGCACTTATGAAAAATTCGCTTTGTTGACAAATTTGACTTTTGAGATGCAGTGACAAAATGGAAAGCATCCAAAGAGAAACACCTGTTGTCTTGCCAACCCTTTGATTACCCACCATTTTGTGATGTATCACATGCAGTTTTACAGAAGTAAACTGAATAAAACTTTTTAACACATAGTCATGCCTTTTAATTTTTTACAATAAAGGGTATGACCCTCGGAGTTTCTAAATGACCCCCAAATTCTGATACAGGGAATTGGCACCCAGGGTCTTCCTCTTCCATGAAAGCGGAAGTTGCAATATGACCTTAGCTGTTGGGTGCGACGTTAAATCCGAATTAATTCGCACAATACAATCAACCTTATGGGCATATCCCATAACTTTTGAACGACATTTAAAGTTGTTCAAACCATAAATTTTCAGTTCATTTTCGTCAAAATCCATTTCTCAGTTACGATTCACAGCTTAATACTTCATAGGGTATTTGAACATAGTCACTTAATGACATAATGTAAGCACATGGGTTCCTATCTCAAAAGTAAAGTTTACACAAATGGTAAAAGGTCAAAATTTGTGGACAGTTGTGTCTCCAGTTTATAACTTTACTCGTGCAAGGGTTGTCCTGATATTCACACATGTATGTGTACAGTCTATGTTGTCCTGATATTTACACATGTATGTGTGCAGACTTTGTTGAGAGACAATCGATCCACCAGCACTTTCAGTCCTTTGATTGATTTGGTATCTTATTATATTACAGTAACTAGGCAGTTAGTATCATATTTGTACAAACTTGGCTTAGAGTAAAATTTGAAGATGTGACAAATAGATTTAAGATTACAATGATGGTGGTAAGGGGAATATAAAACTTTGCCGATACGTTTGAGTCTTATATTATTGCGTATGTTCGTACTGTATGTTTACCTCTTGCAAATTGTGTAGTGTTATTGCATTAGGACTGATTTATTGACTTTTTTTCGCCGATTCATCAATTTAGCTATTGAGAACTAGGGTCAGGTTTAAAAGTTACAACCGCCTACGATTTCTTTCTTCATACTTTCACTGTACAGTGTGCGTTATTAGCATATGAAGTAGGTTACTAGAGGGAAGAAAGTTGTAAAAAGTATAGTTTTATTGCTTTGTTTATAAACGCATAGGACATTTTAGAAAACATTACCCAATACTAAATTATGTTGAGGTTTTGAAAGAAAAATGCTGATCAGTAAATATGGTACAATGTGTGGCTTTCAGCACATAAAGATAAGTATTAGTTTAAACAATATTTTATTAACTCAATGCATTCATAAAATATGAACATTGCATAATTTTTATACATGTATACAGGATAGAGTAGAAAGCTAACTTTTTATAAACTCTCTCCTGAATAAATATTTTTAAATAAAATGTTTAACGTCACGTCCGTTGTTATTATACACTAAACAAAACTTCTAACGCACCACCTGCCATTTTCCTTCTTTATTTAACTATCAGCCCTTCCAATATCTGCCAGCTTATTTTTAGCTATTGGTGCACGAAAGCTATCATATCTTGCATTTATGAAGACACTAGGTAGATACTTCAGTCACACGAATTTCATAAAGATCGAGTGGCACAAATCATGTGGCAGAGAATTTTACTTTAACGTTTAAACCTCCGTAGATTTAACATGTGTTTTTGCCTTGATGCTCTTCCTTGGGAAACCACTCTTAAAATTTTCTTCCATGTGAACTTTGTACCACTCAATCATTTTGAAATTTCATATAACAGAAGTATCTACCCAATGTCTTCATAATTGCAAGATATGATGCCGTTCGTGCAGCGATAGCTAAAAATAAGAGGACATAAATGGGGACTCTCGGTAATTAAATATAGAATGAAAAGTATGATAAATATATGATCATAAAGAAGAACACGTGTTGTTGTTGAAGTTTCCCTCATATAGAATAAATATTAAGAAATAGATCTAGATCTATTCTGCGTATGAACCGAGTGTTGTTGTTGTTGTTGTTGTTGTTGTTTTTATAGTTTTCAGAAATCATTTTCAACAGCTAGATCAACACACATCTATAATGTAATCAGTCATGAAAATATAATAAAATAATCATTTAAAGAGAATATTCATCAAGCAGAAGGTGATGTTCCGCCCTTTTTCGAGTCAAGTAATGCAAGAACTCCCGCCACGATCTCAAGAATTGACGCCACCACAGACAGTCCGAAACAGTAGCTGAGCTCGTAATCTCCCCAACCCGGGATCGTGTCAGCAGGGTCAATGAAGTCGTCATCGAACTGGACACCAAATACAATCACACCGATCAAGTACAAAACACCTAAAATACAAAAGAAGTAAGAAGTTCGCATTCACTAATTTCGCCAGCAGGATTAAAGTTATCCTTAAAAAGTTCGGGGATGGTTTTGTTTTCAGAAGTTGGTGGACTTCGGGACTACATGTACATGTAATTCCACCTTTGTTTTGTATTAGAGTATAGAATAGGCTATTTAACTCTTTGAACGATATTTAAAGTCCCAGGACCACTGTTAGTTTACTAAGAAAGGTGTCTTACCGGCGGAAATGATCTTTATTTATACCAAAAACGCGTATAACTTTACTCTTTAAAGCGATGTACATGTAAGAAATATAGAGCAGTATTTTTTCTGTGATATTGCAAAAAAATAAAAAAAGGCTTCCTGACAACTCCTTTTCTGTTTCCTTTCTTTTTTTCTATTTTCAACAGTCCGTATTATTTTGTTGTCCTGACACATACGCTGTACATAACTTTGGGCACCTGACCCCTTTTTTCCGCCTTTTTTCATAAAAACATATATTTGCACATACATACATTTTATATTTCCTTCGATAAATTTGTATTTCGTTTGTTAGGTCAATGCTAGAACACCTAAAGATGATACTTGTGAATGCATGTTGTGTATATGTGTGATTTATGTGAATACTCATTTGGGGCCTCAAAAAAAAACTTTTTCGTGAAAAATCGACTTAAATACAAAAAACATTGTTTTAGAGTGCATAGAACATAGTTCTATCATTATCCTATCAGTATATTTATTTTACAATACAAAATGTATCAGTAAATTCAAAAAGATCCTGGGACTTTAACTTACTCATATTCTAATCTAACGCGATTGACCTCTTTCACAAGAAATTTAAAGTTCAATAGATGATATTTACAATGTGACACCATATTCAGATTGATATATATTATGCATAATAAAAATCGGTGTATGAGTGGTACTTTATAACAGTTAATGAATGTAAAGTAGATCTTCAAATTGCTATGAAATTTTATGAAATCCTCTTACGATCTCTAGCAATAAATAGTTAGTGAGTCTTTTATAAGAAAGCCGTGTATCGTACGTCAGTTATACATGTGCCCGCCCGTTTGTCATCAACATAATACCAGAAAGAACTTTAGCGAGAAAAGTAAAATGGAACATGACTCGCCATCACGAGGAAATCAGAAATCGAAGTATAGAGAAGTCAGAACGGATACCATTCTTTGCACGAGGGATGATTTGATATTCACCTGTTACAATACATATAATAGCCGTTGCCATGGCGATTTCTCCATTCTTCAGACAACTTGGTACAAACATGTACAGTATGAGCAGGAAGAGAGCCACGTTAATTCCAAAGAAGCCAAACGTCACCAACGCCTGGCAGGCTGCGAACCAGTCTGAAATAAAGCACGGATTAGTTTCTCTATTTTGAGTATAAACACAGACATGTTTTCATAATCCACGGCTATAACTATGCACGAATGAGGCTGACAACTTTCTTGAAATATTCTAGTGTATTAAAACTTAAGCATCATTTCAAAACGGGTTAAAGTGTAAAGCGTTAGGATGCACTGGATCAAATGAAATTTCAACATCTTTAGATAAATGTTATTTAGTAAATGTTCTTTAAAGCAATGTACATTGTATTATTTCATATACAAATTTATAATAGTTGAACAATTCCACTAAGCTGTAACACACCCTGTAGATTAAAGTCCCAAAGCTTCTTTAAGGCAGCAGATCAGACAAAGAATAGAGCAGAACAGCTTAGAGCAAAGGAAACAACGCAGCGCAAAGCAGAACGGAACAGAGCAAATTAGAACATGACAAAGAAAAACAGAACAGAGCTTTGCAAAGCCTAAAATCCAGTTAGACCAGAACAGAGCATAGCAAATATTAGCAAAAGTAGTTAGAACAGAACAGAATAGAACAGAGCAAAACAAATTTAGCATAAGCAATTAAAACAAAATAGAGAAGAGCAGAACAGAGCTACATAAAATAACAAAATACTACAAAGCAGAATATGATAGAACAGCTTGAAGCCAAGGTCAGCCGAGCAAGGTAAATCAGAACAAAACAGAGCATAGCAGAGTAGAAACATGAATGATCAGAACAAAGGAATAGTGCTAATTAAACATATTAGAGAATGAGCAAAACAGAGCAAAACACGGCAAAACAGAATAGAATATTTGAAAAAAAGAAAGACGTTTTTTGAACAGAACAATACCCGAGCAGAGCCGAGCAGAGGAGCAAAGAAGAACAAAACTGTACAGCTTAGGGCAAAGCAGAACAGATCAGGTCAAAACAGGAGAAAGCTTAACAGAGCAGAAAAGACGTGTACAACTTTAGGCAAGGCAGATGTAACCAGAGCAGGGCATATAGCAAAGCAGATTAGAGCAAGGCAGAAGAGGACAAACAACCACTGGGACAAAATCTGGGACGGCAGAGTGGGACAAAACAAGGTATTGCCTAGCAGAACAGAACGGAGAAGTAAAGCAAAACAGAGTATAATAGAACAATTTACATAATTATAAGTATATGTGTTTTAATATCATTTCCGAGATACGCTAACGTAAAGTTAACAAACTGGCATAACAAATTTCTACGTTAGACATATTTTGCTAGCCTGATCCAACATAGCTGGCTAGAAATAATAATTTAAAAAAGAAATGAAAATGTTCATGTGGCCGCCAAATGATGATTTGACAGAAGACCCTGGCAAACAGTGAATATCTTACCATTAGCCCAGCCGTCCGTCGGAGCACAACCTGGTGTAAACTTGTCGTTCGAGCAAATTCGCCACAGTCCATAATGAGTACCCGCTCGTGGCCCTGACTTTGCTTCGCCCCATCCCGTGCACGTGTATGATATCCACGCAAACAGTGCGCAAATGAATAGCAACACTAACGCTACTTTAGCAAATATTCCAGCGCCTTTAAAACCGTCAGCTACGCCCATTTCTTGACCTTAATAGAACTCAAGTTAAATAGTTTTTGCCTCTAAACTTGTTTTATTTAAGTTCTTTACCGCCAGAATTCAACTAAGATTATGTTAAAGAAGCACTGAGCAATTGCTTAACATTACTGCACATACTGCGCTGACATGTGGGAGTATTATTTTTTGTAGTTACGAAAATAGGGAATAACACTCATCAAGTTGTAGTTAATTTGTGAAGTACCAAATTTTATACGAGATCAAGCGGTTGTTACAACGGTATCCAAGGTAAACACAGAGGTATGGGTTAACAGTCCTCAAATACAGGACCGTAGACTGCTTAAATCGTCGTATAAATAAACAAGAGGGCCATGATGGCCCTGTATCGCTCACCTGTCTACCATTGGCAAAAATAAAAAGGTTATTAATAGCAGAAAGGATCAATTTTTACCTTTGGCTCATGATATCCTCTTAATAAGCCTATGTAAAATCAAAAGACCCCCCCCGGGCAGGGTTAATTTTGACCCTGATGTCAGGATTTGAACAATCTTGGTAGAGAGTCAATTATTGCCACATGCTGAATATCTAAGCTCTAGGCCTCATTATTTTGCTGTCTGATCATGATCTGCACTGTTGGCTATTCATTTTTTTGCTGTCTGATCATGATCTGCACTGTAAGCTATTCATTGTATGTTGGCTGGTCATGATCTGCACTGTCAGCTTTTTATTTTTGCTGTCTGATCATGATCTGCACTGTTTGCTATGCATTATTTAGCTGTCTGATCATGATCTGCACTTTCATAATTTAGCTGTCTGATCATGATCTGTACTTTCATTATTTTGCTGTCTGATCATGATCTGCACTTTCTGACAAATTTCAAGGATATCTGGGCTGAAAATGTAACATCTAGAGTGTTAACAAGGTTTTTCCATATTTGGGCTGTGACCTAGTTTTTGACCCCAGATGACCCATATTCGAACTTGGGCTAGAAATCAACTTAACAACCTTTCTGACAAATTTCCAGGATATTTGGGCTGAAAATGTTACCTCTAGAGTGTTAACAAGGTTTTTCCATATTTGGGCTGTGTGACCTAGTTTTTGACCCCAGGTGACCCATAAAAAAACTTGAGCTAGAAATCACAGAAACAACCTTTCTGACAAATTGCCAGGATATTTGGACTGAAACAGTAGCCTCTAGAGCCTTAACAAGATTTTTCTATTTTTGGGCTCTGTGACCTAGTTTCTGACCCCAGATGACCCATATTCGAACTCGTCCGAGTAATTACTGGGACAAACATCCTGACCAAGTTTCGTGACAATTGAGGAAAAAATGTGACCACTAGAGCGTTAACGAACTAAATGTGGACGGACGACGGACGACGGACGACGGACATTCATCGATCCTAATAGCTCACCCTGAGCCAGCTCAGGTGAGCTAAAATGAAATGGGTGTCACTTACAGTAAATATCCATAAATTTTATCTGAAAGCAAAGTAGCAAAATCGAAATATATATTGTGACATAAAATTTTAAAGGCTATCGCCTACACCATTTGCTCCATGCCGTTTTTTAGTTTTTTATCAGTGGTATAAAAACTAGAATTATCTCCACCTCCCCCCCCCCGACCCTCATACACACACACGCGCGTGCGTATTAAAAAAGGGAAACATTTTCATGTCGTCCTGTCTTTCTGGATGGATTGATTGATGTCACCAAGTTTGAGAGACTCCTTTTACATCGCTGGGCGGATTTTAACGCAACTTCACATGAGTAATCAGTCCCTACCCGATTCAATTATTTTAGGCTGAGTTATTGCCCTTGCTTTGTCTAATTTTACAATGTCTGTGTTATATCTCCTTCACCACTTTTTGCATTTCAGCCAAACTGCACGTGAGTGATCAGTACTACATTATGTACATTTGCGTATCATCAACATGTTCAAGTCCAATGACTTTAAGCGGAGTTATTGCCCTTGTCAAATGTTTTGATTTCTGGACTATTTCTCCTATACGACTGAATGCAATTCAATCAAACTTAGCTACACATGCTGAATAGTGAGCACCATATCAGACAGACATATATTTTGCAGAAAAACCCCCTAGTTATTATAATCATTTGTTATTTATTTATTTATTTATTTATTTATTTATTTATTATATTTATTTACATGTATTTATTTATTTATTTATTGCTGTTTTCTTGTGTTTGGCGTTTTGTTCTTGTTTTTTGTGACAGACCTAAACACTGACTACAACATTTACAATTTTACCAGACTTATATAATTATTTAAATTTTAGTCTGATACGAGTATTTTAAAATCACCCATACAACCGTTGGGAGAAAGGTTTTAGCCATACAACGTGTAAAAGATATTCAGGTCATTGGGAAGATTTTCCTGGAACTGTCGCTGACATAAAAAGCTGAAGTTTCAAGTCCATGTTGTTAGGCATTTAATAAGCTATTGAATCTTGCAGGAAGCCCAAAATCGAAATGATCTCATACATGTATGGCAATGCTGCCAGTTGAGCTACGCCCCTAAAGCGTATTTTAAATATCAGAAATGCATATATCCATTACTTACTGACCACTTTCTATGTGATTTAAAAATGTGAATTATAATTTGTATAATTTATACAAACAGGTCGCATTTATAAGTTACTATCTTAGCATTGAATGTATTAATATACAGATTTGATATTTCTGTCATTTAAGTGTTGACAGACATTCCGAAGTAACTAGTTAAAGCAGGTTATATTTACTAAGGTAGTCTTTGCATACGAGAAGTCTTCAAAAGTTTATACAATGTTTTTAAAATTGATGGATTTGTTGAATAGTTTTCGTCATCAAAACGTAGGCGTATTTCTATAGAGGGCAATTTGTGGGCGATACATCCAGCTTATACAAGCATACAGGACAGGGCATGTTCGGTAGTAGACGGTATCCATTCGCTTGGAGTGTGTTACGGGTTAACTTTTACAGCAAATCTAATAAATCCTCAAGCAAAGCAAACATTGTGTCACGGAGTAACGAGATAAACTATCAGGAATTCAATTAATCTTACCTTACTAAATTATAATAATAATAATAATAAAACACAACAACAGCAACAATAATAATGATAATAACAATAATAATAATCAAAATCATAATAATAATAATTAGCCTTCAATAAGCCGTAAAATGATGTACATGTAATTTATTACAAGTTATGGTATCAACATATCGTACCGGTACATAGAATAAGTATAATGTTAGAACTACATATTAACATTTATTCAATAAACACCTAAGAACAGGAAACACGAGAGCCAAGATAGTCCTATGCCGCTCGCCCGAGACAACGAAGACACTTTTTGCATCGGCAAAAGTGTTTCAGTTCCAAAAGTCTGAAATCAGCATAAAATCTGACTTTGAGACCCATTTAAATCCCAGATGACCGACTACAATGTACCAACATTACGAAATAGGTTATGTGAGGATCGGATAATTGCAATGCTCCAGACATTGCCAACAAAACAAATTGTCTCTGTCTTGTAATCCATAACCCCACTTTTAACCAATGATGGTCAAGTATCCTTGAAAACCAAGATTTCCGAACGGCGAATTCCTTGATAACTTTTTTACCAAGCAAGAATCCTTCCTGTTGGTGTTTGAAGATATGATGCTTACGAACGTTTGAAGATAGGTAACTAAATACCTTTTTCCTCTTTTTTTTTACTCGTTGTCCGAAATTTTGACACAAGATAACGAACGTTATTTCCAAACAAGACAAACATCCTCGGCTAACAATGTGCCAGGATGGCTTGGAGATAACATACGCCAGTAGAAAGTTATTATCATTTTGCTTCAGTTTAACCCATTGTTCACCCAATGTAGCCTACTTTCGACCCGACCCAGAATTATTAAGATCAACGTTCTTTTACAGTTTCATGCAAATTTGAAGATAACAAAAACTCAAGCTGCGTCAACAATGTCTTTCTTCTATTTTACTATTATGGACTATGATTGTAATGACTTTAAAAGACAAATATTCGGACTTATAGGAGGGCTAAATGAAATTATGGTCTCGAGTCGTGCTAGTGCGTTACATCATGTAACGATATCAATTTTAACGTTTTAAATATTTATTGATGATTGGCCGGTCTTATGATGACAGCTCTGTAACTATTTCCTAAGACATGAAGAATAAGAGAACAAAGAAACCTTTGACTATTCTTCTTCAACCATACACACAGAAAAGTCATACACCGAAGAATATGAATTTTTAAACGACAAGTAAATACCAGAAAAGGTAGCGGTTAATGTATACATTGCAGGTTTAACAGCGAATTTGTGTCAAAATCTTCTAATATTTCAGTGATTTTTTTCATGATCTTTTTGTATACTAAACAATTATACGTTTTACGGAAATACATTGTATATGCAGACATTATGCATTTTCTGTTTTGCATTCCCACAGGAAGTACATGTGAACATTCGCGACTAAAACGTAATCGGTTCTTTTACCGGCAGTTCACGTAGAGGTTATTATATGCATAGGTCAAAGCATTTACGGTAAACGTTTGCGGCTGGGCTGCAATAGAAGCTTGTCTTCATTACAGTGAACTCCGTTTACAACGAACTCCTTGGGACCACTCAAATTTGTTCCTTATATCCGCAGTTTGTTACATCCATTTATCATTTTCATATGAAATAAAGAAAGAAAAACTCGGGCAGAGAAAATATGTTCGTTATATCCGAAATTTCGTTATATCCGGATTCGTTTTATACGGAATTTACTGTATTCGAATCGCATTTACATGTAATGGAGATGGATGAGTTTGCAAATTACTTGAAATAAGCATGTCAAAGAATTTTGAAAATATTTAGCTGATTTACAAAACACAATTTAACTAATGATACCACACGAATAAATAACTGAGTACGTAAGATCCATAACATTGTTCCTCTTTTAAGCATTTTCGTTAGTCACCACAAGTTCTTGGTAATTCTGGCTTTCTGCCTCATGCTGATTGCTCGCTGTAGACGCTTGAAATATTATAGGCGCTTGATCACTGGCCGACGGTACGCCGTACGTGGGGTTGGCCTGGAAACTAGGTTTAGCTGAATGTTCTCTTTCCTTTGACGTTTTACCATTGAGCCGTGAGTCCAGGAACATCAACACGCCTGACGCTCCATCCAACAGAATAGCGATAATGGACAGGACGAAACAGTAGCCGAATATATAATCTTCGTGCAGCTCATCTATGTAGTCCTTCCTATATCTGACAGCAAAGATGATCGCACCTAGCATGTACAGACCAGCTGTAAACAGTAAAGTACAGATGTTATTAAAGGTACAACTACAACAGGTAAGCAAGCACAGGCACAAATTTACACACGCGCGCTGCGTGCAAAAGCAGCTCGAGTCCACTACATATATACAAGCTGCGAAGACAATGTCGGATAACGAGAATTATATTGTGGTAACGGGTTTCGACCCATAGTGATTGAAGAGCCACTAGTTGTTCACTGGCAGTAATTGTCTCGTTATCGCTTTGGTTTCGAACACCGCCCGAATTCATCAGCTGAAATCAGTAGAGACACAAGGGTACAGGAGGTCGTCATCTTCTTATTAAAGCAAGACTGTCAAAACATATGTACTTCTGTAAAAAGGCCTAATTGCAACCATCTCAATGCCTTTGTGCTTTCGAAAGATGTTGTTCGGGAAACAAACGCTTAGTTTTTTTTCTGTAAAGAACGTATAGACAGTATTTGGTCATCGTTTACTTAAAAATGTAAGTGAGAACAGTTTGCCTAGTCGGTCGTACGGTTTCTAGTAACCGTAGTCTAAGTGAAATAAAAAAACGTACGTGTGGTTGTCTTTACGTGCTAAGAATTGTTAAACACGTACCAGATGCACAACAAACTATAGCTGCTACTTTGCCAAGCTCTCCATTTCTCTGACAGCTGGGTATAAATATGTACAATATGACAAAGAATAGACCCAGGTTGATACCGAGAAATCCGAATGTAACAAACGCTTGAAACGCTATAAACCATTCTACAAAAGAAAAATATTTGCATCGTTGCATAGCTAAACTCGTAACATAATAGTCTGTAAGAAGTAGTAAGTCTAACTCGATACACAGCTGGAGTATCACAGCCATTAGTTATATTGAATTGAATAATTTAGCAATACTTTAAGTTATCACTGGAGAAAACAAAGACGGTTTATTTATACAGGTATACACTGAAAGAAAGAAGATAGACTACCTGCATTTACAGCACATAAGGGCGCTTGGTCATAACGATACAGTTCGATCGGTACTAATGCTCAATAATCGCGCAAAGACAACATGACAAATGTCTTAGAGATGTAGCCTTTATAGTACAAATGTCTTAGAGATGTAGCCTTTATAGTACAAATGTCTTACAGATGTAGCCTTTATGGTACAAATGTCTTAGAGATGTAGCCTTTATAGTACAAATGTCTTAGAGATGTAGCCTTTATAGTACAAATGTCTTAGAGATGTGGCCTTTATAGTACAACTATCTTACAGATGTAGCCTTTATGGTACAAATGTCTTAGAGATGTAGCCTTTATAGTACAAATGTCTTAGAGATGTAGCCTTTATAGTACAAATGTCTTAGAGATGTGGCCTTTATAGTACAACTATCTTACAGATGTAGCCTTTATAGTACAACTATCTTACAGATGTAGCCTGTAGAATCAGACTATGAGATATTTCTTTTAAAAGCCGACCGAGCACATCGAGGTGAACGGTTTTCACATGTACTACGAATGATTCCGCGAATTTTGAAGACATGTAAATAGAAATTACGTACCAAGTGCCCATCCGTCCAAATGTGTGCAGGACGGGGAATATTTGCTGTCCGAACAATACCGCCACAATCCAAAATGTTTTCCACTTCTTTCGTACGGTTCAGTCGTTCTATCATACCCTCCCCATCCGGGACAGGTGTAAGCTATCCAAACGAATAATGCCCCTACGATCAAAGTAACTAAAGCAGCCTTAGCCAGTGGTCCGGCATCTTTATATCTGTCTAAAATCGGCATGTTAATTTTGGTATGGCTTAATATGCAAAAACACACAAATCAGATAAATACAAATCCTATACCACTAGTCGCCACTCAACTTTTAACCGGAAAGTCTTTACTATCCAGGAAATGGTTAATCAAGTACATATACAATGTGTAAAGGTCAACGCATGCGGATATCAACACGTGCACCTTTCCTGTACTCTGAGTACTATGCAACGAAACATGTTGCAGTAAATCCACAGGCTTAAGATATTTTCTCCTTGCCTATGTGAGCGATTTCTTAGATAGTTTGGTAACAGTACTCGCCTATTCCTTTACTTCAAACGTTAAATTAAATGTAACCGTCGAGAAAACCCTTGATCACGCCGTGTTTGTCGGGAAGAAAGTGCTTTAATACATTCATATTCAATCACGCTTGTTTTCAACATTCAAGGCCATTATTGATAGTTATCAAATATTCAACCAGTAAGTGGCTGAGCATAGCGTATGACATATTTCATTCAATGACATGTGAAACATTGATATATTGCGGCTTTCCGATACATATTGGTAGCTTTCTTAAGAGAAATTCGGTTTTCAGCACGATGATCTCTTGCGCTAGTTCCTAGATAGAATTTTTACTTTCAATAAGTAAGCCAGCCATCTGTATTACAATTCAGTATACTTAACCAGTGTTATAAAATATTGTGAATTTCGTTTAAAGGATCAAGTTTTAAAGTATTCATTCTCCAGAAACGTATCTTACTGTTAACATTAGATATACTCGTGTTTGGACTACAGTGTAACGTCAATAATGTGTGGCATGACATACCCGTTTCCTTCAGCATTCATCGTAATATTCACTAAGCTAATATTCAATGCTTTCAGCTGATATTTACTTGCATGCCCATACTTAATAATTATGATATGTACGCATGGATTTTCGCGTACGTGTCACGGTACTTGTACCTTCATTGAGCACAACGTGCGTCTCAAACAAGCGGCACTAAAGGGCCAGTATCACATCTTTTGCTGCAATGTTATCAAGGAAAAGCTATAAGAGGTCACTGTGACATTGCCTTTGATCCACTGACCAAAAAAAACAGTAGGGATCACCTACTCAGTAGGACCAATCATCCTGTGAGGTTTCAAGACTGTTATTGATAATTAGATGTCAAAATATCGGGGGAAATTATTTCCATGTTTGGGTTACTGTGACCTTGACCTTTGTCCCACTGACCTCAAAAACAATATGGATCATCTACATATTGTAGGCAACCTGTAGAGCAAGTTTGATGAAAGTTGAATGAAAATTGTGACCTGTAGAGTGTTATCAAGGAAAGGTTTACAGACACACAGACAGACGGACAAACCACCATTGTTAAAGGTCCTGCTACCGTTTGGTCAACAAGTACATGTATCTGAAAAACTGAAGACAAAACTCAGAGCTAGAGCAACATGTCTGCAATGATTCAAACTCTCTCAAGTCATACTAGTTTGACATTGCTGTAATGTTGTCACAGCGACAACACATACAGAGTTTCTATGATCGTTGTAATGTTGTATATACTATGAAGAAAGTCAACAATCTTGCAATGTACATGTATTTGGGGAGGGAACAGGTGGAAATAAAAGCCTGCCAGTTGGCAAATATAGATTTTGTCAGCCCAGTTAGCTCAATCGGTAAAGTACGAGAGCCAATACTCGGGGTTGCAGGTTTAATTACCAGGGCTGACCAACTAAAATTACTAACAGTCTTTCGGATGAGACTTTAACACCAAGGTCCCGTGTATGGGTGCTATACATCTGTCAAGTACAGTATAAGAACCAGGAGTGTCTCTGGAATTGGGACGCTTTCAGTGTATCTTGCACTATCATCCGAAACCTAAAATAACTAACCTCTTCTGGGGGCATTGGTCATATGGGGAAACTGGTACCAACAATAAAACTCTAATACATACATAAAATAGCTTGTCTTTTATTTGTTCATATTATAATACATACATTATTAAATGTCTTCATAAACATCTCTATCTGATCATTATATTATCAACAACACAAGGCAAGCTTCACTTGGAAGAGAATAGACCACTGAGTTTTGCATTCAACATGGTACCAGGTCAAACTGCACCTGCACAGTCCGTTCAAGATTCACACTTTCAGATCACCAGTCTGATATGAAGCCACATCTTTAGATACATCTCGCTTGAAAGATATCAAAGTTGTATTTGTGGCTTACCCTACAATTATACTACCATCAAAAATCACAAGATTCCATACTATATTTACTTACACCTTGGACTTTAGATACAAGGTTTCAAATTCCTATTACATGTAATCTATTCTGTTATCACTTAGTTTATTGTATAGATTTTTGGATAGTAAAGTTTGCTTTTCAATACCTCAGTAACCTCGCCTCTTAAAGACTTAAGTATGAATTATATGATAAAAGAATTCATTTTAAACTTTTTCCACATGGATTAATTTGTCGTAGGTGAAGTCAACTTGTGACTGGTATTTAAATCACTACGCTGATAACTTGTTCCCTTCACATCTGTCTCACCTGAAAGCTTTAACATTGTATTTTTCTTAAATCTCTCTCCCTCTCTCTCTCTTTCTTCTTCTCTTTCTCAGTTGTCGATAAAACTGAAAACATTCACTCAAAACATACCCATTTATAAATTATTATATTTTACAAGGATTGAACACAACGACGTCAAAATGTTGTTTTTTTCCAAATCAAATCACAGCACCAAAATTCAAAATAGACAGTTATCTACATTTCACAATTATCATCTTAGATTTAGATCACATTGAGATATTGAAATATTAACAGCAGTCATTAACTAAAACAGGAATCTTAACAGAAGCAGTAACTTTTATACAAAACAAAAAAAACATCTTCAGACTAAACATGTATAATTCAATGGCATATAATTCCCCCCCCCTATTTCATCTTCCCACCCATTCATCCCAAGCATTAACATGCCTTGAGAGTTGTAATCATGCATGTATTCTAACTTCAACACACTTCAACACACTTTATCACAGATAAGTTTGAACACTTAGTGTGTCATGATCTATAACAGCATACAAAAACATGAAAACAGCACACATGGCACAATTTGATTTGCAGTGGCAGTTGCAACAAATGACGAGACTTAGAATGTCTATTATGCAATTCGCAGTAGCACTTCATATATTTACATGTACATCTTTAGAACTAAATGCACTTAAGCTAATACCTACATTTTTGTATCACAGATAATGTGGTAGCATTTCTATCTATTTACTTTCTAATGATTTTGGTCCGACCAATATGGATAGAAGTTTCCTGAATGCACAATACCAAAAACTAAAATGTAAACACGGCTTTATGATAAACATATATGTTGTCTGTCATTTTTCTATTTCTTGATCCTGTTTGTAGGAAATAGCAGACCTATGGTCGAAACTCTTCAGATGGGTGATATGACAAATGTATATATAAACATTTCTACAACAGTGATACAGTGTACAAACAAACACGTAAATGCCAGAAAACTATTGGCCTTTAAAGATTTGATTACAATGTGACACTTGTCAAACTATTCTCAGTGTTACTCCTGTAACTTATTACATCATCAATTCTCATCACAAAGTGATGATACCAGTCTTCCACCAGTGAGTTATCAAACATTTTTTAACTGTATAGTTCAACAACATTAAATGAAGCCTGAATTATATGTCCTTCTCCGCAGTTACTATTGCATGCCTGTAAGTTCTCTGAACTTTGTTTATCTATACAGTTAACAGAATGTCCACACTATAGTCTGTCCATATCATATGCATAACTGTTAACAGGCATGTACAATATGTCTGACAGTTCCATGTTCCCTGCCCAGCCTTCCCACCGGCAATCACTAACCCCCCAGTGCTGTATGTATCCACTCTACACACAAACCATGTGATGTCATGATGAGGTCATGATGAGGTCATGATGAGGTCATGATGAGGTCAGGAGTTTCACTCTTTCGTCTTTCATACTGTAGATCACTATGCAATTGCACCTGGAAACAAAAACACAATGTTTTCCTGCTATGGTACATCAAAATCTATAAGTATTTCGTCAGCAGCCTGTAACCCTGTCATGGTTCGTGGACATTAAACACAATAACACAGATACACATACAAGATAAAATTTCTTCAATTTATTATCTAGTAGGCTGGTGCCCGTTTCAATTTGGGTACCATCTAAATCTGCCACTACAGCTACACAATACTTGCCATGGTTTACTTAGTACAAATAACAACTGTAATAGCTTGGATAAGCTAAATACTGAGAAAAAATTACTAGCTAGTTATTACTGGATACATACTGACAAAATGTTGGCTTTTACAAATATATCTACTGATTCAATGCAATGATTCAAGAATATGAACCATGTTCCCATGACAACTGCTCGCTCTCAGTTACCATTGAAGCATTTTTTTTTAGACTGACATACTTATACAGAAATATAAAACTAAATGCTAGAATCAAACTATAAGCAAAAATCTTGGTAGGAATTTGCAGAAATCGATTGAAAATGTCGGTTACATGGCACCGCTACACTATATATATGTTTATATTGGAATTTCAGAAGCATTTACAACGCTTTTGAATTTGGTAGCGTATTTTTTAAATTTAGAGATATACGTGACAGGAATTAATACTGAAGCCTTTTTATACAACTATATGTTCTAAAATACGTTATTTACATACAGTTTCAAAAACTTTATTTTTTTACCAAAACCTGAGAGCGAGCAGCTTTAAGTCTTAAACTAGAGCTATCACTAAATGTGATTAATACCCCCAAAAGACTGCTTTATAAACTGAGAAAGTTCGTAGTAACAGAATACCTTGCAAACAAACTAAAAAGAGATATTGTTCTTGGCAATAACTCTGTAATTTGTCAAGATAGAGTTATGGTTCTTGTACACTGCACTTCCTCTCGTTGTGCTTGACCATTGTATGAAGTTGTATTGAATTCCAACCAATAGTTTTCGAATAATGCTCCGGACAAGTAAAAGTAACAAAGGGCAACAACTCTGAAATGAGTCAAGATAGAGTTATTGTTCTTTCACACTGCACTTCCTGTCATTGTGCTTGACCATTTTATGAAATTGTATTGAATTCCAACCAGTAGTTTTCGAATAATGCTCCGGACAAGGAAAAGAAACAAAGGGCAATAACTCTGTAATGAGTCAAGATTGAGTTATGGTTCCTGTGTACTGCACTTCCTCTTATTGTGCTTGACCATTGTATGAAGTTGTTTTGAATTCCAACTAGTACTTTTCGAATTATGCTCCGGACAAGGAAAAGTAACAAAGGGCAATAACTCTGAAATGAGTCAAGATGGAGTTATGGTTCTTGTACACTGCACTTCCTCTCGTTGTGCTTGACCATTGTATGAAGTTGTATTGAATTCCAACCAATAGTTTTCGAATAATGCTCCGGACAAGTAAAAGTAACAAAGGGCAACAACTCTGAAATGAGTCAAGATAGAGTTATTGTTCTTTCACACTGCACTTCCTGTCATTGTGCTTGACCATTTTATGAAATTGTACTGAATTCCAACCAGTAGTTTTCGAATAATGCTCCGGACAAGGAAAAGAAACAAAGGGCAATAACTCTGTAATGAGTCAAGATTGAGTTATGGTTCCTGTGTACTGCACTTCCTCTTATTGTGCTTGACCATTGTATGAAGTTGTTTTGAATTCCAACTAGTACTTTTCGAATTATGCTCCGGACAAGGAAAAGTAACAAAGGGCAATAACTCTGAAATGAGTCAAGATGGAGTTATGGTTCTTGTGCACTGCACTTCCTCTCAATGTACTTGACCATTGTATGAGGTTATATTGAATTCCAACCAGTAGTTTTCAAGTAATGCTCTGGAGAAGAAAAAAATAACAAAGGGCAATAACTTTGAAAATACTCTAGATAGAGTTATGGTTCTTGTACACTGCACTTCCTCTCATTGTGCTTCATCATTGTATGAAATTGTATTGAATTCCAACCAGTAGTTTTCAAGTTATGATCCGGACAAGGAAAAGCAACAAAGGGCAATAACTCTGTAATTAGTCAAAATGGAGTTATGGTTCTTCTGCACTGCACTTCCTCTCAATGTGCTTGACCATTGTATGAAGTTGTATTGAATTCCAACCAGTAGTTTTCAAGTAATGCTTTGGACAAGGAAAAGTAACAAAGGGCAATAACTCTGTAATTAGTCAAGATGGAGTTATAGTTCCTGTGCACTGCACTTCCTCTCAATGTGCTTGACCATTGTATGAAGTTGTATTGAATTCCAACCAGTAGTTTTCAAGTTATGCTCCGGACAAGGAAAAGCAACAAAGGGCAATAACTCTGTAATTAGTCAAGATGGAGTTATGGTTCTTCTGCACTGCACTTCCTCTCAATGTGCTTGACCTTTGTATGAGGTTGTATTGAATTCCAACCAGTAGTTTTTGAATAATGCTCCGGACAAGGAAAAGTAACAAAGGGCAATAACTCTGTAATTAGTCAAGATGGAGTTATAGTTCTTGTGCACTGCACTTCCTCTCAATGTGCTTGACCATTGTATGAAGTTGTATTGAATTCCAACCAGTAGTTTTCAAGTTATGCTCCGGACAAGGAAAACTAACAAAGGGCAATAACTCTGTAATTAGTCAAGATGGAGTTATAGTTCTTGTGCACTGCACTTCCTC
Organism: Saxidomus purpurata; assembly: GCA_022818135.1. Classification (NCBI taxonomy): domain Eukaryota; kingdom Metazoa; phylum Mollusca; class Bivalvia; order Venerida; family Veneridae; genus Saxidomus; species Saxidomus purpurata. The sequence continues at coordinate 35,963,068 of JAFMSR010000001.1, forward strand.
TCAATGTGCTTGATCATTGTATGAAGTTGTATTGAATTCCAACCAGTAGTTTTCAAGTTATGCTCCGGACAAGGAAAATGCAACAGACCGACCGCCCGACCGACTGACCGACCGACCAACCGACCGACCAACCACCGGGTGACTCCTATATACCCCCCTAAACTTCGTTTTGGGGGTATAAAAAACAAATTTCCTACAAAATCAACATAATTGACTATCCCCATAACCATGCATACAATTAGTATATCATTCACAACCTAAAATAAATTCCAGTAAAACTCACATAAATAATGACTACATAAACTTACCTCTTTTCAAATACCAGTGCATGTATTTGGTCCGTTATTTTACTCATATACTTCTTGTATCTTGGGAGTCTGCAATTAAAGATAAACTATAAACATATCAGTTCTTTAAACTATTAATCAGCTCAGCCTGGGGATAAAGGGTTGGTCCTGGGTTCAATCCCCACCAGTGCCCAAGTAGTAGTAGTGTCCTTAGACAAGACACATGTGATTCCACACACACACTCTTTCTCTCTCTCTTCGAGGTTGATTCCATCTGGAATGAGTCTTGAGAGCAATTAATATAAGTTATAAGAACTTGTTTCACGATCCAGAGTAACTAAATTAGTATAAATCAAATTAATCAGCTATGATGACTTTAACTTTAACTAGATCTATCATTGATGGTAATTTATAAAGTCACATCACCAAACTGAAATCCAACTCTTGAATGTAAAACATTTTAAACTTAACTACCGGTACCATTTTCAATAAAAAAAATTAAGTTTGACTTTGAACTTTAACCAAAATGACTGCCAAAAAAGCAACAATTGGACGAAGATACAGTAAACTATGCATATTACCTATCCTTTGGGACATTTCAAAATTATTTTTTAAATCTGGAGTATGTTATATCCATATAGCATTTTCATATTAAATAAAGAAGGAAAAATTATTGTTGCTTATATCCAGAATTTCGCTATATCTGGAGTCATTATATATGGGGTTTACTGTATCTGCCATTCATACGCAAGAGTATTTCAATACTCTTTGCTAAGAAACCACAATGTTAAAGGTCATGCAGTAATCCAATAACTACTTTACCTTGGACCAGATGCCTACAAAGTTTTGCAATGATAAAATGTGACGATTTGAGACAATAACTTTTGACCTCATGAAATTCTTCAATAATTAAGGCCTATAATATTGGTAATTACTTTACATTTCTATCTAAACAAAGGTATCATTGTAAAAAATAGCCATGGAGAAGTACTGATAAATAATGAAGCACTTACTTTTCTATAACAGTACTTATACTTGACTCAAACTCTTTTTCTGTTGAATCAACCTAAAAAATAAATTATATATTATTGTGACAGTATACAAAGTAAGTAAAAATAGGTAAGATAAATCTTTTATATTTAACAAGGATTGTAATTGTTAGAGTCTGTTAATTAGATAACTGCCTCCTGGAGTTATAAACTAGTGCTTGTAACATAAGGCTAGCTTTAACTTAGTGGCTTCAACAACAATCTGAATTGGACTTAACCTGTACCACAAATACATGTATAGAAAGGGTGTTTCAGTTATACTATACCCTAAAATCAACAAGGGGTCAAGGTTATCCCCTAACTGGGGTCATGTCAATCAAATACTGCCATCAGATGTCCATATACATACCTCTAGAAAAGCTGAGATAACTCTGTTAGCAGAGCTGGGCAGGTCAACAGCAATGACTTCTACACATTTCAAACTTAACCATGGAAAACACGTGTTCACTTGTGAAACAATCTATGCAACGAAAAATTAAATGTGTCTTATGCTGAATATGTTCAATTTCTTTCATAAACACTAAATTTATAAAAAAGAATTACACATTCCTAAAATCTTGAAATAACGTTCTTCTGTATAATTATTGTGCCTTAAAAATGGCGGCGATAAACCTGAATTAAGCCTTGACAAAAATGATCTTTCAATATTGACCAAAAATGCGATAAAGTCTAGCACTTGTAATATGTCAATTCAATGGAAAGTTGATGATGTATTTGGTCAAACTTCATAGGAAATGGTAAACATATACTACTACATTGTTTTGCAGTTTATGTTGGCATGGTTACCAGCCCTACCTGAGCCTCATGTTTCCTCCTCGCATTTGAAGCCAATTTTCCTTCTTGCTGTATAAAGTTGAAGTTCCATGTAACATTACCCCCAGCAGAGCCAGACTGTGACACATTCTCCTGGTGAGAAATGTTAGACTGGTTTGGTTTGTTACCAGACATCTGATTACTGGATCTTGGTTCCCTATAAACATTTATTCGACATATCAGCCACATGTTATCAACTAGTTTGGTATAATGATGAAGCAAACTAGTGGGCACTTTTATACTCAGACAATAGCCTGTTGGTGTACAGTCATTCAACCTTTCCATATACATCTAGTCTCTTTCAAGCAAATTAACATTGGCTACACACTGGTTTTTGACAGTGTAAAATATGTTATGTCTCATAATGAGTGAAAAATTATGTCAGCCAACACAGCATTCACAGGTATATAAACTATAATGTATATAAAGGACAATGAAAACAGAAAATCCTACCCTGGGGCTATAAAGATCATTCTTAAATACAGAGTAATCAATTCATACAGAAAATAAGAATCATACAAAAGCTGGAATCTTAGACAGACTGCTCTTTAGCATGGTTTCTGAGTTACTGATGCTTGATTCATAAAACGATTTACTTGTGATCTAAAGACACAATTTCTGAAGCTTACGTGTCTGAGACTTGAAGCTTCTGTTGTAGAAACTCTACCAGCACACATGTTGACATCACTTTCTCTGTTATCTTTTCCTTCTCTATAGACCTTACCTGAATAATAGTAAAATAAAATTCTCGTTGTTAGTTTTTGAACATGAAAACTGCAAGAAATGGAGCAAAATACAGATTATGTACAAACTGGCTTTTACTGTCGGGCACCAATATAGATCCAGAACTTAAAATGTGTAACCTACTCCATAGCCTGTAAGTAGGCAAATTTCACCGGGCTTTATCAATACTCTCCTTCCTTAATCAATCACATTAAAGAAATATTCATATTACAAAAACACTAACAGCAACTTGTTAAAATTGACCAAAACAACTGGCCAAAACAACTATTTAAAGAATTTTTCCATTCAAAGAAAATGTTATTTTCACTCTTATTCTAAAGTCAGAGCAGCAATGTTTTTTTAGAAATATATCATACCCGGACACTAGATCCTTCCGAATCCTTCAGTATGACTAGATGAGAAATGCCGTGTGCTCTACAGTAGTCCTGTATCTCTTCCTGACCCTGTAAAGAATTAACATGTACCAGTTCAAACTTCAGACCTGTGCCATTCAAATCTAAATTTGCAGTATAGACTTTGTTTTGTAAATGGTTACTGCCTAACTTACATGTAAAACTTGATAATTAAAGGTCCACTACTAAGCGAAAATTACGTGAGTTATTTCAATGGCAAGTACATTACCCTATGCAAAACACTAAATAATGAAGATTGTCAGGTAAAAATTTACAGAAAGTGTTTAGAACACGAAGAAAAGTATGTGTATTATGTTGAAATCTCAGTGATTCGACAAAATGACTACCCAGGTCTTTTAACTTTCTTCATAATGCATAGATAAATAACTGTACATGTACTGTAGTTTATTTAGAATTTCTACATACCAACTTTCATTTTTTATTAAAAATAACTTATTTCTGTGTTTTATAAAGTATATTTGAATTTTCGCTTTCCTTAGTATTGGCCCTTGAAGATAACAAGAGGGCCATGATGGCCCTGTATCGCTCACCTGTCTACCATTGGCAAAAATAAAAGGTTATTAATAGCAGAAAGGATCAATTTTTACCTTTGGCTCATGATATCCTCTTAATAAGCTTATGTAAAATCAAAAGATCCCCCCCGGTCATGATTTGAACAATCTTGGTAGAGAGTCAATTATTGCCACATGCTGAATATCTAAGTTCTAGGCCTAATTATTTTGCTGTCTGATCATGATCTGCACTGTTGGCTATTCATTGTTTTGCTGTCTGATCATAATCTGCACTGTAAGCTATTCATTGTATGCTGGCTGGTCATGATCTGCACTGTCAGCTATTTATTTTTTTCTGTTTGATCATGATCTGCACTGTTTGCTATTCATTGTTTTGCTGTCTGATCATGATCTGCACTTTCATTATTTAGCTGTCTGATCATGGTCTGCACTGTTTGCTATGCATTATTTTGCTGTCTGATCATGATCTGCACTTTCATTATTTTGTTGTCTGATCATGATCTGCATTGTAAGCTATTCATTATTTTGCTGTCTGATCATGATCTGCACTGTAAGCTATTCATTAGTTTGCTGTCTGATCATGATCTACACTGTAAGCTATTCATTATTTTCCTGTCTGATCATGATCTGCACTGTGAGCTGTTCATTTTTTTAATAATTTATGGTACTTTCCAAAGTGATAGATGGAAGAGTAAGTCTTGTGATGTGAATGCAAAAATTACAACTACATTCTTTAACATGGAAGTTCAACTAGGGGTCAAGAACATGTATTGCATCATCGCTATTTAAAACTTTATAAGTGCCAATTTTAGGCCAGAGTTTTTATATTGCTTGGTTTATGGGAAGTTTTCTAAAATGTTGAGTATGAAGGACTTTTCCTACTGTATTGAACAGAGCACATATTGAACATCAGTCTACTGCACCTGTCAATAATCGTCATTTTCGAACAAAATAAACACTTTAAAATAATTACTTTCAATTATATATCCCTACTATTCTGACATTTCATTAACTAGTCTGTGAAGTCGGAACAGCGGAAATAATACAAATAAAATATCAGTTCATAATATCATTGTTATTCATAGGACAGGCAGTCGCATAAACCAAGAGATATAAAAACTCTGGCCTTACCATAGAGAGATCCAAGATGTGTACTGATTACAAATCAATCTTATGGTGTTAAAATACTGCAATAAAATTAGCAAATGAGGTGTTCAATAAACAACACATTATTAAAACTAGAAATCATCAAAACAACCTTTCTGACAAATTTCAAGGATATCTGGGCTGAAAATGTAACATCTAGAGTGTTAACAAGGTTTTTCCATATTTGGGCTGTGACCTAGTTTTTGACCCCAGATGACCCATATTCGAACTTGGGCTAGAAATCATCTTAACAACCTTTCTGACAAATTTCCAGGATATTTGGGCTGAAAATGTTACCTCTAGAGTGTTAACAAGGTTTTTCCATATTTGGGCTGTGTGACCTAGTTTTTGACCCCAGGTGACCCATATTAAAACTTGAGCTAGAAATCAACCAAACAACCTTTCTGACAAATTGCCAGGATATTTGGACTGAAACAGTAGCCTCTAGAGCCTTAACAAGATTTTTCTATTTTTGGGCTCTGTGACCTAGTTTTTGACCCCAGATGACCCATATTCGAACTCGTCCGAGTAATTCCTGGGACAAACATCCTGACCAAGTTTCGTGACAATTGAGGAAAAAATGTGACCACTAGAGCGTTAACGAACTAAATGTGGACGGACGACGGACGACGTCCGACGGACGACGGACATTCATCGATCCTAATAGCTCACCCTGAGCCAGCTCAGGTGAGCTAAAAAGGGGCACTGCAAATTGGGTAAGATTCACAATGATTTAATTTTAGATAGTTTGCGATTTTCCCACTTCACTAATTTAAAAATCTCGATAAAGATTCATCTCATATAGATTTAATTTTAGAGAATTCTCCTTTCATGAATATAAAATTCACAAATAAGTCTGTCTGCACATAAATCACGAAATTTCCGTCACGCGAAAATTATCCAACTAACAGTAATCAATTTCTCCAAATACATATTATGCTCACTAGACTTGACATACTGTAATACTACAATACTAGTACATGTTTTGTATAACTGAGAATCTACTAAATATGTATACAATTAATTACTGTGCTATACTAAGCCATGTTTACAGTACAAACCTCGAGTGTCTCATGTTGTATTTCAGCTTTGAGACCGGCGCTCCATAGCTCCCTGACTAGATTCATCCTTTCCTTCTCCATTGGTTTATGACCAATGGTACACACTAATACATCGTAGGCACTTGGAGGCTGGAACTGAAAACAGAGCAATTGTTTCTTTTCACATACACATCCTGTACCCCACCATACGAGTAAAATACCAGTAATAGGAAATAAGAATCATGTAATAATAAAAAAAATTTCTGTTGGTAAGTTGCCAACTTCTTATGACAGGGGATACTACTTTTGAACACCTCACACTATAAATACATCCCAATGAGCCAGTCCTAAAACATCCCTGATCTCAGTAGCATGTTCCTTAACACGGCTGCTTTCTAAATTTCCTCACCGACTGCTAGACACAAGTTTGAGTGTACAACTGTTCATACAGCTATAGAAAAGTTTGAAATAAGCCCTTACCTCTGACTGTTCTAGCATGGCAGTAACAATCTTCTCAAAGGCTATACTAACTCCTACACCAGACTGTTTAGATACAGTAGGAGTTAAAATACTGTGCCGTGGTTCAAACTTCTTTATCTGAAATGTAAAACATAAAATAATACATGTGATCATAGTGATGTTTAAACCCCAACTGGGATATAAAAGCCAGAAGATGGCGCTGGGGCAGGTTTCTATTTAAAATTTACATGGTAAACATCAGAGACCCCTTCAAACTCCAAGTGTGACCTTGACCTTTGAGGTAGGGACGTGGGTCTTGCACGTGACACGTCATTTTGATGTGCTAGACATTTGTGCCAAGTTATATTAAAATCATTTAATGCATGATGAAGTTACAGTCCGGACACAAATTTGTAAGTGGGGACGCACAGAAGGTAAGACGGTGCGATTTTAATATGCCACCCTTTGGGAGCATAAAAATACGCTACCAAATTCAAAAGCGTTGCAAATGCTTTTGAAATTTTAATATAAACATATAGTGTAGCGGTGCCATGTAACCGACATGATCGATTTCTGCAAATTCCTACCTGGATTTTTGCTTATGATTTGATTCTAGCCTTTAGTTATATATTTTTGTATAATTATGTTAATTTTTAAAAACAAGAGGGCCATGATGGCCCTATATCGCTCACCTACCATTTGCTATAGTAAAAGGGGTCATGATTATAACATAATTTTTAGAGGTCCACTACACAATGCTAAGTAACATTTCAAATGTCTATTATCTGCCTGTTGGCCTTGTGTTTTTTTTTAAAGTTTTCCCTATATAAGCCTATGTGAAATCAAGTGGTTTCCCCCCTCCCGGGAAGGGTTAATTTTGACCAGGGGGTCATGATTTGAACAATGTTGGTAAAGGTCCACTAGACAATGCTACATGCTTAATATCTCAGCTCTAGGCCTTAAGGTTTCAGAGAAAAAGATTTTTAAAGTTTTTCCTATATGAGCCTATGTAAAACTAAGTGACCTCCCTCCCCCTGATCCCCCTCCTTCCCCCTTTCTCCTCCCAGGGCTCATAATTTGAACAATCTTGGAAGAAGTGCACTAGACAATGCCACATGCTAAATATCTAAGCTCTAGGCCTTGTGGTTTCAGAGAAGAAGATTTTTAAAGTTTTTCCTATATAAAGCCTATGTAAAACTAAGAGACCCCCCCCACCCTAGCAGGGTCAATTTTGACCTGGGGCTCATAATTTGAACAATCTTGGTACAAGTCCACTTGACAATGCCACATGCTAAATATCTAAGCTCTAAGCCTTGTGGTTTCAGAGAAGAAGATTTTAAAAAAAAATTCCAATATAAGCCTATGCAAAACTAATTGACCACCAGCACGGGGTCAATCAATTTAATATGCTACATGCTAAATAGCTAAGCTCTAAGCCTTGTGGTTTCAGAGAAGAAGATTTTTGAAGTTTTTCCTATTTGTTGCCATAGCAACCAGAGTTCTGCATGGAATGGAATTCTTTGAACAACTTTGATAGAGCTTCATGCAAGGGACATCCCTGAAAAGTTTCATCAACATTGGCCCAGTGGTTTCAGAGGAGATGTCATTTGAAGGAAATGGTGGACAGACAGACGACATACGACGGACTCGGACGGAAAGCAATCCTAAAAGCTCACTCCGGCACTTTGTGCCAGGTGAGCTAAAAAAAGATTTTCAACAGTAACTGAGAGCGAGCAGCTTTAAACTCTGCTATGTGAACAGGGTAAGAACTCACAAGGACATCATATCTGCCTCCAGTTGCCAGCACCTCAGGGACAGTCTTCTTATTCCTGACAAGATCTATTACAACTTGAAAAGTTACTCCATCATACATCTGCATACTGTACACCCAACCTATACTCACCGTCACCTAAAATATATACATGTTTAGATGACGAGAAATGTAGATTTGAACTGGATTTTAATATCACTCACAATGGAGATAAACGTTTTAACTCCACTACAGTAACTGTATCACCAGGAGCAGAAATTTAACAGTAGTACATGTACTTCTTATCAAAAAAAAAATAAATAGAATGATTATACAGACAAACCTGTGAAAAAAGACCACTTTCAGGAAGAAGCTAAAATGGTCTTTACGGAGAGGTGGACTGTATTCATAGGAGTGTATACAACATTTGAAAAATGTATGGTATTCTCCCTGATGGTCTTTTTTAGCAGGGTGGTCTTTAGTCGGAGATTGTCTTTAACACAGGTTTGACTGTGTATATAAATAGTGCCTGATGAATTGTATAAAACGTGTAGCACAGTTAACTTTAATAATTAAATCTTAATTTTAAAGACATATACAGTCTAACCTGCCCTAACGGTCACCTTGATTCGGCGGTCACCTCCAGTAAACGGTCACTCTGGGACGCCCCCGACGAAAATCCTTCTATATTACAACTTGATTAAACGGTCACCTGTCGTCTGCGGCCAGTCTTAGTGCCTCCCGATCGGTAAAGGACCGCTAAAATTGGACCGATGTAAACAGCCACGTGTTATCTGAATCAAGTGTGAAATTTTCAAAGCAATTGACGGAAACTGCGAAATACACCCCCGAGGGCAGCGGCCAGTCTTAGTGCCTCCCGATCGGTAAATGACCGCTAAAATCTGACGGATTGAAACGGCCACGTGCCATCCGAATCAAGTGTGAAATTTTCAAAACAACTGACCGAAATCGCGAAATACCCCGAAGGCAAACTCTTTTAACGGCCAAGCTGCTTGTCCAAACTGCTATTTTTCATGAATATCGTAATTTTCATAAAACGGGCTGCGAATCAAAGCCTATAGGTGCCGATAGGTGTTAAAAAGTTTGTTGTTGATGAATCAAAATCGAAGAAACATTATTTAAAATCCGCCTAAATAGCTACCAATTATCGATAATTAGCAGTACAAACTTACTTTGAATTTATTGATCTGACAGGATTTTTTAATCGTATTGTCATTTCTGCACCTTAGAAATACACAATAAAAGTGGCAGCTAATCCGACTGTCACCATGGTCATAGGTATAAAATTATCACAGGTAACGCGCATACAACGATTCGTTTTACCGGATACCCGATACGGGCGTTTTGCTATAGCCTGGTTCATGTCGTCTGCTCGAACATATTGGCATACAAAATAACTTTTCAAAATTTGATTAAAATTTTAATGTTACTGTTTTATTAATGATATAAAAAAAGTGAAACGGCAGTAACTTATTTCCTCGTGCATACGATTTTGCTTATACTGTTTAGTAAGTTCGTGAATAGAAAGGGTGGGTGGGGTAATTGTAAAGTCGAATTTAAATTACGATCCTTAGTTAAGTGGTCACCTTGTTTAAACGGTCAATTTGGCCATTTCCCTTGACTGACTGTTTAAGTCAGGTTAGACTGTAAAGTCATTTTTATTTAATTCATTGTATAAACATGCAATGCCTTTTACAGCATTTTAAGTGTTTTAAACCTAAAGACTATATAAATTGTTATATACATGGTAACATTTCAAAGGTATTGTATATAAAACTATGATGTAATGTATTTTGATACCTACTGGCAAATTCAACCCCAGATGTTCAGCCTTTGTGATGACAGCTTCTATTTCATGTAACCCTTTTTTAGCTAAGGAACCAGCCTGTTAGAATGAACAATATACACAGTATTACTACAATACTTCCTCTTCATACATGTCCTATAACACAGTAGCCTGACAATTACGGCAAAATGATCAATTTACAAAGTAAGAAGACTGATAAAATTTAAAGCTTACTTTAGTCAAAGCATTTCAAGTAAAAGCAACATTCAGAGCTAAGTTTTAATTGTCTGTCTGCCTTTGGGTTTTATGCTACTCGTCATTATTTTCTCAGCTTCTATGACATAAACAGTTAATCTAATGCATATCTTAATGTTTCAGTTATGTTTATGTTTGCCGTCCTAATGTTTCAATTATGTGTTTGCCGTCCTAATGTTTCAATTATGTTTGTTTATGTTTGCCATCCTAATGTTTCAATTATGTTTATGTTTGCTTTCCTTATGTTTCAATTGTGTTTATGTTTGCCTTCCTAATGTTTCAATTATGCGTTTGCTGTCCTAATGTTTCAATTATGTTTGTTGTTTGCCATCCTAATGTTTCAATTATGTTTATGTTTGCCATCCTAATGTTTCAATTATGTGTTTGCCGTCCTAATGTTTCAATTATGTTTGTTTATGTTTGCCGTCCTAATGTTTCAATTATGTTTATGTTTGCCATCCTAATGTTTCAATTATGTTTATGTTTGCCATCCTAATGTTTCAATTATGTGTTTGCCGTCCTAATGTTTCAATTATGTTTGTTTATGTTTGCCGTCCTAATGTTTCAATTATGTTTATGTTTGCCATCCTAATGTTTCAATTATGTTTATGTTTGCCATCCTAATGTTTCAATTATGTGTTTGCCGTCCTAATGTTTCAATTATGTTTGTTGTTTGCCATCCTAATGTTTCAATTATGTTTATGTTTGCCATCCTAATGTTTCAATTATGTTTGTTGTTTGCCATCCTAATGCTTCAATTACGTTTGCCGTCCTAATGTTTCAATTATGTTTATGTTTGCCATCCTAATGTTTCAATTATGTTTGTTGTTTGCCATCCTAATGTTTCAATTATGTTTGTTGTTTGCCATCCTAATGTTTCAATTATGTTTATGTTTGCCGTCTACTTGTAAGCAGCCATTTTCTGACCTTTAACAACACTGAAAAACCTGTATCAGTGAGATCCACTTTCTCTGCACAAAATGCTTCAGAAACTTTACCTTTACTACACAATACTGAGCTCATAATCCTACATCTTGAGGTATCTATGCAGCCCAGAAGCTTCTGTACCTTTGATACAAGGCTTCATGCAAAGACTTCATGCAAAGACTTAATGCAAAGTCTTAATGCAAAGTCTTAATGCAAACAAGAGCTGTCCCTCCCAAGTGACGAATGCCCCCAAAAGAGGTGCCTCACAGTCTGTGTCCTCTCCATGTGCTCAATAAATGTGCTATGTAATTTTAAAATCCTTCCATGCATGACAGAGTAATCATGCATACAGTATTCCATTACTTTAAACTATAAGTGTGACCTTGACCTTTGAGGTAGGGACTTGGGTCTTGCACGCGACACATCCGCTTGATGTGCTAGACATTTGTGCACAGTTATTTTAAAATCCTTCAAAGCATAATAAAGTTATAGTCCAGACACAAATGTATGCATATATACAGGATTCCATTACCTATAAACTCTAAGTGTGACCTTGACCTTTGTGGTAGGGATGTGGGTCATGCACGCGACATGTCGTCTTGATGTGCTAGACATTTGTGCCAAATTATTTTAAAATCCTTCAAGGCATGACAAAGTTACAGTTCGGACACGAATGTGTGCATATATGCTTATATAGAGGAATCCATTACCTTCAAACTCTAAGTATGACCTTGACCTTTGAGCTAGGGACATGGGTCTTGCACGCGACACGTCGTGTTGATGTGCTAGACATTTGTGCCAAGTTATTTTAAAATCCTTCAATGCATGACAAAGTTACAGTCCGGACACGAATGTGTGCATACATGCTTATATGGAGGAATCCATTACCTTCAAACTCTAAGTATGACCTTGACCTTTGAGCTAGGGACGTGGGTCTTGCACGCGACACGTCGTCTTGATGTGCTAGACATGTGTGCCTAGTTATTTTAAAATCCTTTAATGCATGACAAAGTTACAGTCCGGACACGAATGTGTGCATATATAGAGGATTCCATAACCTTCATACTCCAAGTGTGACCTTCACCTTTGAGGTAGGGATGTGGGTCTTGCACGCGACACGTCGTCTTGATGTGCTAGACATGTGTGCCAAGTTATTTTAAAATCCTTCAATGACAAAGTTACAGTCCGGACACGAATTTGTAAGTGGGGACGCCCGGACGGACGGACAGACGGTCAGACGGACAGACGGTGCAATTTTAATATGCCACCCTTTGGGGGCATAAAAAGATTGGTAAACATTTAGCTCATTTCAGCAAATAGGAAGTTAAGCATAATGCTGATAGTAACAGAATCAAGTAAGAAACCTTCCTGTTCTTTTCAGCAGTGAGAAAGTTTGCCTGAGACCTATTGGCATTTTTCAATAATTTTAATATAAGACATACCTGTCCTTTGGTTTTAGTGATCATTCTCAGCATACTGTCCATTTTACTGAGTGGTCCCTCTCCTTCCATTAGGTTGAGTAGAACAGACACTGACTGGTCGGATATTGACAACTCTGACAGACATTTTGACTTCGACTTACTGTTTCTCTACACAGAAACAAGAATTAAATTCATTTTAATTGTTAGCAAGCCGGGCTCGTAACTTTTCAAATCGAGTAGCCCAGCTGAAAACCAATTACCGGTAGCCCAGATCAAAGTTAACAATATTTACACCATTTAACATTGAATTGACGAAACAGTCAGTGTAACAGCTTTGACTTTAGTGGTGAATATACCCACTGTCTGGATAACAACTGTCATAAAATCTATGGATATGCTCCAAATAAAATGTTTTTTTAACCCAACCATTCAAATCTCAAACACACATTTTAAAGCCAATAAAGGCAATAAAATATACTTTAATCTGATATAAACATCACCAAGGCTTTTAAAATAAACATGTGGACTTAATCATACGTAACCCTGGCTAATGGGCAACTTTGTGTATATTCCCGATTTTCTGTTTGTGTAAGGGTGAGGGGTTATTAATGAATATTAATTAACCAGATATTGACACCATCTCAGCGACGATTGGATGAGCATTCAAGAGGTGTAACAAACATTCGTTTCAGACCGCCCACTCCCGAGTAATACTGGCTCTTGAAGTTGAATCAAAACATTAAAACTTCCTGAAAGCCTATGTCAATTTCGGTTGCACTATCTAAAAGTAGAGTCAAAATTGTATTTGTATGCAAAAATCACTTTGCATCACTTTGCCTACAACACCCTGGTAAAATATACCTTCATTTCTGTGAGCGTTGCCAATGCCGACATATGCTTGTCCTCTGGTATACCACAATGTAGTAACACAGCTTTCAGCATACATGTATGATTCAGCCGAACATAGTAATTTCTTTGCTGTAATCAAACAATACAAACAGCTGATCAGATCTAGAATAGTTTAAAGTCTATTTCAATCATTTACCTCCAGATAAAAAGTAAGATCAGCATAGAATCTTTATACGAACACTCCTTCCATTTAATAAATTGTTTAAAAATCATCATGCAGTTAAATCAAATATGACATCACTGAATGGTGTTCAGTTGAAATGGAACTTAACAAGCAGAATATAAAGATTTTCAAATTTGAAACTATCAACAGCATATTAATGGTAACTATGGATACCTGTAAAGGTGGGAATTCATTGATGATATCCTGTACCACAACCAGCACTTCAGCATCTGGTATCAAACTGAAACATGTATATTGTTTTACCCATCAAGCGATTTATTTAACAGACTTTCTAAACCCAGTCCTGCAAACAAGTAACTGCTGTTAAAAAGTATAGAGATAACCTTTTCTAGCAAATGCTGATGTAAACATTACCCTAGTCCAAATCTTAATGTTTATTCTGCCATAAACATTATTCTATATTAAGTTCTGTAATCTTTGAGATTCTACATGGAACGGTTTAAATTCTATATGAAATTATACACGTGGACAGCTTTTTTGTTAATTTACCGACTTGAACATATCATATTTACTAGGCTATTAGTAGACAAGCTTGATAGAAACTGAATATCTTTTTTTCCAAAAAACAGTAGGTCCAGTCTGTTTGGCTAATGAGCACCATTAATTATTTTGTGTATTACCAGATGGGGTTAGGAGTGACAATATCAAATGCACATTCTGTAAGTTCTTTAGGATGAAACCCTCCAACTTTCTTCTTCCTGTAGACTCTGTCTATACAGTATCTCTTGATGTAGTTTGTACTGGTTCTAGTGATGAAGCGGGCAAATGGTACCTACAGAAGAAAATTAATCACACACACTAAACACTGACTAGAAGCCAGGCTAGAATATAAAGACAGTAAGACAGCAAATTTTTAAATAAATGTCAGAAAACACATCTAAGTAAATTTCAGACTATGGACCGAAAGTCCTATAGTGTTTTTTTCTTAATAGTATCAGAAAAAAAATATGAAAGGAAAAACAGTTTTTCGGGTTATTTTTTTTTTACTGCATCTTTTTCCACAATTTATAGAATATGCACAAGTCTCATATAGTTTGTAAGCCATTCCGCACTTCTATCTCTGAGACGTTAAGAGAAAAAGAGCCATTCTAGTGTATATGTCAATTATAACTAAAACTATCACTGAAGGTGATGAATACCCCCCGAACACCCAACTGACACAGTATTTAAAATTTATGTAATATTTGATGCTTTGATTATTGGACCTGCACAACTTAAGGCTTCTGTGAAGTATAATTAAATTCTGACCAGCGGTTTGTGAGATTAAAAGCACACAAGATTTTACAATCTCAAGCCCCTGTTACCTTTGATCTAGTGACCCAAAACATGGACCATGCACATATCATGTAAATCATATCATTAAATTCTGACCAGGCGTTTTGGAGATTTTGTGTCCACAAGATTTTACCATCTCGAGCCCCTGTTACCTTTGATCAAGAGACCCTAAACATGGACCATGCACAACTAGGCATGGTGCTTATCACTTGTGTGAAGTATCATTAAATTCTGACCAGGGGTTATGGAGATTTAGCGTCCACAAGATTTTACCATCTCAAGCCCCTGTGACCTTGACCTTTGACCTAGAGACCTGAAACATAGACCATGCACAACTAGGCATTGCACTTATCACTTGTGTGAAGTATCATCAAATTCTGACCAAGGGTTTTGGAGATTTAGTCTCCAAGATTTTACTATCCCGAGCCCCTGTGACCTTGACCTTTGACCTAGAAACCCGAAACATGGACCATGCACAACTAGACAATGTACTGACAGACGGACGGACGGACGGACGGACTGACAGACAAGCTGAATCCAGTATAATAAAAGAACTGGTGCAACTTACCCTGAGATCAAAAGGTAGCGCAACAAGTCTACCGCTGTGGTCCATTAAACATGGATAGTGCTCTACATTCTCATACAGATTATGTCGTGGCATAAGTAGCGGCGTATTTAATTTAACAGCACCATGACGCTGAAATACTTTGACTAGAGTATCATCTACAAAACGCTGAGTTAAAGCAGCCTTCATTGAAATATTGCCCTGAAATACATGGAATAAACAATTTAACTACCAATCAACACCTAGTCGAAATCACAGAGAAGCTACTGTGGCACAGTAGTAGCGCATTCACCTTAGGGGGGTCTAGTGTTCGATCTGCATTAGTGCCATGGTGGTATTGTCCTTAGGCAAGACTGTTAATCCCAAATTGACTCTCTTTCATCTGGAATGATTCTTCAGGGCAATTAATCCAAGTTGTAGGATCTCATTTTGCCATCATGAATAAATAACTTGTATGTTGTATTAATAAAAAACATCACAGAGGTATTAGCAGTCATGGAAAAATGTGTAATGACCTTCTGACTAATTATTATCATGGGGAAGAGAGCAGTCACCCAAAAATCCTTAAACAGGCACCAGATTTTGTGAGATGGCAGTAAAATTTTTAAACAAAAGGGCCATGATGGCCCTTTATCACTCACCTGACTACCATTAGCTATAATACAAGGGTTCATGAAGTTTTCCCTATATAAGCCTATGTGAAATCAAGTCACCTCCCTCCCCCCACCTTCCGGGAAGGGTTAATTTTGAACAATCTTGGTAGAGGTCCAGTAGGCATTTTTACATGCCAAATACCTAATCTCTAGGTCTTGTGGTTTCAGGGAAGAAAATTATTTAAGTTTTTCCTATATAAGCCTATGCAAAACCAAGTGACCCCCCGCCCCCGCCCTAGGCAGGGTCAATTTGACCCAGGGGTCATAATTTGAACAATTTTGCTAGAGGTCCCCTAGACAATGCTATATGCCAAATATCTAAGCTCTAGGCTATGTGGTTTCAGAGAAGATTTTTTAAAGCTTTCCCTATATAAGCCTATGTAAAACTTAGTGACCCCCCGTGTGGGGTCAATTTTGATTCGGGGGTCATTATTTGAACAATCTTGGTAGAGGTCCACTAGACAATGCTACATACCAAATATCTCAGCTCAAGGCCTTGTGGTTTCAGAGAAGAAGATTTTTAAAGTTTTTCCTATATAAAGCCTATGCAAAACTAAGTGACCATCCGTACGGGGTCAATTTTGACCCGGGGTCATAATTCGAACAATCTTGGTAGAGGTCCACTAGACAATGCTACATGCCAAATATCTAAGCTCAAGGCCTTGTGGTTTCAGAGCAGAAGATTTTTAAAGTTTTTCCTATATAAAGCCTATGATGCAAAACTAAGTGACCATCCGTACGGGGTCAATTTTGACCCGGGTCATTATTTGAACAATCTTATTAGAGGTCCACTAGACAATGCTACATGCCAAATATCTAAGCTCTAGGCCTTGTGGTTTCAGAGAAGAAGATTTCTTTAAGTTTTTCCTGTTTGTTGCCACAGCAACCAGAGTTCTGCATAGAATGGAATTCTTTGAACAACTTTGATAGAGCTTCATGCAAGGAACATCCCTGCAAAGTTTCATCAACATTGGCCCAGTGGTTTCAGAGGAGATGTCGTTTGAAGGAAATGGTGGACGGACGTACGACGGACGCCGGACGGAATGCGATCCTAATAGCTCACTCTGGCTCTTTGTGCCAGGTGAGCAAAAAACCGATCTGATATATAACTTTTAATGCTAATAAACTGTTGTGACTGTCAGTGTACAATTTAACAAGACAAATTTATCTTGGTACCTTATGCATATCACTGTCATATACATGATCATCTGCCATGCTCACTTTCTGTGTGAAGAGAGCACTGGTCATGCGGTGGTATGATTTACTCTGTGGGTCAGATATCGCCGACCTGAGCACTTCGTTAAGTTCTGCCTCCTCCATTTGTGACGGTGGAATGTAATCTGACTTCAACAACTCTTTTGATGTTGGTCTTTCATTGTAATCATGGTTCAGCAACCATCGAAGAATGTGACTCTATATAAATGGAATAAAGTCTCTGCATATATTAATCTAACAAAATGTTTTATGACAAAATAATACTACAATTGCATACAATATCTCATAAAAATCTCACCAAATGTTTACTGTTAAAATTGCATACATCAACTCCTTAAAGTATTTCTTAATTCTGTCACAGACTACATACATGTAGCATATGAATGTTAATACAATGTATGTATTACAAGCAAGTCACAATCAAGTCTTTTAATTCTGAAATAATTTTCCAAATGCATGGTGTAATTATATAAATGACAGGCTTACTTGATTTTCCAGTTCTGCTTGATCAAAGTCCTCTGGAAATATGATCTCCTCTGATCTTAATTCTCCCAGTATCTTCACTCTCTCCATTCCAGTTGGTAGTGGCTTGTAACACATCTCAAAGAAGATAACCCCCAAACTGTAGATATCCACCATCTATTCAACACAAATAAACATACAAACATGTACTTTGAATGTATTTCTGTCAAAAAGAATCACCAAATATTTATAAAGCAAGATCTTTTATTTGATTTTACACATAAATGCATTTCAAGTTTACCTTAATGACATCCAATATTTGTACAACCTTTAAAAATGTATCTCTTGTACTTCTATTTCTACTGGTCGAGGTGCAGGGTCATAAAAACTTGCAGCATCGACACACCATAGAAGGAAATTTACTATAACCCCTGTGCGTTATACAGACCTGTCGTATAATCACTGTATCATTTTATATCAATCCCATCAATCTAATAAAATCCAAGTACTGTAGTTAAATGTACAAGTGTATGTTTGAGTAAAGCACAAACCTGGCTGTATGTGACTCTATTCTGTTTGATCATCATCTCTGGACTGACATACAGTGCAGTGCCGACCTGGCCAGTAAGGTTTCCATCACCTAGACTACCGGACCGCGAGGACATGTCATGTATATCACCAGCACTGGCCATCATCAATACACCATCCTTTAAACTATTCTATAGTGTAAAATATTATAGAAAACACTCACAGTGAAGTTGTAAAATAATCATAATAATCTAGTCGTACAACAAAAAGCTAATGAAATGTTTAAGACTTATATAAAGTAGATGAGTGTAATGAAGTTTTGAAACTGCAGCTTGTTACAAAGTGAGTAAAAAGAACAGATTAAGATTTTTGGATGTATGTGTGCAGACTGTGTTGCTCAGAGACAATCGATCCTCGTGCACTTTCAGTCCTTTGATTTTTATCGTAATGGCTTCCAAAATACAAGTATCAGACTGTATGTGGAGCATACTGTTGATTTGGCAATGCAGAGTTCTTATATTCACCAGCAGTGTCAAATAACTGAGCATATTTATCTATAGTTCCATGAAATAAAGAAGTTATATACAAGCATATCTGCTTTTTGCTCAGGCCTGACAACATATCATCCAGTGCAGACAATGGAAATATACACAAAACACAATATAACCATATCAAATTTTCTTCTGATTTTCAGTCTCAAAAGGTTATTGTTTCAAATTACAATCTTTCTGCTCTCACCTTTGAAATAACATCTGAAGTTGCTAAACCAAAATCACCAATTTTGACATGGTCATTGGAGTCCAAGAAAATGTTTACTGGCTTCAAGTCTCTGTGAATCATGCCCTGAAAAACAAGATCACTTGTTACCATTATCAAATGCCTAACACTGACAACTGACAAAGTTAGGCTAAATGTCATTTGCCAACTTTACTTAAAGATACAGTTTCAAAGAAAATGAAGTGTCAACATTTTCAAAGGTCAATTGATCCAACTTTAAATGTGTCATAAAAACATGATGATTGGCAAGCAATGTTTTCTCAAATTTCTAGCATCCTTAGTACAAAGGTATAGTAATTTAAAAAGACCTGGGTGGTCTTTTTACTTTTTTGTTAAAACAGTAAGAAGTATAATGTTTATATCTCTGCAGTCTTGCAAAAGTGGCACTTCATGCTTGTCAAAGTCTTAATTATATAATATGATTGAGCCAATATGAAAAAACTTGCTGAAAAGGATACCAATCAGGGGCTTAGTCATGGACCAATCGGGGGCTTAGTCATGGACCAATCGGGGGCTTAGTCATGGACCAATCGGGGGCTTAGTCATGGACCAATCAGGGGCTTAGTCATGGACCAATCAGGGGCTTAGTCATGGACCAATAAGGGGATTAGTCATGGACCAATCAGGGGTTTAGTCATGGACCAATCGGGGGGCTTAGTCATGGACCAACCAGGGGCTTAGTCATGGACCAACCAGGGGCTTAGTCATGGACCAATCAGGGGCTCAGTCATGGATCTTTACGTCAATAAATGACAGTCATCTATACTGCAACTTTTATACGGAGATATTACTTATGCCTTCTGGTACCTTAGTTGGGAGGACAAGAAGCGGGAGTTCTTTAGCAGATATTCTATGTCTCACTTCTGGGTACCAGTTGATTTGTGTTGTAAGATATGGCAATGAAAATATCCATCTCCTAAAATCTGAGATTCTCAATAGTTTTAAATTAGCATGTCTAGATATTGTGTACACCTATTTAAAGTTACCTGTTCATGTATATGCACCAGAGCCTCTACAATCTCCCTAAACAATCTCCAAACTCTGTTCACATCTAAATATAGTCCCGCATCTATACAATTCCTTAGGGTGGATTTCTCACAGTATTCCATCTGAAAGTACCGTAAACATAGCAGTCAATAACCTAACTGATTACTCTACCATTACCGGCACCTAAAAACTCCACCACCCCTAACCCTATTCGACCCCATGTATTTATCCTAGGGAGCCAGTATAATTGTTAACAAGTCAGTTTAAGTTCTCAGCAAAAGTTTATGGTGGATATTTGTTTGCTTTGAGTGGGTACTTGTTTGTCTATAGAGGATATATATCTGTTTTGAGTGTTTGAGTGGATATTTTATAAATCTAAACGAAAAGTGATTTGACTTTCTTGCACTTAGGTAAGAGTGAAAATATGAAAATTGTAGACAAGTACTTACCTGTATATACAAGTACTGCTTTGGTATAAATATGGTACTTTTGCACACGTCTTCAGTTTTCTTCTGTCCACCATCATTGATCTAGTGAATCCAAAGAAATTATTAAAATTTGTGCATACGGAATGTATTTTACAGCATACTTCCCCTTCAGAACCTACATGTATACTTTATTTCTCTTCTGAATATGAAACTTTTGTATTGTGCCTGTTTAAATCGGGGTTTACATCCCCTCTCAGCAACATCATGGTTATATACATCACAAGCAAGCTATTGTCTCTTCCAGGAACCAGTATAAGACCCCTCTCCTCCAAATGAATTTTCAAGTAAAGGGTCACGCTGTATGTAAAACACGACTTTCTGGCACTGAGGGTGTTCAGTCATATATTAGTCGGAAACTTGTTTATGTTTAATATTTATGAAACACTTATATTTTGTACTCTACATGAATAACACATTCACGGACAAACAAACAGAACAGCATGTAATAAGACTAGAATATGTATACACTTGTATATTGATATAAGATGATACATGATACTTCAACAATAATATTACATACACATGCTGACTCCTCTACAACATCCAAGTCATGTTCAAATATAATCCCATCAGAGGAATCCGACATTTCTCCCCTGAAACAGGAAATTATGAAGTTACTTAGTAATACATAAAATCCAGACTGGAATATTTTAAAGGGGCACCCCCTACATCAAGTCGATTAAATTTTCAAAACATAAATTATGTGTTCAATGAATGTAAAATGATAAATAAATACAATTTAAAAGAAGAACCTATGGCGAAAAATGCCTCATTTTACCACAATTAATCAATATAGAGGCATTCTGTAATAAACCGCATCCACCCATTAATTGTACAACAACAACTCTACATTGATTATTGAATGGTTTACAGTACTGTAGCATATTTTAAACTATTGATTTTATCGATAATGATTGGGTTGCAAAGCTGAAACTTTTAGGTTAAGTTATAATACTTCCAAAGATTCTATTATTTATGTATTAGAGTTAATTTAGTTGGACATCATTTATAGGGTATGTCCTATAAGGTAAAATCTCTATATTATAGCACAATGTTTTTTTTCCAAGTTATGAACATGCCAAATGCATGTAAGAATAAACCTCTTCTAAGCAAATAACTAATAGCAACCTCTTCTACAAACTGGCCTTAAAGACATGTCTCATTGTTACATTCCTTGAATATGTACTAGACAGCCCTGAAGTAACAGATACATTTAAAAGGGAACTAGTCAGTCAGAAAGCATAATCTTGAGGAGTTAAGCATGTGTACATCTGTCTTCCCTTCAGTATTTGAAAAGATACAGTTTGATATACTTATTTTATTTGCACTCAGTTGTGAAGGAAGCTAATACAATGGTGCCTTGAGAGGACTAATGGAAATCTTAGCATAGGACAGACAAGCAATGGCTCTATAAAAAACAAACCAACCAACCTTTACTCCCCCCCCCCCCCCTCCCTCTACAGAAATCAAATAATAACATTGTAATTCTACTAAGCTAAATCGAAAATCTAACTTACATAAAAGAAAGACCAAAAACATCTTCTGGTGCTTCCTCTTCATCGCTAGTACTATCAGAATCATTGCCATGGAAACCATGTGACCTTGATCGTGACATTGACCGCTCGAATGATATACTAAAGTCTACTGATTCAGAGTTTATTTGTGGAGCAAACTTTTCAATGTCATCCGTAAGTTCCAAATTGTCCTTTCGAAAATTTCCAGGAAGTCCAAATTTCTTCTCAAGATCAGAAGTTTTGGGCGTGTCAGTCAGTGATGAAGATGAGTCACTCTCTGCTGGCTCATCACTTGTCTCTATCCACGAATTGTAGTACCTGTAAATACATGTATATAGCATGAATTACCTGTCTTCACTCTCCTGCCATGGGACATGGCAAACCTGGCTATTTAAAGCAATTGACTACAGTACTGCTTAATTAGGGTGTATCTTCATTTGGAAGGCTGTATAAGATGTTAAAGTGATTGCTGTTTGAGACAAATCGATCTCTTTAAAATCTATGGAAAAATTGTGGCATTATAAATCTCTATATTCATCTATACTGAACAAGCTTTAATGATTAAATAGACAAGATTTTCTTGTTTGTATTCTTTTAGTAAGAATTGACTTGTTTCATTATGTGATCTTATAATGCACCACAGTTTAATTATGCAGAATTCTTACAATAAGGATACTAGCTGAGTGATTAAATATCTAAGCATCAGAACAACATGAATTGTGGATCTATGGGTGCTGTCCTCAATAGTAAGATAACCATTACCCTTGACAGAAGTTAAACTAAGCAATTATGTAATGACTAACATTCCAAACAAATAAACCCAAAAACATTAAAAAACAAGAGCTGTCCCTCACAAGTGACAAATGCCCCCGAAAGAGGTCCCTCAGTCTATGTCCTCTCCATGTGCTCAATAAATGTGCTATGTCATTTTAAAATCCTTCCATGCATGACAGAGTAACCACGCATACAGTATTCCATTACTTTAAACACTAAGTGTGACCTTGACCTTTGAGGTAGGGACTTGGGTCTTGCACGCAACACATCCGCTTGATGTGCTAGACATTTGTGCAAAGTTATTTTAAAATCCTTCGAAGCATGATCAAGTTATAGTCCGGACACAAATGTATGCATATATACAGGATTCCATTACCAGCGACACTGTCGTCTTGATGTGCTAGACATTTGTGCCAAATTATTTTAAAATCCTTCAATGCATGACAAAGTTACAGTCCGGACACGAATGTGTGCATATATGCATATATAGAGGAATCCATTACCTTCAAACTCTAAGTATGACCTTGACCTTTGAGCTAGGGACGTGGGTCTTGCACGCGACACGTCGTCTTGATGTGCTAGACATTTGTGCCAAGTTATTTTAAATTCCTTCAATGCATGACAAAGTTACAGTCCGGACACGAATGTGTGCATATATGCATATATAGAGGAATCCATTACCTTCAAACTCTAAGTATGACCTTGACCTTTGAGCTAGGGACGTGGGTCTTGCACCCGACAAGTCGTCTTGATGTGCTAGACATTTGTGCCAAATTATTTTAAAATCTTTCAATACATGATAAAGTTACAGTCCGGACACGAATGTGTGCATATATGCATATATACATGTAGAGGAATCCATTACCTTCAAACTCTAAGTATGACCTTGACCTTTGAGCTAGGGACGTGGGTCTTGCACGCGACACGTCATCTTGATGTGCTAGAAATTTGTGCCAAGTTATTTTAAATTCCTTCAATGCATGACAAAGTTACAGTCCGGACACGAATGTGTGCATATATGCATATAGAGGAATCCATTACCTTCAAACTCTAAGTATGACCTTGACCTTTGAGCTAGGGACGTGGGTCTTGCATGCGACAAGTCGTCTTGATGTGCTAGACATTTGTGCCAAGTTATTTTAAAATCTTTCAATGCATGACAAAGTTACAGTCTGGACACGAATGTGTGCATATATAGAGGATTCCATAAACTTCATACTCCAAGTGTGACCTTGTCCTTTGAGGTAGGGATGTGGGTCTTGCATGCAACACGTCGTCTTGATGTGCTTGACATGTGTGCCAAGTTATTTTAAAATCCTTCAATGCATGACAGAGTTACAGTCCGGACACGAATTTGTAAGTGGGGACGCACAGACGGACGGACAGACAGACGGTGCGACTTTAATATGCCGCCCTTCGGGGGCATAAAAAAACACTATAAAATATTATATATATTTTGTTGACAGGACAGTAGAATTTTTTTAATGGATGTTATTAGTAGAATTCAAATTCATGAATCTTTTTTTCTTCGTATATAGGCCCTTCAATTACGGTACTACGTCAAACATCAAGACCTTTCTGCACGCAGTTTAAATGAACAACCTTACCTGACAACATTTTCATGGTTGAGCCTGGACAGAAGTTTGACTTCTCTGGTGATCTTCTTGTTAAACTGCTGGCTCTTGGGATTCAATGGTATTCTTTTGATGGCATACATTCTTCCATCTAGTTTGTTCTTCACCTGAAAAAAATATCATCACTCTACATAGCCTGTCATCCAATTTGTTGAAGGTAAAGGTCTGTATAAGCTGTAAAGTCCCATCTATGAGCTCTTACTAGAGAAAATGCAAACTGCTGGATAAACAGCAACATGATCAATCAGAATTTCCATGGCACCTGATGTAATTTGTCACCCTTTTGGTCAACAAAGAAGGAAAATATGTATTTCAATAAAGCAATTTTATGCTTTTTTCCCCCAAGGTCTGTACTTTGCTCTGCAGTACAAGTATTGTGCTGTTGTTTCAGGCAACAGGAATGGTTCACAACTTTGTTTAATGTGGGGAAATAGTAATCAACAGATAGATAAGATTATTTTCTTAAATTTCTTAAATAAAACCTCGAACAGAACAGTAGAAATTTAAGAAAAATCTATTATAGTTCTTACAAATGTAATTGTGTAGCTAAGAAAGGAAGTAACGATAAATCAAATGTTCTAACCTTTATAACATCCCCAAAGCCTCCCTTTCCTAGCGACTTCAGTACTTCAAATTCATTCGTAAGCCTTGACTGACCACTCGTCTCCCATGCGGTAAGAAAGGGAGATAACTCCTCCTCATCCTCCAAAGAGTTGTCACTCTTGTTTTCTACAATGGAAAAATCAACTCTTCATTCCATGAACAGTATACTTTGATTCAAAGTCAACGTGCATAAAAGTTGCATTTGTTGTACATGCCATACTATTTGCCTGTGTTTGTGTTTTATTTGCTTTTATAAACAGCTATGGCCAGCATTTATCTAACTTCAATGATAGACAAATGATCAGATTCTTTTAAAGAGCAGCTCAAACTGTGAGACATGGCGATGGAGTGGTTACCAAAAGATAACACGTTTGACCCAAGTTCCTCCACTTACATAACTAATGCCTTTTTTTGTATGTGATCTATGAGGTCCAAAGTACCTGTGTAGAACATGGACACAAACCTGGGGAAGTCTCTGTGACAAGGACCAGCTATCCCACGAAAATTTAATATCTAACCAAAAGTCAAATTCCGTTTATTCACTCATTTCATATACAAATGAAACAATGAGGTTAACAAAATTATATATTAGAGGCTCAGAATTTAAACAAGCAAAGTGATTATAATACAATGTTAATGTTACTAACTCATTAAAGTTAACTTTTAGTAAAATATGCATATAATAATGTTATAATCTGCATTTTCGAATTGATCATTTTCCTTTAACTCACTTACTGATTTGATAAAGATGTGTTTTGGAGAGTCAGAATTATAATATGCAACTAACATGTTTACACTGAAATTTGATGAAAAATTTACACTAATCTGAAAAGCCATTAACGAATAGTGTAGGTTACATAACAAGAGCTGTCACATGACAGCACGCTCGACTATTCGAAAGGTTGTTGGTAAAATGGGTTTTTTGTCAAAGAACAGGAGTATTGTGTAATTGTCTGTAAGAATTAAGGTCAAAGATATAAAACTTGTTCAAAGACCTTTGTAAATGTACATTACATTCAAAGCCTTACTCTGGATTCTGTAAGCCAAGTGGAGGGAGGAGGGGATAATTTCAAAGAAATACATAACCTTGTAAATTTGATCATGAATAACTCAGTAACTTTTCAAAATTGAAATGTATAGAATTAAAAAAGCATGACTGCTGCATGCTGCATAATTATTATATGATATTTCAAAAGAAAGCCATTTCGAGTATTTCCATGTTAGTCTGGTAAAAACTGTGACAAAATTCTAAGTTAAAAGGGGCATAAATGTCAAAAATCAAAAACATTGGTGAAGATGTTGACAGTAAACATACATTTTAAGTCCATAAAAAAAATCAAAGTTAAAAAGGGGCATAAATCTGTCAAAAATCAAAACAGAGTTATGGGGATTGTTTCCTCAGATGAAGATGTTGATGGTAGACACATACTTTGAGTTTCAAGTCAATACCTTTGATAGTATTCAAAACATTTGACTTTATAAAATCTTTTACCAAATATTCTAAGTTAAAAAGGGGCATAAATCTGTCAAAAATCAAAACAGAGTTATGGGGATTGTTTCCTCAGGTGTAGATGTTGATTGTAGACACATACTTTGAGTTTCAAGTTAATACCTTTGATAGTATTCAAGATATTTGAATTTATAAAAATCTTAAACAAAAAAATCTACGTTAAAAAGGGGCATAAATCTGTCAAAAATCAAAACAGAGTTATGGGGATTGTTTCCTCAGGTGTAGATGTTGATGGTAAACAAACAGTTTGAGTTTCAAGTTAATACCTTTGATAGTATTCAGGATATTTGACTTTATTAAAAACTTTAACCAAAAATTCTAAGTTAAAAAGGGCCATAAATCTGTCAAAAATCAAAACAGAGTTATGAGGATTGTTTCCTCAGGTGTAGATGTTGATGGTAAACAAACAGTTTGAGTTTCAAGTCAATACCTTTGATAGTATTCAGGATATTTGACTTTATTAAAAACTTTAACCAAAAATTCTAAGTTAAAAAGGGCCATAAATCTGTCAAAAATCAAAACAGAGTTATGGGGATTGTTTCCTCAGGTGTAGATGTTGATGGTAAACAAACAGTTTGAGTTTCAAGTCAATACCTTTGATAGTATTCAGGATATTTGACTCTATTAAAAACTTTAACCAAAAATTCTAAGTTAAAAAGGGCCATAAATCTGTCAAAAATCAAAACAGAGTTATGGGGATTGTTTCCTCAGGTGTAGATGTTGATGGTAAAGATATATTTTGAGTTTCAAGTCAATACCTTTGATAGTATTCAAGATATTTGACTTTATTAAAAACTTTAACCAACGCAGACGCCGACGCCGACGCCGACGCCGACGCCGACACCGACGCCGACGCCGACGCCGGGGCGAGTGCAATAGTCTCCTTATTCTTCGAATAGTCGAGCTAATGATATCAAAATCTGAAAGAAAAGGCATAAAAGGAGCAAAGTATGTCTAACTGCAAGACAGAAAGTCAGAGAAAACAATCTGACAAGTTACATGCATGCACCACTAAATGTTATATCAAAATGACAGCAAGATGATGGAATAAACAAATAGTAATACTTTACTTTTAGGGCACGTTTTAACGATTGAAAAACAAACAAACAAATAAGTCATTTATTCATTGTTTAGAATGTATTTTGACGTTGTTTTTCTTTAAACACTTAGATCTATAACGCAGTTATATGGAAAATTGCACCGGTAAACTGACCGTGAGAACAAAAATTTGTTGTGCACGGATTTAACGTGTTATAACAAATGTTCATTGATGTATATCATTTTAGAAAACATTGTGACAAAGATTCGCGTGGCCACGCGTTTTATTCTTGCTGGAATTAAAATACGCTAGATAGAGTAAGGTACTAATTTTATATATACATATTCATACAAATAATTATTTTACAGAAAGCATTATTTTCTTTAGGAATTTGCACAGTTTAATGTACTGTGCACCGTTTATATGATTAAGTAGTTTTTCCATTTTGTAAGTGTTAGGTCTTCTGTAATAGTAAGGTTTCAAATATAACTTTCTTTCATCTTCAAAGGATTTACATTGGAAAAGGTAATGAAATTCGTCCCCTATGTAATTATTATTAGTGCCATTATTGCATAAATTGCATACTCGTAAATTAAGAGGTGTTTTGGACCAGTTTCCTGTTTCTGTCGGCAATCGATGGTTTCTCGTTCGGAATTTCAGCATATATGTAAGGTAACCATAAGGTGTGCTTGTGAGATATCTTTCAAATTGAAACGTTTGTTTGAATATTCTATATGTTGAACCTTTACTTGAATTTTCAATCTGGGAATACCATGCATTTATAAACAGATCTTTCAATTTTTGCTGCACAGATAATTTTAACCACTTCGCGCCTGGGAATGTTTGGGTATTCCAAATGCCTATAAAACCACATTTAGTTAATATATCCTTTACTGAAAACAGCCATGGAAATTTTTTCTTTAATGTATGATCGTGTAGCTCTAGTGAGGAGTTAAAAATAATTTTGTATATTAGGTAGGACAGTTTGTTAGGCTCCGTGTTTACAGGTTGGCATAAATGTGCCCAAAACGAGATTAATTTTGTCTCAATATCCACAGATAATGGCATACACCCACTTTCACCATAGACCATATAACTAGGTGTTGAGTTTTCATTTTGAGGATGAGTTTTAAAAATCTTAGTTGAACTCTCTCAAGGACGTCTATATTTCCATATCCCCATGCTTCCGCTCCAAACAGTAGTATAGGTTTTATTGTTTTATTGAATAAATCGATCTGGAGATCTAGAGGGAGTTTTAATCTATTTATATTTCTGATTAGACCATACATTGCTCGTGTAGCTTGCAAAGAAATGTGTTTTTTGGCTTTGAAAAATGACCCGCCTCTACTGAATATGATCCCCAAGTACTTAAATTCGGAAACAATTTCTAACTTTTCGTTTTTAAAAGTGAAAGAATATTCTGGTTGTCTCCCTTTAGAAAAAACGACTATTTTAGTTTTATTTAGATTCACAGTTAATTTCCATGTTTTACAATACTGCTTATAATTATCTAACGCGTTTTGGAGATCTTGTTCATTTTCTGAGAGAATTACTGTATCATCAGCATATAGTAGAATGTACACTTTTAAGAAGTTGTACATGTCTTGCGGAACATTATTAGGTATCGAAACGCCTTCTACAGATTCATTTTGTGAAAAGTATTCATGCAAATCATTTAGGAAGAGAGAAAAAAGCAGGGGAGACAAATTTTCACCTTGTCTCACGCCAATGTTGCACGGGAAAAAGTTTGATAAAGTAGAATTAACTGACACACAAGACTTAATATTATGATACATGTTCTTGATGAGCGTAAGACATTTACCATTTATGTTTGTATTTAAAAGTTTTTCCCAAAGACCCTGTCTCCATATTGTATCAAATGCCTGCTTAAGGTCAATAAACGCACAAAACAGCTTCCTTTTAGAATTGTTAAGTAATTGAATGATGTTGTGTAACACGAATATATGGTCTGAAATCGAATGGCCCTTCCTAAAACCTGCCTGCGCATTGTTAATGAGATTGTTTGATTCTACGTATTTCGTTATTCGGTTATTAATAACCGATGTAAATAGTTTACCGAAACAACTTAAAAGGGTGATAGGCCGATAGTTTTCAGGTTTTGTTGCATCTCCTTTTTTCTTGTAGATCGGATTAATAACTCCTAAAGTCCATGCTTCGGGTAAAACGCCACTATCGAATACTAGGTTAAAAAGTTTAACGTATATATGCTTAAGTAAATGCCATGTTGATTTAATATGTTCGTTTACAATTTTATCGAGGCCGCTTGCCTTATTAGTATTTAAAGATTTCACTGCAACCCCTGTGGAGGGTGTTGGTCATATGGATTAGCAAGTATCAAAGACAAAACTCTAAAATACAATGCAGCATGGAATTATGTGAAATTAACACTCAGCTATGAAGCCCAATGCCTATTAATAAACAAAAGGAACTAACCTGGTATTATCTTTTTGTCTTCAGGTTCATTATGCTCTGTCAATAGTTTAAGGAAAGGTTCTTTCAAGAACTGATGGTCTAACAATTGACAACAAGACCAACGAAGTTTGTCATCACGCATTAAACATCTGTAAAATAATTATCACAATTATAAGAGCTCAGATACAGTCTTACAATAGTGGTACATGAGCTTGTGGCAAATTAAACAACATTTTAATGACACTGAAATCAATGATTGTACTGTGGACCTGGGAAAAAACACTTTACCTTAATTCAGACATGGGGTAATCATCAAAAGTAATCATAATGATTAATAATCGATTAATATTTTCAAGTAATCATGCTTAATCATTAATCATGCATTTTTCTGATTACTTTAATCATAATTTAATCGATTACAGTCAAAAATAGGCAATAATCATGATTCTTTTATGATTATTTTAAGATTACTTTCTGTTTGTATACCATTTTATACCAAATAAACATTTTAATAATTTGATACATAATTAAAATTTAATTAGAAACAAAAAGTTTAAAGGAACAGATTAAACTAAACAGATATTTAAGTGATTTGCTCACTTTGCCAGAAAGTCTTGGAACACAGCAGGTAGTGTATGTGGAACAGTGGGTATAACATCATCAATGTAACTGCCTTGTGATAGAGACAGCATCAGTAACCCCTGAAATAAACACAGGTGACAACCTACTGTATTTAATCAAACAATGTTTATATTATAATCTTAAAAACTCTAGCAAATAGGTGAAAATGATGAATGTGAAGACTAAAAGTAACTGTCAGTGGTACTCATAGCGATATAAACGGTGCTCACAGGGGCTTGCATAGACCTTCTTGTGGTCACATCTACATTAATGTCTAGAATTCAGAGCAGAGCTTGCACTAGTCTGTCAGAGGGTGACATTCCTTTCTTTGTGAACAGTTTATAATTACATATACAATTTTTCTTCACTCGGGGTGAAAAGAAATGTTCAATAAACTACAAAATCTTGAGATATTTCTAACAAATGCTCACTGAG
This sequence comes from Saxidomus purpurata, assembly GCA_022818135.1. Lineage (NCBI taxonomy): Eukaryota > Metazoa > Mollusca > Bivalvia > Venerida > Veneridae > Saxidomus > Saxidomus purpurata. The sequence goes on from JAFMSR010000001.1 coordinate 35,994,297, forward strand.
ACTGTAACTTAAGTTCAATAAACCACAAGAGTAAGTTACCAGTTGATAAACCACAAGAGTAAGTTACCAGTTGATAAACCACAAGAGTAAGTTACCAGTTGATAAACCAAAATAACAAGTTACCAGTTGAAAAATCACAAGAGTAAGTTAGCAGTTGATAAACCACAACAGTAAGTTAGCTAGTTGATAAACCAAAATAGCAAATTACCAGTTGAAAGATATCTTCTTTCTTGCTCCCTCTCCCACTGTGAAGAGATTGCTTAGAAAATTTCACTCCTGGTTTAGCATCCTCTACATGCTGGTAAAGATCACACAACCTGTAGAGTACAAGAAAACTGCACTGTGAGACACAGCTATTGGTCATGGTGATGACTTATCCATCCTGCTATAATTTATAGTGATTCTATAATGGCAATATCACAAGTACACAATTTCACTGACTTATTTTTCAAACAATTTCATTTAAAATGATAATCTATTATGAAAAACAAGAGCTGTCCCTCACAAGTGACGAATGCCCCCGAAAGAGGTGCCTCACAGTCTGTGTCCTCTCCATGTGCTCAATAAATGTGCTATGTAATTTTAAAATCCTTCCATGCATGACAGAGTAACCATGCATACAGTATTCCATTACTTTAAACACTAAGTGTGACCTTGACCTTTGAGGTAGGGACTTGGGTCTTGCACGCGACACATCCGCTTGATGTGCTAGACATTTGTGCCAAGTTATTCTAAATTCCTTCACAGCATGATAAAGTTATAGTCCGGACACAAATGTATGCATATATACAGGATTCCATTACCTATAAACTCTAAGTGTGACCTTGACCTTTGTGGTAGGGATGTGGGTCTTGCACGCGACACGTCGTCTTGATGTGCTAGACATTTGTGCCAAATTATTTTAAAATCCTTCAATGCATGACAAAGTTACAGTCCGGACACGAATGTGTGCATATATGCATATATACAGATTCCATTACCTTCAAACTCTAAGTATGACCTTGAACTTTGAGCTAGGGACAAGGGTCTTGCATGCGACACGTCGTCTTGATGTGCTAGACATTTGTGCCAAGTTATTTTAAAATCCTTCAATGCATGACAAAGTTACAGTCCGGACACGAATGTGTGCATATATGCATATAGAGGAATCCATTACCTTCAAACTCTAAGTATGACCTTAACCTTTGAGCTAGGGACGTGGGTCCTGCAAAGTTACAGTCCGGACACGAATGTGTGCATATATAGAGGATTCCATAACCTTCATACTCCAAGTGTGACCTTGACCTTTGAGGTAGGGATGTGGGTCTTGCACGCGACACGTCGTCTTGATGTGCTAGACATGTGTGCCAAGTTATTTTAAAATCCTTCCATGCATGACAGAGTTACAGTCCGCCACGAATTTGCAAGTGGGGACACACAGACGGACGCACAGACGGACGGTGCGATTTTAATATGCCACCCTTCGGGAGGCGTAAAAAATATTTCTGAACAAGCATATAATAAGAGCTTACTTTTTGTTGATACTGTAGTCTGCCAGCCTCACCCTTGCATTCATGTCAATAAAAACACTGGAAGCCTGAAATGATTATTAATGAGTTTTCTGCAAAGAATGTGTTTCCATCCATTTAACCCAATTCTTAAATGGACAGGATTAAATTAATAAAGTAGAGCTACATTGGCCTACTGAAGAAAACACTGACACTAAATACTAAACTTTCGGGAAAAGGATTTTCCCTATAGTTTCAAATAAACTGACTTTATGTCTAAATAAAAAGAAAAAAGAGGGCCATGATGGCCCTATATGGCTCACCTGACTACCATTGGCTATAATACAAGGGATCATGATTTTAACATAATTTGTAGAGGTCCACTACACAATGCTAAGTAACATTCCAAACATATATTCCGTGCGGGGTCAATTTTGATCCGGGGGTCATGATTTGAACAATCTTGGTAGAGGTCCACTAGCCAATGCTACATGCCAAATATCTAATCTCTAGGCCTTGCAGTTTCAGAGAAGAAGATTTTTAAAGTTTTTCCTATATATTAAAGCCTATGTAAAACTAAGTGACCCCGCCGGGCAAGGTCAATTTTGACACCGGGGTCATAATTTGAACAATCTTGGTAGAGGTCCACTAGAAAATGCTACATGCCAAATATCTAAGCTCTAGGCCTTGTGGTTTCAGAGAAGAAGATTTTTTAAGTTTTCCTATATTAGCCTAGTATGTAAAACTAAGTGACCCCCTGTGCGGGGTCAATTTTTATCCGGGCGGTCATAATTTGAACAATCTTGATAGACATCCACTAGCCAATGCTACATGCCAAATATCTCATCTCTAGGCCTTGCGGTAGAGAAGAAGATTTTTTAAGTTTTTCCTATATATTAAAGCCTATGTAAAACCAAGTGATCCCCGGGCAGGGTCAATTTTGACCCGCGGGTCATGATTTGAACAATCTTGGTAGAGGTCCACAAGACAATGCTACATGCCAAATATCTGAGCTCTAGGCCTTGTGGTTACAGAGAAGATTTTTAAGTTTTTCTTATTTGTTGCCATAGCAACCAGTGTTCTACATTGAATGGAATTCTTTGAACAACTTTGATAGAGCCTCATGCAAGGAACATCCCTGCCAAGTTTCATCAATATTGGCCCAGTGGTTTCAGAGGAGATGTCGTTTGAAGGAAATGGTGGACAGACGGACGACGTTCTACGTACAACGGACCCCGGACGGTGAGTGATCCTAATAGCTCACTCTGGCCCTTTGTGCCAGGTGAGCTAAAAACACAATCCTGCATAAATCTACCCTGAGATTCTTGTGTGTAACATCTTTGTTATGTAGATATTCTAGCGCCAGAAGAATTTCTTCACAGTATGACCTCATTACATCTATGGTCAATGTCTTCCTTGTCAGGTAAATGTCAAGATTCTGGCCTCCTAAATATTCCATCAGTACCTGAAATAGTGTGTTATCATTGCCAATATTTGTTCACTTTACTAAAAAATTTGCATCAGTGCCTAAAACATTGTACATCTAAAGTCAGCACTTCTTCAACAACCATAGAAATTCAAATTTACACTTTAAATACTGTCAATTGTCTGTACCATTAAAATAAACTGAGATGGCATCTGAAAAATTATTCAACTACCGTATACTGTACACTCCTTGACGGTATATAATGACTCCAAAACTTTCTCTGTCCGCGTTTATTTTCTTCCTTTTTTTTATAAGGTAATATTATATGGAAAATTGGATATAACAAACTCAGGATATAAGGAACAAATTCAAATGGTCCCAAGGAGTTCGTTATAAATAGAGTTTACTGTAGTTTCTATTGGTCTAGCACACTGACAATATTCTTTCAGTCCCTGAATAGATACAAGTTGATGTTTATCTCTGCTAAAGAAAGAGAAACATCTTAGCATGAAAGCTAACTCTAACTGCCTTCACTTTGTTGAATATTTTTGTCCATAGTTTTGCTTACTTGGTTAATGTTTGTTGAGGTTGACTAATCAAACTTACATAAATGGTAATCTTCCCTGGTTCCTCTTCATACTTCAAGGCAAGATAATGCAGCAAGTTTCTGTGGCTCAGCTTCAGCAAGGAGGACATCTCCTGCTCCATTGTGATCACCTGTGAAACATAACAACTTTTTCCTACTAAATCACTTCTAGTACATATTGCAATATTAATTTGCACAGTTCATATCTGAAACTGTTTGAATTACAAAAAACAGGTGCCATATTTTACTTTAAAAAACATTTTGAAAGCTTTTCCTAGCTTTTCACTTTTCAGCAATTAGGATCTACTTCTAACAAAGTTGTTTATATATACATGTATATAGGATTAGACTAAGCATGGTTTGTACCTGCTTCATGTAAGTTTCTCCTTCCTTGTCAGCATCTTTATTGTCTGCAGCTTTCCTTCCTATGTGTCTCCACTTCAATACCCATTCTGATATTGCAACCAAGTCCCCTGTTTTTGTATCTATACCAGCGTACACAGTGCTCCCATGTACACCATGCCCTACAATAAAGTCATGTGACAAGTTTCGTTCTTAAAGTCCAACGATCACAATTCCAAGTAGCTATTTTTTTTAACCAAGAAAGATATCTTACCAGCAGAAATGGCCTTATTTGTACCAAAAACATTCCTAACAAAACTTTTTAAATCGATGTACGTGTTTGAAATAAAGAGTAGTATTTTTTTCAATAATATTGCAAAAAATTGCAATGAAATGGTTTTACACATGAATGTTTCTGCAGGTGTGCATTTGGTCACATGACCTTAAAAGGCACAAAAACAATTTGAATGGCATTATTTTGCTTAAAAAACTATTAATAATAAATGAAACTGAATTTCTTACATACCGAGACATGTGCCTCTATGTACTATTCTGTCAGTCTTTGTGTTGAAAGCAATCACCACTATTCCCCCTGTGTGATGTTTACAATGTCTGTGATTGTCCTCGGAACAACTCCAGCTCACACCCCTATAATACACACACTAATATTAGCACAGTGGGGAGTGGCTGCAAAGTTTAGAAATACAAGCAGCAAGAAAAGCTCTGCAGTCGGTCCTCTGTGTAAAAACTATACATTACGGCTTACTTAATACTAACAGTAATACAGGTTACATAGATATTAAATCAACCACTTTGTGTGGTCACAATCCTTCTTAATGTCATTTAATATTTTTGTATTCAATTATTACAATGCCATATATAATGTCAACAAGAGCCATGTTACACATGGTTAATCCCCCCGCCCGGAAGAAGTTACCTGAAGGTTGTACTTTCGTACATTTTACTTGGTGAGAGGAAATCCTTAAAAAGCCATATAGTTATGGTCATGCTGGGTACAGTTTTCAAGTAAGTGGAAAAAGAATAAGGCAATGAAGAGAAGGTTTGCAAAATTATATTAATGTTCATTATCAGTATAGGTATGATATTTTTCTATTTGACTAAAAGTAGGCAAGGTAGAGTTATTGTTCTTGCACACTCGCTTCCTACCAATGTACTATGTCAGTGTACAATGTATTAAGTTTGAAAAAAATCCCTCAAGTACTTTTGGAGTTATGCTCTGGAAATTTTTTTTCAAGTAAATCTGATAAAGGGGAATAACTCTATAAGTAGGCAAGGTAGAGTTATTGTTCTTACACACTGCACTTCCTACCAATGTGCTATGTCAGTGTATTAAGTTTGAAGAAAATCCCTCAAGTACTTTTGGAGTTATGCTCCGGACAAAACTTTTAAAGTAAATCTGATAAAGGGGAATAACTCTAAAAGTAGGCAAGGTAGAGTTATTGTTCTTGCACTTCCTATCAAAGTGCTATGTCAGTGTATTAAGTTTGAAGAAAATCCCTCAAGTACTTTTGGAGTTATGCTTCGGACAAGTAAATCTGATACAGGGGAATAACTCTAAAAGTAGCCAAGGTAGAGTTATTGTTCTTGCACACTGCACTTCCTACTAATGTGCTATGTCAGTGTATGAAGTTTGAAGTAAATCCCTCAAGTACTTTTGGAGTTATGCTCCGGACAAAACTTTTCAAGTAAATCTGATAAAGGGGAATAACTCTAAAAGTAGGCAAGGTAGAGTTATTGTTCTTGCACACTGCACTTCCTACCAATGTGCTATGTCAGTGTATTAAGTTTGAAGAAAATCCCTCAAGTACTTTTGGAGTATGCTTCGGACAAGTAAATCTGATAAAGGGGAATAACTCTAAAAGTAGGCAAGGTAGAGTTATTGTTCTTGCACACTGCACTTCCTACCAATGTGCTATGTCAGTGTATTAAGTTTGAAGTAAATCCCTCAAGCACTTTTGGAGTTATGCTCTGGACAAAACTGTTAAAGTAAATCTGATAAAGGGGAATAACTCTTAAAGTAGGCAAGGTAGAGTTATTGTTCTTGCACACTGCACTTCCTACCAATGTGCTATGTCAGTGTATTAAGTTTGAAGAAAATCCCTCAAGTACTTTTGGAGTTATGCTCCGGACAAAGTTTTTCAAGTAAATCTGATAAAGGGGAATAACTAAAAAAGTAGGCAAGGTAGAGTTATTGTTTTTACACACTGCACTTCCTCCCAATGTGCTCTGTCAGTGTATGAAGTTTGAAGAAAATCGCTCAAGTACTTTTGGAGTTATGCTCCGGACAAAATTGGGACGGACGCACGGACGGACGAAGACCATTTCTAATATCCCCTTCGCCTTCGGCGGGGGGAAAAATATGTGTTGATTTATTCATCTCAAATTTAACTTCTTATTAACATCATAAGTAAAATTATTGAACATTAACTTTAATTTCTTGCAGATTTAAATCCTGGTTCCAACATTGCTTAACCCACTAGAGGTTACAAACCTTTTTTCCTTGACTGATCACATTACACAAGTTTGCAACATAATCCCATGCAATATCACACATAACAAGCAGTTTTACATTAAATGTACAACTGAATGCACTGCCCTGCATCAGATATGTGTAATCTCAAATCTAAAAACTCTGCCTAAACCTCACACCAGTTACCCCTACCTTTTATTTCTGGCCCACAGGATGTACTGTTAAAGTGAAAGTTACCCATACCTCTTCCTGTTTTGGTTTTTATCTCCTTCACTAGTACTGTGTTGTTGTTGGACAGCAGGTGAGAGGGACCGTCTATTGTGTTTCACGTCCTGCATGGTCAGTGCCGGCTGTAGAGAGGATGGAGAACCTACAGGTGACTTCACTGGACCCAACTTCTCCCCTGTAGCCTGCGCATAAACAACATCTATCATATGACAGCAATTTCATTTAAGGTTTGTATAAAACATATTTTCTATAAATTAAAGTGTTTCCATCTAGAAAATTCAGTTTTATTGTTATATATTTATTTGTGCACCAATGTAGTTTATCTGAAACTTTTATACAACAATACTACTCAAAATGTACTTTACCTGGCAATAATCTATCATACTTGTCAATACAGTATTGTCTTTTATAAGCAGATGAAACTCAGATACCATTTTCTGTCAACACTTCTTGTCAACTTTGCAGTCCCTCCACATGAGCATATATTTCAAGGTTTATTAGTTACCTGTCTGGCTTCCTCTTTCATTCTTCTGGTCTCCTCCTTCAAGGCTTCCTTTCTTTTCTGTATCTGATCCTCTATCAGTAACATCTGCAACAAGAATTTTCAATATAATTATGAAACTCATTTAGATTTCTTTGCCGATGCCTCTTAAATGGTACCCAACACTTATTTCATTCCCAAAAGGAGGTCTTAACTGTACAAGACAGTAAGAATGCTGCATAAATTCAAACAAAACCTCAAACATTCATAAGACTTTGCCACCACACATTACTTTAAATCATGAGAAAGAGCATGTATTTTGATCATGCATTGTACTGAACTACGCAAAGAGAAGGTACACCCATCATAGTCAGATAATTGACATCTCAATTCAATTACTGTAAACGCCTTTATATTCACGTGTTGTTTATTTTGGGATTTTCCAATTTTTTATTTATTTGTGAATTCCTGAATTCACAAGTGAAATACATAGAGCTAAACAAGCACTATCAAATCTTAAGACCGAAATTTTAGCAAGTTTGATGAATTCGCGATGTGGTTCATTAGCGAAAATAAAACCTTTATGAAAAGAATAATGTTCACAGTACATACCTCTTTTTCTTCTTTCTTCCTGAGCTGTTCCTGTTTCTTCTGATGTTCCTGTGCTTGTTTTTCTACCTGTTTTCTCTTATTTGATATCATTTCTTCATAGAATGACTTAGGTGGGGGCTTGTTGTTTGCATACAAGAAGTCTTTTACAAACTGGGCCAGCTCTAACATCATCTCCTTCATTGAGAAAACAGTATTTAATGTTATCAGAAATACAAACATGTAAGACAACTTGTCTACATGAGATTAATTCATGGAATAATTCTCATCACAAGTTATTTTAAAAGTCATCAGTAAAGTTTCTTGCTACAAGAAATATTTGTACTTTTTAATTTTTAAGTTTGTATACATTTCATTTTCACAAATACTGCTTTTATAGGTTGTTTAGTACAATCATGTTTACTTAATCCCTCCTGCAAATATTATGCAGTATTAAAAGGCCACCCCTCCACAGTGTCATTACAAATAATTTGACTCATACATGTGCTACAAGAATAATGTTTTCAAATTTATTTACCTGTCCCTTCAATTCTTCTGCCTTTTTCTCAAGATCACATTTCAATACAGATAGCTGCTGGTTTGATAGACCTTTGGTACATTCTATTCTGATCTCTGGGGCCCTGTATATGTAATAGATTCCACAGGTATAAACACAGTATGAGAAAGCAAGTTTCTACAGACTTATGCAACTTTTACAAGGTATTCTAACCATGCAACTTTTACAAGGTATTCTAACCGCGCAACTTTTACAACGTATTGTAAACTTGCAACTTTTACAATGTATCCTAAACAATAACAAATAAACTAAACTGTGATTTAGAACTATCACTGAGGCCATCCTTAAATCAAAGCGCTGAAGACGCTGGATTTGTTTGTGTATTCAAAATATGTGTTCTTTGTTTTGTTGTGACGGCTATTTCATTCTGTAATCTTCATTAGTGAAGGCTATACCAGTTGGTATAGCAATACCTTTAAATCGCATTTTGGATCGAATTGTCTATTTCTATTACCGGTACACATAGACAGCAGGGATTTTCACTGTATTCAACAAAATGTTTTCACCTACTGTCTAAAATCAGACACTGATCGAGCAGCTAGTTACGGCGCTTCGATAACACAAACGAGCAGGCAATAGCACCGATCAATAAGGGGATCAATTTATTGTGCTGACCGACAAAGTAATAATGCGTATCTAAAATGCCACAATATACATTTATAGAACGAATATGGTTGAGACCAGGAAGTAACGATGTTCAAATGTTTTTCTGTAGTCATTGATAGATAAGATATGAATGTATTTTAACAAAATAGCTCATTCGATGCGTTTCAAGATAACGAGGCCTACAATCGAATATAAGGTAAATTGCCTTCTACTTAAAACAATCACCACCTATGAAATATAACAAATCGACATTAACGTATCCTAACAGTTGAATACTGCTTAAGGTGCGCACACGTATTTCTAATACATGTAGGAACGCAGACTAGCTCGCGCCAGGTCCGCAGAATAAACATATCAGCAATAAGGAAAGTTATAATTACGTCCCTTGTCGCGCATTGAATAAAATTTATGAATGGATGGATATATATTCGTAAAAAGATAATGTGTAATCATGCGCGTAAATATTCCTGGCTGTTCAAAATATTTCATTCTTTAAAATAACGATCAGGGTTAGACATTTTGTTGTCACAGAAACTCCAAAACATATGTTTTCTTTCCACACAAGGTTTAAGAAATGGCCGGCGGGTTAAGAAATCGGAACTATTTCTATAGGGTGTATATATATAGTAAATTGTCCCTTATTTTTACGCATCTTTGTAAAATGAAATACATCCGCGGTTCTTATTCGGAAACAGTTTACTTTAGTTATATTTACAAAATTTAGCTGATGCTGCATGAGTTTATAACATTATATATTGAAACAATACAACTTTAATGTCTGCGATGGCCATATGGTTTCGAATGAAGAATCTTAATTTGGGATTATTTGCTGACTGACGTGCCGGAGCTACTTTCAGATTTGGTACTTAAGGAGAAGGCATCGGAAAACGGTAAGTAAATTTGTTTGTTTCACAAACAAATAAAAATTGTTTGTTTGCCCTAACGCGACCGACTGATGAAAATCCTCTCGACTGACTTTTTTTTGGATCTGAAAGCCCAAAAAAAAATTTCTGCCGTCGAGAAAAAACGTTTCGTTTTTTGTCATTTTCCATCTTTCCGGTATTTCTTTTCTGTAGTTCTTTCGTAAGTAATATCAATCAGTTATCCTCGACTATGCTTGACAGAACGTGCAGGGGTGTGGAAATCTTTATTTTTTCACTTTTCCGCGGACGAGTGAGATGTAAAAATTCACTTGTCCGAGGTCAAAATTCACCTGTCCAGATTTCAACATTAACACCAAATTATGTGAAACAAACAAGGACCAGGTTAAGATTTTTATTTTATATACTAATCAGTACATGTCTAGAGGATTCTGCAAAGCTCGGACTTCCGAGTGAGCTTGGGAGTGCCTGAAGTGACTTCGAGTACGGAGAAATATTACGGCACTTCGCGGGTGTGTATTTGCGACACTCCGAGTGGTTTTACACGTAAATTAACGGGTTTACGGGAAGTAAAAATCAGATTTATTATATTCAGTAGAAATGTGTCCACACTGTTGTATGCATATTAATTCAAAAAGATTTGGCGACCGACGTACATTTTGTAAAGCGTGTTCAATATATTTTATCACCAAAAATAAAACTTACTCATAACATTATTTATTCCAAACTATTATTTTTATAATCCAAAATTATCAGACTATTGTCTAGAGCTACTTTTACATGTCTCGAACTGTCAAATATCTCGGTCTTTTTGATGCCACGTGCTTCTCGAAGATCAAAGAAAACTCACATTTACAATATAGCGTCGGCGATTGCTTTTTGATCTCGTGACACCTGCAGCTTTATCTTTTACGATTGAGGAGGTTGCAGTTAAAATAATTTATTCGGCAAATGTTATTCATTAAAATAAATATTACTGGAAAAACGTTGACTTTGACAGTTGCTGAAACAATAAATGACAAAAACACGAACACGCTGGAACGCCGCGTTTTGTTTTATAAAGAACAGTGAGAAAAACGCGTGTCGGACTAGGAATTCCGCACCCCTGACGTGTACGCTGAAGCTCACTCCGCAGGGAAATCGTACCAATAATCGTGTCAGAAATCTGACACGCTCGCATTTCAGAATTTCATAAGAAATGAATGAAAAGATTAACAATTTTATTAATAAGACTATAATCTTGCCAAATTTGAACATCAAATTGTATCTATTTAGCGTAAAGCAAAACGAAAGTTTCGAGCAGGTCAGAATTTTCACATAATTGTAGCCATCTTGCCGATTTGACAATTATCACGTGGCCATTCCCACCAAGGTCTTTCAAATAATACTATTTGAAAGACCTTGTTCCCACGAACCTTTGGAAAAGGATATCTGCGGGAAATCGCCGAAGACACGATCAGGGAAAGTTTATTTATTTACATGACCACGTGCGTTTTGGCGCGAACACTTTCAGGTTATGTACCGCGTCGAAAATAAAGTAATTTTGTTTTCAAATTAAAAAACATAGTGGTAAATGCTATTTTATATTTACACTCGTCCTTTATATCATCTAAACACTAATCAAAAGGAAATATCAAGCATTCTGAACTACATGAAAAATAAGTGCGATTGCGTCATACGAAAGTCCGTTGTAAATGTAAACAAAATGATTCATGTTTGAAAAATCGATGTTTTTGTAGTCAACATTGGTTGTAGAACATCGTAATTGGTTTGAAATATGAATTAATAAATATATGACCTAAACATGACCATATTTCCCTACTGATCCAAAACTCTAAAGCTGCACCTGACGGAAAAAAAGCGGCATTTAGAGTTTTGGAAGCCAGAACTAAATGTTAAACCTGGCAATGTCAGATGAAAAAATTCCACTCAATTTGATATTATCTGAACATTTTGTAAGTTCTCGCATAATTAAATTAAATTTTTACAGTGGTACAAATTAATTTTCCTATGTTGAAGTTCAATTTTATAGATTTTTTATGTGAACCTGTTCCTAATCTGGCCACAGGTCCAAATACAAGACAAGACTCACTCCGACACTGAGTTGTTTGACATTCTATAGCTTAATAACTTCTTCAAATTTACGGTTTGAATGATTTTACAACACTATTAAAGCACTTCTGGAATGAGCCTTGTTAAGCACTTTGGGAGCCTGGCTTATGGCTAAAATGGTAATGTGCAAACCACCACCCATGCAGATATGTTACAAAGCAGGTTAATAGCATTCTACAGTGGGGTGCTAATAGCCAATAGGTACATACAACAGAAGAAATAGAGAAATATTAAGACAAGAAAGGTGCAAATAGTAAGTGTACAATATGTCAGCTATTAATCTAAGATACAACATACATGTCACTGTATGTACCGAGTTAATACAACATCTATAAAACATCTGAAAATCAAAAAAATAATAATAATAAAAAAAAAGACCTACCTACCTACCCACTGAAAAAATTCTGGGTCGCGTTAGGGCAAACAAACAATTTTTTAAGGATGGCCTGAAGGTCTTTCATACACACACAAAGTCAACTTGACATACAATGTATGAATTTTGCAAAGATTCAATAGAAATTCCTCCTAGAAAAGTAAAAAAATGATGAAGTATTGCAGCAAAGACAGTCAAGGTGTCCTGACTCTGCAAAGTATTAATCACAGCAAAACAAAAACTGTCAGCATCTTGTGCATATGAGCATCCAATGGTAATCAAGTGTATTTTGTTTAATTCTGCAAAGTCTAGACCAGGGAATATGAATGTACATCTGCAACATCATGCAATGCTTGGTAGTTTGTTAAGTGTTGTTTTGGTCCGTTGAAAACTGTGAAAGAAGTTTCCCCCACCAAGTATCACTTATTTTAAGGAATACAAAAAAAACTGTCCAAGTTCAAAGGTCATATAACTTTGCACGATTTGAGCACAGACAAAGTGAAATCATATCACATACAGCCATGATTTCATTGGACCATGCGTACAAAGTTTGACATTTGGCATTGACGTTGGACAAACCTATCAAATGACTGTTTTCAACATTCTTCACAAAACAGAAAAAGCCTCTTTTAATATGTGTTTAACTGTTAATAAAATCATTATTCCACCCATAAAATGTGTTAAAAAAGTAATTACATCAAAATTTATCTGGATGATTGTTATCTTTGAAATGCACTGGGCTATCAATCAAATTCTTATCTACCTGATCCATGTACATTTAAATTGCATACCCATCATAGGGAAAGAAGTTAAATGCAAACAAACTTACACATCAGGATAGTTGGTAGGACAGCAGAAGATAAGATCAACCTGTACATAGACTTCCCCATTATCTCCAACACTCTCCTGTGGCCTCAATGTCAAACTCACTTCTGGTGGCCTCTTTACCTGCAGTAAGGATAACAAATAACACTCATAAACCTGTGTATGTTTCATATGTTTTTAGATATTGGACTTAACATCAATGATACAAATCTAGACATATCATGTATGCAGTGGTTCATAAATAAGAGCGAATAAGATCATATAGGAGCTGGAAGGGGCTGAATCGCCGTGATGGGGTTTATGCAGGCATCTTTTTCTCATAAATATTACTTTTTGGAATGGGCCCAGACCTTCTAAGATTGTGAAATGTTCAATGTCATAACACCAAAATTGGTAAACTATATGTACAATCTCATTCAAATTAGGGAATTTACAAATTACCTGAAGTGCTACTCCTATAGCAGCAAACATTTCTGGAGCTTTAATTATTACAGGAAATGTGAGGGTTTTGTAAGTCTTAGAAGAGGTAACATCCGAACAAAATGTATACCAGATTAGTTTGAGTCGCGTTTTTATTAAAAACCTGAATCAATCTATTCTGTGTATTATTTTACAGCTTCAACCTTCTAATCACTTTCCATTCCATCCTAGCTTTGGTGAACAGGTCAAGAATGACTTAACTAAGTTTTAACATCTTTACATATTTTTGTTGTTTATTACTTATTTTCACAACCCCTAATCAGGAAATATTTGTCAGTTATTTTAGGAATTTAAATATTTGTGTATTAAACTTAATTTTTCCGGAATACCTTCAATTATCTTTTTTAGCCTAAATAGAGAATGAACTAAAAGCCACAAATTTTGCGAAGTATTTTCACTTGGATGTCTCACCTCATTTAGGAAATTTCCCAATTTTTTCAAAGTAAGGAGGGCTGAATACTAGCACTTGTCAGAAACAATACAAAAGCTCTGCAGCAACCATCTCAATAATCAGAACCTCACTCTACAGCTCAGATACTGAAGAAACAAGTCTACAACATTGAGGCGAGTATTATGAGCCTTGCTGTTGGGTTAAACTTTAGTGACTAGGTTGTGGTGTTCATTTTAAATACTGGAGGTCAGGGTTCAATATAAGCTGGGGACTTAGAAATTTTCTCCTCTGGATTTACTTGTCTTCCATTGTCTTCAGTCCTTTGAAAAAATCAGAAGTGCTGAGCTCAGACAACTTACCCCCATTGTGTTTAGACTCACCTGACATGTTCACAAACTGCCTCCACTGACTATAAATAATTTACAAGGTATTCTACTTTAATGTGTAGAATTATAAAGAAATGGTTCAGTTTCCACAGCAAATTTGCTTGCAGTCATGTGTGTAATACTAATAGGGGCTGGAATAGTGACTTTAACGAGTCGTGTTGATTGCCCCTTTAGTGTTCAGAAATACCCGCACCCGTTCAGCTAAAAACCATTGTTACGGCAATGATAGCCTAATTTATTTGGCGTTTTAGTCTGACCCTTTCACAGATCTTATATTTTAGACCAGGAACGTAGAATCAATGGGATTGGTCGCCGCTGAATTTATGGATTATGAGTGCCTCCCTCATCCGCCATTTTGTTTTTTAACCGGAGATATCGACATGTAAAATCTGCTCGCATCATTATAATATTAACAAATAAGATGGTTCAGTGTTAATTTTATGAAAGGTAAGTGTCATTTTATTTAATTTTTACTTAAATTGCTCGTAATGACGCTTATTTCATTGTTTTATCGGATTTGTTTTTCTCACCGATTTGTTCTTTGTTTGTCAAAGGGCCGAGACATGACCCCGGAAAGCGATGAAAAACAACAATATCAGGCAAAAGTAAACTCAATTGAGCCAAGTTTCTCGCAAATAATAGTTTTATTTTGGCGATGAACACAACAATAGTTCCAGTTTCGCTTTCTCGTCTGTTATTTTGAGTTCGTAAAATCGCTCAGATTTGCAAATGGCGTCCGAATCGTGTAAGAGCTAAAAATAAATGGTCCTTATATTTTCAAATACTCCTCGAAAAGTAGCTATACTTAAGCTTCAATGCAGGGTGTATTTAATAGAATGCACATTATTTTTGGCGATGATAATAATTTATACAGGTCCATTAGAAAAAAACGTGATTTTTTCATATTATATTTTAAGGCTGTTTGTGCCATTTCTAAGCAGCTACGTATAGAGATGAAGCTTCTTAGATACATTGTGTAAAACTCTATATACATGCACTGATATCCTTTTTCAAGGAGTGAACAGCTTTATCTACTAGTATCTATCTTGCCACTATGTGCTTTCGGGAACAGTTAGTGCTGTGTTTGAGATTCAAAACACCTGCATTCGGGTCAAGTGTCAAACCAATCTTGACTGGTTCAATGATCGCAGGGTTTTTTCAATTAACTCGACGAAATGCAAATTCATAACCCAATGTAATTCTGTATCAAAACTTTTTTATTTTTCTAGGTGGTGAGCTGGTGCATTAAAAGCTGGGACAAGTCAGGCAGGTGTGGCCCTGGGAGTCGTGTATAGATGTCCATAGATCCGGTAGTTACTGTCAAGGAATTCCATTTTATACAATCTTTTTTCTATGTGATGATGTTGTTTATTGCGTATCCGTAGCATACATTAAATTTTTAAAAGTGCACATTGTTCATTTTATTTCCGGGATTTTCCAAGACCTGTTGATAATAGTTATACATCTAAGAAGCAGAATAGTTCCCACACACGTCACATACATAAATAGGCTCTCTTTTATGTTTTGTCTGATCAGTGCCATTGGGTTTATGTTTCTTTCTATGTTGTTCAGCACTAAAATCCTCGTCACTAGAACTAGAGTCTTCACATGTATATTCCTCTACTGCACGAAGCCATTGTAAATAAAAAAACATGTAGACACACAGAAACTTTGAGACTGTTTGACGAGATCCCTGACTAGCTTTATTCTCGAAAACATGGAATTCAAAGGAGTACCTACGATTAATGATGTGCGAATCAACTGTGCTTACAGTTCTATTTGTTCTTATTCGCCACAAAGTTATTTCTTGAAAAGGACCGACAGGTTCAAACGTACCAAACATAATTTAGTTTGACTGTTAGGTTTTAGGGTCTTTGACTCAATCACATAATCGATTGATTGGCTAATTAAAATTTGCAAGTCGGGTTGAAAGAAAATTAACATCATTCTTTTCATGTGCATTTATTTCTTATTTCTATAATAATTAAACAATTTACTTCAATTCAATCTATGATTTATGTTATTACTGTCTATATATTATCATTTACTTGAAATTAATCAGAAATTAATATTGTTAAATGTTGAAACTGATCATATAAATATTGCTTTCCATGCAAAACCGGCACATGAAAAGTTGAAAGATCGCGGATTACTCGAAATTTTAACTTGACATAAAAAAATAACAGTTATTTGTTAGAGTGACTATATATTTATAATCATGAAAAACATTGAATGCTCGCTTTATGAATATCTATATAAGAATTGAAAATATTTACAGTTCACTAAAAAAATTTGCATGTGAAATCATCCATGAAACTACGGGAGTGCGCGCCGCCTGCTTTTTGAAATTGCAATATTGCATTAATCTATTATTTTTGTAGGAATAATTTTTATATTGGGACGTGGGAAAAACATTTCATGATAAATTGCAGTAAATTTTAAGAAAATCGATCAAGAATTGTTTGAGTAACGAGCTTAGATCTTTGACATGAGGTTCACAAAAAAATATCAACCAACTTTTTGCAACTCCGAAAATCATAGAATATCCATGTTTAACTCAAAATATTTCGTATCTTATGTCAATTTAGTAAATTAATTTTTACATAGCTATAGAGAAAAAACATTTCTTGGTTATGTATTGAAAATTTGAAGAAAATTGAAAAACAAATGTTGACGCTATCGGTTAAATAGTACGATAGGGGTACTTCGATATCGGCCAATTTGCGTAATGCGTTCGATTAACTTGATAAGGCGCTTCTACAGGTAAGCTGTCTGAAGAAAATCGATAGCACGACACACATATTCTAATGCTGTATTGATTATCACTACCCGTTGCGTATCCCTGTATATTCTATGTTCCTGTTTAGACTGACAACTCAAAAATGTCAACCTGTAAAATCTGTCTGCTTTAAAAGTGGAAATAGTGAGACTACGGCAATGAGAGATTTCCACTTGATCAGAGATTGCTTTTTTTAAAATCTAGAGTAATTGTAAAAAGAACAGAAAATAAATCATACTTTCCATGCGTCTTCCTGACGCAGATCTTTAAAATCATCCAGAAGAATTGCTTGTAAAACTTGTAGCTCGTCATCTTGGCGTTCTTTATATGATCCGGTGGCCATCTCAGTCGTTCAAAACATTAATGAAAAAGCATACCATGTTGTAAAAGTAGCACATAATTAATAATAATAAGCAAAGCAAGTAAACTTTAAATCAGTTGTTGTCAAAAATTGTTCGGCTACCTTCGGACTTGCATCATCAGGAGACATCGATAAAACCGCGTTATAGCACGTACTAATCCGTACCCAACTATTTGTTTGCTACAGCCAGTTAACTGTCTGTTTTCAGCGATTAACAGTAGTCCGAATATACTAAATGTCCTCAAGATGGCTTCTATTCACATTTTACTTCGTACTTGTACCAGATCTACTTTCATGTTTTTACAGGCACTGTTTTTCTTTAAATATTATTGTTAAAGGGGCACTCCCTACATTCTAGCCGATTATATTCTCGAAACATAGAGTATGTGTTCAATGAACTACGTACCTATATACACATGTGTATATAGGTCCGTGAATGAACGTAAAATGATAAATAAATACAATTTCAAAGAAGAACCTATGGCATTTTACCACAATTAATCAATATAGAGGCTTTCTGTAATGATTTGCATCCACCCATTAATTGTACAACAACAACTCTACATAGATTATTGAATGGTTTATGGTACTGCGGCATATTTTAAACCGCTGATTTTATCGATAATGACTGGATTGCAAAGCTGAAAGGTTTAGGTTATGTTATAATACTTCCAAAGATTCTATTATTTATATTTTAGAGGTAATTTAGTTCGAAACCAGTTATAGGGTATGTCCTAACTATAAATCATTTTGTCTGCCAAAGTTTCATCTTGACTGATTTTGAAATCTAGGAATGGTACAAAAATATTGTATTTTTGCAGATTTTGGATTTATTTATGTTATAGTAAAAATCTTTTTAATGGCCGAACTTTCTGGTGTTAACGTCAAAAATCGAATTGATTTGATTAATTGTTTAAAATTGGTTGCGGCACCGCTAAACCAATCTATCAAATGTAAAAGTGTATCGATGTCTGTTTAATGTCATTTATGTAAAGTTGCAGACATTATTTATAAACTCAGCCTCATAAAATATACTATAAAATTAAACTATAAATAGCATTGTGAACATCCATTTTACCCAGTGGATCAAATTGAAAAAAATCTGATAGCCCTTCGTAGGTATTTGCTATGTCATAATTTGTTTTGAAGTTTGAATACACACTTAGCGCACCTTTTAAATCCTGTACAAGAAATTAAATAAATTATGTATTGAAATGTTTACTTCAACTTCAGGTCACTGAAGAGCACAATACCGATAAGAATGATATTTAATTAGTATATGTGTTACTGCAATTCCGTACTAGATGGTTTGACGGAAGGGCATCATTAGTTCCGGCTTTCAAAACTTTAAATGCCACTAATTTTATATTTGGTTTCTGTTAGCTGCGGTTTGTACTCGTCCTGTCAAGCATATAAACCGGGTACGCTGAAGTTCTTTAGCAAGGGTATCTTAAGTAAAACTCCTTAGTCCTACTTAGGTCATATCTGTATAATACACTCACCGGACTCCTTTGCATAAATTTGTATATATGCCATATCTATCAGATTCCATATGATTGTAGACATATGTAAAAAGGTAAATAATCATATGAAATATCATTCAAATGAGTTCTGATTTGAATAATACTTTCTGGCTTTTCGTCATTAACAAAAAAATTCATCTCTGTCACGACACATATGTTGCGGTGACTATATAGTGATGTATGTAACATACTATATACATGTGACATTGACAATTAATTTTAAGAGGTGCTGTAGAGAAACTCGTTTCGGAAATGTTGCAAAATGTTAGGAAATACAGTAAATGATTGAATATAAGAATTTGTTTGTAGTATGTTTCTTTTTTAACCAGTCAATAGTTTTGAATCGGCATAGGGCTAAACATGCAGCTGAAAAGGACACCAAGAAAGAATGAAAATACCGAATTTCTTTTGGACAGTTTTCATCACTATTTTATATCAAACTTAATATGTCAACTGAACAGTTCATTGAAAAGAGTGCGCTCCTCATTATTGCCGCTACAGCAACAGCACAATGAATAAATCTTCATTTGGGAATAACCTAAAACAAATTTCAAAGGAAGTTGTCGGAACTTTGGATGTCAAGTTGAAAAGTATATTTATATAATTTATTACATAAGATCATTTTTATTCCACATGAGTATCATTGGTTCATATCCTGGCTTAGGCCTTTTCCATTTTCCCCCAGGCCACTTGCATTTGGGAAATTTTGTTGGACTGATACCCATGATAACATATATATGTCTAAATCCACCAGCTGTAAATGAGTTCACGAAATCAAAGCTACTGGCTTTGTATTCTTACTGCGGGTGCTGATGTAGCTGAGTGAACTTCTTTCGCGATTCAGCGACAGCAAATTAGCAACCCGTGATTCTAAAAGATAATTACCGGCTTAGTAGACACACTTGTCCTTTCCAAGTTCATAACTTTTGTCCTCTATGCATCTATTCATCAATATCTTTTATTTTTTTTTTCACAAATCTGACTTAGTAAATATGTAGACAAAATAGTAAAAGTCATTGGGTTACCCGTTAATTCTTTACGAACAGAAAGAAAACTGACAAAATTGCCTTCCAACTGCAATACAAAGCCAGTAGCTTTGATTTCGTGAACTCATTTACAGCTCGTGGATTTAGACACATCAGGGATACTGAAGTTTAAAGATTCATTACTAAGACCAAATCAAATTTTCTTTTAAATCTGGAATTGTAACAGGGAAATACTGTTTGAAACTGGCTTCTAAAACTTTACAATAGCTGTGGGGTATTTCCCTGTTTGAAATAATGCTGCAGAAAAACGAGTGAATGTTTTTGTATTTCCTTAAATTGACCTGGGTGGTCTTTTTATCCTACTTTCGCTTTATTGCGTAGATATATGTTGCACATCACTGGAAGTAAAGTTCTTTCAAAATAGGCATGCTTATTCATGTACAACCTATTTACAGCCTCTTCATTGGAGACATCTGGAAAATTACAAAGATATTTGAAAACTGGAAAACCTGTTCCAAATGCTTCAACTCAGAACTGAGTACCGGAGCTTAACTTAACACAAGTTATAAGTTATTTTGTTTGAGTGGATAACTTTGAACACTAGATACCAATGTGTAACATGTCGAGCCCACCAGCTGTCAAAAGGACTAACTCCTTACCAAGTAGAGATAGGTAATAAAACACCTAGATATTAGATGTAACATGCATGTTGTACCACAGAAAAGTGGTCTCGATTTTTCTTAACGGCCAGTATAAAATAAAAATGTTACAATATAAGCTATTTATAGTAACAAGAAAAGGAGGTAATTCTGAAAACCAAGGATAACTCATGTTAGTGAACACATTTGTGCCAAGCTACATCAAAATCCCTCAATGCATGAATAAGAAATGCTCCGGACAAAGATATTCTTGCATTTACAGGGACCTGGTTCTTGCGCATGACACGCCGTCTCATGGTGGTGAGCATGTGTGCCAAGCAACACCAAAATCTCTCCATGCATGAAGAAGAAATGCTCCGGACAATGTCATTCTTGAATTATTCTTTTATCTGACCTTTGACCTCTAAGTGCGGCCTTGACCTTGGAACTAGGGACCTGGTTCTTGCGCAAGACACGATCACATGATGGTGAACATTTGTACCAAGTTACATCAAAATCCCTCCATGCTTGAAGTAGATATTTTCCGGACAAAGTCATTCTCGAATTTGACCTTTAACCTCTAAGTATGACCTTAGACCTAGGGACCTGGTTCTTGCGCATGGCACTGCGTCTCAAGATGATGAACATTTGTGCCAAGTTATTTAAGAATCCCTTGATCCATGGATAAATTACAGCCCGGACAAGGACAAACTCGGACGCACGGACATACACGAAACCGCCATTGTGACAACTATATCGAGCTCACCGCAAGCAGGCTCGACAAAATTGCAGTTTAAATTGATCTTATAAACATACCTCAATAGTCTTCTTGCGTAGATATTTTAAAGCAGATCTATAATTATGTTACGTCGTTTATTGAACTACATGTACTAACGAATGTATTATAATTAAAGTTCTTGTGATAGATAAATAAGATTAACTGAAATAAATAAATGAAGAAATGAAAGTATGAATCAATTAATTAAACCGGATAGTAAATAAATGAATTGATGAATGGACGAACGTACGAACGAACGATCGGACAGCCTGACAAAACTCAATCAATCTATTTTGATTACTACCGAAACTTGAATTTTTGCCTTTCTGTCATAGGTTACTAGAAAGTTTTCTTCCGTTTTCTAAAGATTGGACTTTATTTTTTGACTTTGTAAAACAATTGATCTAAAATTGACTGAATATGGTCATGAATAAGTGTTATCTGAGGCCTCCATTGATAAAATAAATTAGGATAGATAATTAAAAAAAATCTACCAACAATTCAGTTATTTTGACTATCTTAATTGCACATAACGCATAACGATAGGGTATATCACTTCTCTTATCTTCTTAATTTTTCGTCATATCTTTAAAAACAATTTCATATATCATAAATCTTGAAAAGCGATTTGCAATCAAGCAAATAATAACTATTGCAGACAATGAAAACCCAAACTGCTGTGTCGTTGCCCTTCTGAAATATGAGAGCTCTTGTTTATGAATAGAATGGCACACAGGCGAAGTTCGATTTTAATGTTTGATTATATAGAACCTGTGAGGTGAGACCAACCGATTCGAGTGCCATGGTGAATAGAATAAGATTATTCAATGAGTAAGTGTTTACTTCTACCAGTTCTTTAGCAGTGTATATTTGTGACTGAATATTTAGACTTAAAGATTAGAATGAGAGATCTTCCATTTTTAAGTTCCATGAAAAGGTTATAAAATGAACGTACTAACTTAGTTGTGTTGACAGAACTATGTGTTAGTGAAATTTGTTTTTATTTCACATCGAAAGGAAACATTACAGTGAATATTTTTACAATGATTACCTGAAATAAGACTGGTATAAATAAAATCGCGGCAGCAGACCTAAATAAACGCTGTCTCTTCGGAATTTCAACTTGGAAATAAAATTAAACTAGAAGGTGGGAAGAGGATTTATATATGTTAATTATACTTAAACATGTCTGGAATGAGCCATTTAGAACCTAAATTTCGAGGTATGTCAAGGAGGAATAACGCCGCAACAAACAGAGTGGAGGAGGGCCGGCTCCAGAAGTTGTTGGACTTTATTGACTCTAGAATGCAAGACCAAAGGTCGAAACTGAAGAAACAAATCGAGGACACACAACAGTCAGCGGAGGAGATGGAGGAACGAAAACACAAAGCCACACTTCAGGTATTAAAAAACTATTTCGAAGTTACAAGCGGACGAATACATGGAAAGAGTCAGTTAAACCACATACAAGAGGAACGTCTGACCGGTGTACTAAGTGAGCCCTCGCTTGCCACTGTACCGGAAATCGATCCAGATATACTCGCAAAGCCAAGATCCACATATGATCGTATCACGCGAACTCTAGATACATCACGTCTTCCACTTATTGCCCCGAAAAACAGAGGACTGATCAACCAGCATCAATCAATATCTTTACCAGCCTCTATCCCGAACTCGAACCGAAGTGACGAAAGCAGTACGCCAAGGGTAATCATCACACCACGTGCTACTCCCAGCAGTACCCCAAAGAATTCAAGCACGCCGAGTGATTCCACTGAAGAAAATCCTTGGAACGAAGTTAAGAAATCGTTCCCTATTAAGAAAGAATTTTCCCCTTATTCCGAACATAACGGAGTTCGAAACGGAATTACTGTAACAAATGACCGTTCATCATCGCCGTATCGTAATGGACACACACAAGATATTTCAGACAATTATGATCAGATAAATGGATATATGTATCAGAAGGGAACAGTCAAACCAACCTCCAAACTGACTTTATATCTTGACTCTCAAGAGCCACCTACCCCTCGGCTGGGTGACATTGTTGCCAGTAAACGAGGCCTTTCGCGTCATAGCAGTTTGAAACGCCCAATGCAATCGATGAGTGCGGCGCATTCTATTGTCAGTATGTCAGATTTACAACCCACGAGAAAACAACAGGCTGCCAGTAAGCTGAAACACGCGCTTAAAGGCGGATCATTCAGAGTCCAAAGATGAAAATGTTTTAAAACCCACGTGCACTGCTTCTATTCACAGCTGAAAGCATGTGAATAAAGGACAAAAATGAACAAACGACCACACTGTACTGACCAAACTATTGCTCAAGAGAAAGTATGCTCGAAAGGACTTTTGTGTCGAGTTTCAAAAACATTATTCTCGGAGCATACTATTTAGCTGCAGTAGGGAGAAATGCTATCAGATTGCGATGCAAGTATTCAATATGTTATAGTCTTGCGTCGCTCATTATTTGCGTACTAATCATTTCATACATTAAGTGATGGTTAAGGAACTGCCTACTTCTTGCCCGGATTCACCCGACTTTGCACGGATCGTTTAAGTCCGTAGCGTTTTTGTTGTTAGATGGTATTGAGACTCAATGATAGTTCTTTCGGTTTTCGTTTGGTATGAATACACCTTACAAAACAATGGACTTATTTATAGAAACTTCTTCTAATAACTTATTACAGCGCTGTATGTTCTCTGATTGATTAAATAACGTTACAATAATCACACCAAATCAACCGTATTAGTAATTGCTTGCAATAAAGTTAGAAACCAACGTATGGGGTAAGTAATGGCTAGAATATTTCGAGGAAAGCTATATAGTCTTTGGCACCTATAATTTCTATCTTTCTTAAATAATCAATGTAAATACGCTTGAATACATTATTCCGCGTTTGCAACAAAATGTCCTTGACGTATTACCGGACGCCTTCCTCTAAAAAGACAAAAGTCATTAGCTTGTATGAAGCATGGGACATTTCCTCCCTTTCAACTACAATTTTGAGAAGCTAACTACAATGTATGTCACAGCTTTCGATATATAGCATGTCTCGAATATTTTCAGTGAACAGTTACAGCTATTAAGTTACTAGTAACCTTATTTCCCTACTGTGTATTTCTATATGTTTCGGGCAGTTAATAGTTTTTACACTTTTTGTTGGATATATTAATTTAATTAAGCTAGCTTTGTATCCTTTAATTAGGTATCTTTCTGACGGAAAATGGGGTGATAAATGTTTTGCCAAGGCCCTTATTCGCATTGAATTACTATAGCAATAGTATATCGGTTGTGCAACAGGGTTAGGGTTGGTTCCTACATGACCTGTCTATTGTCTCTTGAACGTTTCTTGGAACTCTTTTATGACTAAAATGTGAGAGGCTATTTTATAGTCGGTATTACTAAATTTTAGTGTTGATATGTGTACTTTCCCGGCGCGTTCGTTTCCGATTTGTCAGATTTTACTTTAATACTCATGGAAGCACTGTTCAAGCTCATTACGCCTATATAGAATAATTAATTTACTTGTAGAATAAAAGATACAAGTGCGATTTGTTAACCTTAAAACAATATTTTTGAACTTGCCTTCCTTCATTTTCATTCTGTTTCCTCACAAAGCGGCTCTAACTTGTCTTGCGATTGAAAAGAATGCTTTCGCTATTGGTAGGAAGGTTTTTAGTACATTCAAATAAATGTCAGGTTCATCGGTAAGATATTTGGTGATATACGTGCAGCAAGAAAATGTAACATCTAAAGTGCTTATGTGACTTTAAGTGTAAATGTTTCACTGTCACAGCCTTTGCACAGCCTTTCCAAGGCAGTAAGGTGGTCCTCTATTCTTGAAGCTTTTATTAATTTTATTAAGGTAAATGAAACGCGTCATTGGTTTTTGTCAAAGCGCCAATACCATACGTTTTATCCAGAATGGGTATTTTAATCGTTGAATGTAAAACATATTTGTTGTTATTGTTGAACGTGTTCTTGTACAAATACAGAATTAAACCGGTCCAAGTATATAACCGGGTCTGTCATTACAATTAGTGTCTGATTTCTGATAAGAAACAATGTTTAAGAGAATACATGTACATACATAACATTTTTGCTAAGCATGTATATTTTGTAATGAAGACTTCTTCAATATTGTTCGCCTACTATTTGTTCAAGTCGAAATGCATTTACAATTGTGTTATTCTCGATGTACAACTTTGACAATGTAATAACTTCTCATATTAAAGGTAAAGACGGTACATTGGAAGTGTTTTTCTGTATTGTGCGTGCCACGGGTGTAGACCATATATCTTTGTGGCAAGGAACAAACAAGGCAGTCGAGGCTATTTTGACATAGTCCTGCTTCAGACTCCAAAAAGTGTTTACCCATAGGTCCATATGCAAACCGAATCGGAACAGCTAGTAATAATTTGCGTATTATCTTCCGTCTCGTCGCCAGCTCAATTAAATGTGCATATATGGTAGATAGGTGGGAACTTGTGATAATTTCTTGTCCTTAAATATTAACAAGAAGTACCTTAAACAACTAAAATTATAAAACCATTCATAAAAGACTGAAAACGCGAGAGTATTTTATTGACCTTTCTGGAGCTGTATTATCCAATTAAAAGTTGCCTTACAAAGTACATTTTCCAATACAAAAAAAAGTTTAACATTCTACTTATCATATCTTTGGCGGTTGAAGGGATATTAACTTCCGGTCAAAACGAGCTTAATACGGATGCGCCGAAAAATAGGTCGTACCATATATACCTTGAAAAAGGATGGCGGACCATAAGCACGTCTAACAAACAAACACACTGCGTCGAAAAAAAAAGGAACTCACAAATCTTGAGTGAAAGGTATTTATTAGATATCCCAATATCTTTTTAAAAATATATATGCAGCTTTGGGTTGGACCTGAAAACAGATTGCGCGACTTCTGTCAGTTTGTTCAGTTTCGGAGCGTCCGAATCTTCGTCCTTCATATGTAAATGTGGTTAATTTGGAGCTTACTGTTCATATACTTATCTAAAATACAATTTTATTAATACATGGTAATATACTATTGTTATTTCGGGGCCTCTGTAAAATCACCTGCGCAAGTGAAATTTTTTGTATCGTATTCCAATATTGGCAAACTACCACTAAACATCGGGTTCGATTTCTTCAGCTTGCGCATGTTCTATAATCTGATAGAATTGTTATATTCTTAATACAATGTAGTTAATTTACCAGACATATTTAGAAGTCTATAAAAACAGTCGAAAGAGCCTAATATAAATTAGATTGCATTAAGGAAAGATGATTGCGAAGTAGAAGAAGAGGTTGATGATGCTTGATACGATCAAATTGTAAAATATGATACATGCATTTTAAAAGCCATTGAGAGGTGCCCAAGATATTCGCAAGACCAACATGTACAGATCAGTTACCTGATCTTTAGAATGGCGCGACACGATCTAGATAACATAAACAATTAGTAAAAGGGTTAGTAAAAATGTTAAACGAACACGTAAAATCAATCAATTAATCGTGACACCTTTATCATCCGCCGGGGATATAGGAATGGTATTCGTCCGTTCGTCCTTCCTTCCTTACGTCCGTCCGTATCAGTTCCTGTCCGAATCATATTTCCCTAACCCATTAGAAGATTTTAAGCTCCATATCTCCTTAATCCATTGAAGGATTTTGATGAAACTCCGGTCAAATGTTCACCTCTTCAAGAAACTGTGCAGAACTCATGAGCCGGTCACGCTGACCCAAGGTCAAGGTCACAACTAAATGTCAAAGGTTTGAGTCTTGAAACTCGTGTCCGCTCAATATTTCCTTAACCCCTTTGAAGATTTTGATGAACCTGTGGTCAAATGTTCACCATTTCAAGACGATGATATATTGATGGAAAGGTCCTTTCCGTGTTATCATTCTCTATATGATGGAAATTTGATATCGTTTTTCAAATTAATTCTATGTTCTTACATGTTCTCCAAACACAATAAAAAGTATAAAAACAAAACGTTTGAAGATTTTTGCAAATGAAATTGAAGTTTTCGTCAGGCGTCATCTTAAGAATATTTATTTGCTCGTATTATAATAAATCTCGGCTTTGAAATGAAAGAAAGTTGTCCACATTATAGTTTTGGAATCCTAACTTGTAACTTCTCATGTCTCAAGAGAACCTCCGCACACAACAAAATGATTGTGTAAACATTACGTGCTGCCTTACTTGGTATCAAACAATTATTACTGGACCCGGAGAATATTTATAAATTAAGACGATGTGTTTAAATAAAAGTATTCCCAGTGATTCGCTTTTGTGACAACCCTCTTTTAAAAGTATTGTATAAGAGGAGCAGGTCTGTACACGAAGTGACACAATATAGGTCGTAATGAACTAATAAAAAGTAATTCAAGAAGCCTTTCCAGGTCAAAATATAATAACCAACTCCGAAGCTCAGTTACACTTTTTTTTCATATTTTTATTCATTCTTTTTTTCAGTCTATGTAATACTATGTACTCAATGAGAAATTCTCTTAATACGTCTGACACGGTAAAAGCATAACTTATATGATCCTAATGAATCAATCTAGTTGGAATGAACAAAAATTCTTACATTGAAAGACGAATGAAACACATACCGAGTGTGGTTGCAAGAACACAGAAAAGTTCAATAAATGTATTGTAAATGTATCTTGTATTTGTATTACGGGGTAATGAATAACGGATCAAAGCTGCCATTGCGAGAATGCAGATTTTCAAAGTAAGAAACTGTGCGGTATAAGTCATGTCCCTGGTCGGAAGATTAAGCGCCACAAAAATCCAAAAATATTTCGGTTTAAAAGCAAATCGGACGTGTCTATGCAATACTTTACTTTTCATTGGAAATGCAAAACAATGTAGATTTACTTTAGAAATATGTCGACATTTGATACCATTGCGAGATATGCGACCAATTAGATGAATGACCCGATAATTAATAAAACAAAAGGTAAATTATCCATTCTTTGACATATGACAATGGAGCAAAAAAAGTGGTCCGCTTTAAATTCGAATCACGCATTGTTGCATTGCACAGAAGGGAATTTATACTTATTTATGTCTCACAATACATGCTGTTTTACAACAAAATACACATTTCATACAATATAATAAAAATAATCAACATACACGCCATTCTAAAAAAAATTCTGAGAGACAACGATAAATATACTTTATCTTATACTATATTAAAATACGATATAACAGCATTTTGTTTTATATATATGATACCATTGTTTATCCTGCATAGAAATGACCATAAAGTGTAACAATAATAAAATACTGAAAAGAAAAATAACCGCCGTACTGCGCATGTAATCTATGACCTTAGAGATCGAATATCAACCTTGATCAGATCAAGGATGAACCGATTAGCAATAATTAGTTTTTAATCACCTAAACTAATATAAATATGGAAATACTTTATTAACACAATATTAAAAGAAGACCAACAAGTTAAAATCACATCAATCGCTGTAAGCTAATAAGCTAGTGAGTCGAACCTGTTTCGGGTCTTTGAAGAGTAGTCAGGGGGTGTAGAAAGGAATTCATTTCATTCCAGTTAATTATCTATAGTTTACTAAAATTACATTAGAATAGAACATAATTAGTGTGAAAACCTATCTAGTATACAGATTTTCATTTCTGGTTTTCAAAGTCTCATAGCAGGCTTTGGCACAACTCCTTATCATACAATTGTTGGAGAACAACTAAAACATATTTTTTGTCACGGTCATTCAACAACAAAACATTTGGTATATGACTTGACACATTTCATATAAAGTATTTCTAATACCTGCTTACACTGGGCATTGTAAAATAACATGCCTCAGTCTAATCTTCCACACAACCAGCACAAAAAGGACAACATGGTTTAAGATATCTTCCAGTTTCTGACATTATGGGAGCTACCTCATTTCTAAACTTAGCCTTTGTAAGGTAGAATAATATTGTTCAGTACAGTATTCATTTTTAAACTTGCTATAAGTTCTAAGTTTATTTCCACTATTACTTCTCAAAGAGGGAGCTCAGCACACGATATACTTGCTCACTTCAAATAAAGCAATTGAAACCTGTTCACATGTATTCCCTTTGGACACAGCACTTTAAGCATCACAAAACGTTTCTAGCTTCAAATCTTTAAAACAAATTAAACATAATAAACTCAGTTTTTACAACTAGCTCTTATATGTTTTATTTATTTTGATATAATGCAACAAAACTCAATTTACGTCAAGTACAGGGTGATCCAGAACATATGATACTATTTTAACATTGTGTAACTTTTTCTATTGTTGTGTTTTCTTAAAAAATAAAACAGCATTTGAAACTACAAATCTAAAAATATTATTGATAAAACATTGATATAAATTGCAAACAAAACCACCAAATAACTCAACATTTGCAACATGTGTTTTATGTGAGGTCCATTTGTGATAAAACGACGTTGATTTTAATATTCCAGTAACGTTAATGCCTGGGTCCTCAACTGATTCAGAGTGTTTAAATCTATTCACAAGCTGTACGTGCACTTGAAGTTTGGTGGGTTTATAATCTTTTGGATATTTTTTCAAATGGTTCTTTTAACAGCGACCGGTGAATAACTTTTAAAACAAACCTGAATTGTTTCTGTACACTTCAGCTTTGACAATATGGTTATTAGTATAACTGTTACAATATGATCCAGAATGCTGTATTTGCTCGAGTCGTGCGTCGAACATCACTAGTGCATAGCACGAGTATGATCCGGCCGCAATGAGAGCCGATCATATTACTATACTCATAACCCCTTTATTATACATGTACATCATTCGGCACTTGTCTTCGCGAATTTACTGAATTAAAATGTCATTTTAAGCATTGAATTGAAGGAAAACTCTTTTTAGCGCGAAATATGCGTTGTGCGCGACGTTATTCTATCTGGACAAGTAGTAACGACCCAACTCAAAGCGACATTATTAACGCTATGTGTATTTTAGGGTCGATTGAATGCACTCTCACTAATAATTGCACGAAAAAGGTAATATAAAGTTCTCAAGAGATTTAAGAAAATTACTGTGACAGGATTGCTTGGGAAATATATACATGCAATTAGAAATAAAAAGTCGGGAGGATTTCTGCTAGAACATAACATGTACTGATAAATTACAGACAACTGCTTTAGCATGTCTGGACACACTGGTAAAGTGGTGTAACTCTATCCTAAATAATTATGATCTCCGGTATTTTATAATTCGCTCTTTTGTGTAATTCTGCATTGCACAAAAAGATAAGTAACAATATATGGTAAAAGCCAGTGTGTAGCTAAACGGAGCATGCACTTGCGTTAAAGCCCCTTATGATTTATTATTTTCTAAAATTTGATAACATACATGTACCTTGGTGATCGCTTTAATCCTAAGAATAATCATGAATAAAGCTTTAAACAAGTATCTAAAACGTTTTAAAATGTGCATTACCAGAAAATCGACTCAACTTGAAGACGCTGTCGCAAAACGGCACACTAAATTATTGACTGCTGTTCCAATCCACCTTCGTTAACACACATCTACTGTAACACCGGATACAGCATTAACGAATACAGCTCCCGGTGAGCTCTATTCGTCGAATACAGCTCCCCTAATCAAATGGTAGCTGTATTCGGGGTTCTTGTACCTTTTTTCCGAATAGAGCGCCCCAGTGACCCGGTGCAATATAGACGTGTATTTAAGTATCATTCGTTTAAACAAATAAGCAGCGCGGAATTTATTATAGAATAATAAGAATCCATACCGCTATAAAGGATGCAGTACTTAGTCCTTGGATGTTTGCCTTTTTGTGTCCGTGTTGGACGGGCGGTTGAATGAACATTTGAGGTTTAATGACTTTTTTGTTGATATTGAAGAATTAATTTCTTTCAATAAACCTATTTTTTTTATCAAATGACGGTAGCACATAAGGCGGCAGTTTAAGTGGTTTTGTACTTCATTTCATGAACACACCAAGGTGTTGACAGGTGGAAAGGGTTTATTAAGTCTTTTAATTTCAGATACTTTTTTCATTAGATGTATATTGAAGTATATCTTGAACAGTATTATAATATTGAACAGTATTAAGTAGATATTGAACAGGTGTTAGATGTTTTATGCCATTTAGGTTGCTAATTCTATCGAGGGACTTTTTTTAACATAGGTGACTTTATTCGAATTTGCATAATGCTTTGGTTCGAATACAGCTCCGCTCTAAGGGAGCTGTTCACTTCTGGTAACAAACTTAATGAATTCACTGATTATGTTATTTCGTTCTTTTATTAAGACCCTTTTCACATTCTACGCCCCTGTTTCAAGGGCTGTTTACCTCAGATACCGTTGTTACAAGCCTTCATGCACTTGCTCAATTAGAAAAGGAAATTAAGACATAAACTAACGGTGTCAGATTGCAGTGTCTATAGTGCTGTTTAGTTTCTATGTTGCTTAATATTTTTTTTGATTTTACCGGGGTAATATTTGAAAAACTACAAAATGGGAGTAGTTGACGGTTTTAAGGCTGCCGGATTGTTTGCTAAAGTGGCTTTAGCCCTTTTAGCCGTTTCTGCACTGTTTGTTTGGATCGCTTACACGTGCACAGGCTGGATGGAGAGTGAAACAGGTACTCACGTTGGGCTATGGCGGATTTGCTCGGACAACAAATATAACCCGGATTGTCATCAAACAGATGGCTGGGCAAATGGTAAAATATTCATTTATAACAGTAATGTTCCTATAGGTCGGTAAAATCAAGTTTTTGTCTGTTTACGCTAGTGAATAAGTCGTTTTTTTCCCAATAATATTATAAAAGCTTCGTTATTTGACATAAAAGTGAATGTTTAGATACTCGGAATATGCACATTATCGTTGTCAGTCTTGTACATGCATTATAATGGTTAAATCATTAATTTGTAAATGGAGAAACTTCCCGTGCTTTGTTTCAGACTGGTTTGCAGCCTGTCAGGCGTTGGTGACGTTCGGCTTCTTTGGAATTAACGTGTCTGTCTTCCTGCTCATACTGTACATGTTTGTACCTAAATGTCAGAAGAATGGAGAAATCGCCATGGCAACGGCTATTATATGTATTGCCACAGGTTAGGATTCTATATCTAAATCCTCTATTTTGATTTAAACAAAATCGTGGTCGAATTCGTTATATAAATTTTGCGACTGAGAGCTGCTGTAGTCAGATAAAATTAAATATTAAAAACTAAACTTGTTTTATGAAGTTGTAAATATCTTGAATTCGTGTATACGAGAATAAAGTCGTGAATTTGTGAGGTGAAATCTTGAATTCATGACGTTGAAATCGTTAAATTAGGAACTTCGCGGTAACTGTTATGAAGTGTAAATGTCCCCACTGGTCTTTCGTACATCTGAGAGATGCTGGCTATAGAGAAAAAACCTAGCTAATACCGTCCCGAATAAATAACAGGAAGCATTTCATATTATTTTGAAGCCGGTTGTAAGCTTATATCTTTAATTTGTATTTCAGGTCTATTGTACTTTATCGGAGTGATTGTATTTGGCGCCAAATTCGACGAGGACTTCAGCGACAAGGATTACAATCTCAGCTACTGTTTCGGACTGTCCGTGGTTGCTTCTTTACTGGAGATTGCAGCTGGAGTTCTAGCAATACTGGACTCGAAGTGTTATAGTGATCTTTCTTTTACAGTCAAACCCGTGACAAAGACCAACCCAGCCTAAACAGAGCCCGCCTAAAAGAGCACTACATTTATTTAGTATTTGCAGTTACACCCGTATATAGGACTAGTTGTCATGTTCACAAGTTTATCTATTTTCCTAAAATATATCTAACATACGAGTTCTTTCACTCTAACCGTTAATATATTGTCGTTTTTTTTCTCGATTTATTTTTATTAACATCAATCACTAAAACATTCATTTCATTACAATATATGTTTCTTCAATGAGTATCTGGGCATTTGTTCGACTTACAAATAAATCACTTATACAGGAAACTGTACTTTTAAAAAAAAAGGATCATCGATGGATACTTTCAAAGCATTAGCAGATGATTCAAAATGACCAGTCTCAAAACAAGAATTAAGGACAAAATAAGTAAACGTCAATTTTTTCAAATTGTCAATTGATGGTTTCAACTTACAGCTCTGTGGAAAGTGAAATTGTACATATTTTGATTTTCAAGCGAGACCTCTTGGAAAGAATTCTTGATGTGCTTTTCATTTACCACATTGCTTGTTTTAGTATACAAAAAAATGTAGTTATTAATATTGCATTAGTAAACCAAATTGCTTTCAATATACCCGTGTGATATAACATGTGATTTTTTTCTTATTCGTGGTCCTGTGATATTTGAGTGGTTTTAGTGTTATATGTGTATGGT
The DNA here is from genome assembly GCA_022818135.1 of Saxidomus purpurata. Taxonomy (NCBI): domain Eukaryota; kingdom Metazoa; phylum Mollusca; class Bivalvia; order Venerida; family Veneridae; genus Saxidomus; species Saxidomus purpurata. The sequence continues at coordinate 36,028,026 of JAFMSR010000001.1, forward strand.
TTTGTCTGTATTTTGCTTGAATAAAATCATAGAATACGACTACTGTAGCTAATTTGTTTCTTCGAATCATTATGTGTAGACGTAACTGTCAAACAAGAGGGCCATGATGGCCCTATATCGCTCACCTGTCTACCATTGCCTATAATACAATGTCATAAATAGCTGAAAGGGTCAATTTTTACATTTACCTCTGAATAAGCCTATGTAAAATCAAGAGGCCCCCGGGCAGGGTCAATTTTGACACTGAGGTCATGATTTGAACAATCTTTGTAGAGAGTCATGCCACATGCTGAATATCTAAGCTCTATGCCTCATTATTTTGCTGTCTGATCATGATCTGCACTATTCACTATTCATTATTTGGCTGTTTCATCATGATCTGAACTGTAAGCTATTTATTTTATGCTGTCTGATCATCCATTTTATGCTGTCTGATCATGATCTGCACTGTGAGCTTTTCTTATTTTGCTGTCTGATCAAGATCTGCAATGTTAGCTATTCATATTTTGCTATCTGATCATGCTCTGCATCACCGGCTATTTATTTTTTGCTGTTTGATCATGATCTGCACTGTTCACTATTAATTTTTGTTGTAAGATCATGATCTGCACTGTTTGTTATGCATTATTTTGCTGTCTGATCATGATCTGCACCGTTCGCTATTCATTTTTTTGCTGTCTGATCATGATCTGCATTGTAAGCTTTTCATTATTTTGCTGTCTGATCATAATCAACACTGTTCACTTTTAATTTTTTCGCTGTCTGATCATGATCTGCATTGTGAGCTATTCATTTTTTCAACAATTTTTGGAACTGTGCATATTGATAGATGGATGAGTACATTTTAGAAACAAACAGAACAGCTTATTCTTTTATGTAAGAAAAACATGCACATGCAAATTTGCCATTGATAAATCTAATATTTTCTTGAATGTTTTGCATATACTAAAGATTCATTTCATTTTATATTTGACCTTTCTTGTGAGGTGAATGTTAAACTTTATCTAGGACACATCTTTAACATGGAAGTTCAACAAGGGGTCAAGAACATCTCCAGCAACAGAAAATTGCATCATCGCCTAATATAAGAGCCAATTTAAGGCCAGAGTTTTATATCTCTTGGTTTATAGGAAATTGTTTTAAAATATTGAGTAGGAAGGACTTTTAGTTTATATCAATTTATTTTAGCTCGATTGTGAAGCTTTAAGCTTATCGAGTCGCTCTCGAGTCCACTTCCTGGAAACTAGAAATCATCGAAACATTTCCAGGATATTTGGGCTGAAAATGTTACCTCTAGAGTATTAACAAGGCTTTTCATTATTTGGGCTCCTTGACCTAGTTTTTGATCCCAGATGACCCATATCGAACTTGAGCTAGAAATCATCGTAACAACCTTTCCGACAGATTTCCAGGATATTTGGGCTGAAAATGTTACCTCTAGAGTGTTAACAAGGTTTTTCCATATTTGGGCTGTGACCTAGTTTTTGACCCCAGATGACCCATATTCGAACTTGAGCTAGAAATCATAGAAACAACCTTTCTGACAAATTTCAAGGATATTTGGGCTGAAAATGTTACCTCTAGAGTATTAACAAGGCTTTTCCATATTTGGGCTATATGACTAGTTTTTGACCCCAGATGACCCATATTGAAACTTGAGCTAGAAATCATCGAAACAACCTTTCTGACAAATTTCTAGGATATTTGGGCTGAAAATGTAACCTTTAGAGTGTTAACAAGGTTTTTCCATATTTGGGCTCTGTGACCTAGTTTTTGACCCCATATGACCCATATACAAACTTGAGCTAGAAATCATCGAAACAACCTTTCTGACAAACTTCCAGGATATTTGGGCTGAAAATGTTACCTCTAGAGTGTTAACAAGGTTTTTCCATATTTGGGCTGTGTGACCTAGTTTTTGACCCCAGGTGACCCATATTAAAACTTGAGCTAGAAATCAACCAAACAACCTTTCTGACAAATTGCCAGGATATTTGGACTGAAACAGTAGCCTCTAGAGCCTTAACAAGATTTTTCTATTTTTGGGTCATGTGACCTAGTTTTTCATCCGAGATGACCCATATTCGAACTCGTCCGAGTAATTACTGGGACAAACATCCTGACCAAGTTTCGTGACAATTGAGGAAAAAATGTGACCACTAGAGTGTTAACGAACTAAATGTGGACGGACGACGGACAATCATCGATCCTAATACCTCACCCTGAGCCAGCTCAGGTGAGCTAAAAAGTAATCAACAACAGTTACTATAGAAGGTTGTTTTTTTACACAAAAACAAGGTCAGAACTGGTTTGGGAAGTAGGTTTTTAAGATATATGTAATAACTTTAAGATCATATAAATTTACGCGAATAGTAACAGTGACCTTGGCCCTCCCCCTACCTTGACCCAAGTGACCCGCAATCAAACCAAAACTTCATGCACCTACACATTAAGTTTCATTGCAATTGGTCACTCCTAACTCGAGTTATTGAGCGGAAACCTTTTTCTTTTTCTAGTAACAGTGAACTGACCTTGAACCAAGGTTGTTGTAACATGCGCTCTGCAAACCATGTCAATGTGGTGAACATTTGTAGCGAGTTGTTCTAAAATCCTTCGAGGGGTTCAAGAGATAAATATAGTCATATCGGTACGTGTAATAAAATACTGCTGTTTAACGGCCCCAGTACAGAGAAACTTCGATTGGCCTAAAAGTATTATTTCTCAAACATAGAATGATATGTTGTTTTTGCCATGGATGTATGCATGTCCGTCCGTCCGTCTGTCCGGCAAAATCGTGTCCGATCCAAATCTCCTAAACTCCTCGAAGGATTTTCATAAAACTTGGTAATTTCTAAAACAAGATTCCGTGAAAAAAGGTAAGGAAGCCCGTTTTGCAATCGTTTAAAGCTGTCTGTATTGTATTTTTGTAATATTGTCTTATCGAATGCTTCTTTCAAACAGCAGCTTGATCTGCTCTTTCTTGTACTACTTTTCCATAGCGCATTTTTACAGTTGTTATCAGCACATTTTACAGTGAAAATGTCTATGGTGTTTGAAATGTAGCATGCTATCATATGGCCTTTGGGCTTACAGCCAACAAAAAACCTCATAACAATGAGAATGAAGAATAACCAAGCGAATCTTTTTCAAAAACAAATGCTGAACCAGTTGTTCTTAGGTTTAAATGATGCCACTGTTGGTGTCCTAGCAGGCATGGAATTTGTGTGGTTTGTTTATGTCTGATTTCTTCATAGGTTCAAAGCCGTTTATATCACCGTTTTTAGTACAAATATTTAACAAAAAAATTCAAGACGGGGTTCATTTATCCTTCAAGTTGGACTATATATTCATAGGAGATAAATACTTTTTTATCTGTTGTGCGACAGCGGCCATGATGTACTGTGACATAAATTATTATTTGAAATTGGTATAAGCAGTAAAATGTTCTTTGTATAATCACGTGTCAGCTTGACACTATTTAGATGTTTGAAACAAGGAGAACAACTTTCGCCAATTCGTAAACGATGTCACGGTTAATCTAGATTTTAATTCTTTAATAGAAACAGACATTAAACTATTTATGCACATATATATTGCTGTTTGTTATTTACCACAACTGATCATAGTCTCCAATCACAGTTGGATAGTTTGTACGTATACTCACAACTATGAAAATGGGGCCAGTTTGAAAATAAATGTGAAAAAGACAAAAAGATCAGTTTGTGTCTTTAGGAAAAGAACATCAAATATAACTTGACTGGAATAAGGGAACCTTTAGAACTAGTTTTACTACCTTATGCAATGGTTTGATGGTAGATGCAATTAAAGCGTTATCTGATCAAACATTGAAAGCACTCAATATTTTCAAGGCTAAAGTTTGAGCTTAGATCAAAACTTTTTATGTTTAATACAGAAATTTAAGAAAGATTTAGGCATTCAAATATCTAAACCCAATATGGCTGTTATGGGTGTATTAGGGAGATACCTGATATCTGTTATAATGTACATAAAGGGTATTGATTTTTGGCTGAAATTAAATAAAAATATCGGATCTCTCTTGCATCAAGTATCTCTAATGCTGTTTGAAAATACGTATCCAGCTAAATGTTTTTACTGGGCGAAATAGGTAAAAATCTTTGACAGATAGACTTGGTTATGGGTTTATTTGGAATAATTTTAATGGAAATATTTTACTCCATATGCGAAAATGTCGCTTACGTTATCAATTCCAACAAGAATGAAGAAGGTAGTATTCATAGAATGGCTAAACGGGCAAAATCTAGGTCACATCAAACGAAAACCTAGCCTGGTCGCCAGGTTTTACTTATTAAATATCCGTTTGGTTCTTGAGCCAGTGTACTATCCAGCGCCAAGTGCCCAAATGTACAAAGCGAAATCAAATAACGAGTGTATGAAATACTGTATAGTAAAAAAAATGTTTTTATCAGACTAGTGTAACGAGTGTATACCAGTCTGGAGGCCACATTTATTAACCAATCATCATGGAAATTGGTCTCAATGTTTGCCTGAATTATTTCTATGTCCAGTTCGAATCTTGGGGTTACCTGGGGATCAAAAACTAGGTCAGATAGTCAAATCAAAGAAAACCTTGTTAACACTCTAGATGTCAAATTTACAATCCAATCATTGTGAAAACTGGTTAGAATGTTTATCTCAATGATTTCTAGGTCAAGTTCGAATCTGGGTCACCTTGGATCAAAAACTAGGTCAGACAGTCAAATAAAAAAACCACCTTGTTAACACTCTATATGTAAAAGTAACAGACCAGTGAAAGTGGTCTGAATACTGATCTGTCATACTATTGGTCTTATTACTACGACTGTCTGAATCTGATGCAAGGACAGTCTTAATATCGGGTAGTCTTCAAAGCCCAACATTACTGTATACAGTACCCAAATAAATGTTTACAGGACTTACAGACCCATGGACATCACAGATGTATTTTTGAAGCAAGGACAGCCTTATTACACTTGCTATAAGAGAACAAAGCCTTCTTTATATCCATGATTTCTTTTTAATGAATGCATCATTTGACAAAATCAGCAAAATTTCAATTGATTAACAGTAATGGTATGAAGAGGACATGTTTATATACACATGGATAAATGCTAAAACTACTTTGTAACATCAGTTCTTGATCACACTGACAAGTATGTTTTCTAGTTTAGTGTTGGTTTGTTGGGTAAAACAACATACAGGCTCAGCCTGCTTTATTTTTCCCATTTGCAGAATGAATTCTTTTTGCTACTGTTATGTTTATTTAAAGTAATATTACCCTTTAAAGTGACAATCATAATTTTAAGAAAAATCTTTAGCTCGTATTTTCATTCTCAGAAATATGGATACAACCCAGTTATAACTCAAATGTATAGATCAATATTTTGGTAACATTTCTACTGAATAAAGTTGAATATGGTTAAAGTCTTATTTGACTATTCTAGTCAAAAATATGAAAATCCAATTTTGTAAGATTCATCTTCACTTTTGTCTGTTAAGAAGGGAAGTAACTCTGTATGAATTATTTCTTTCATGGCATTCACATGTACATCTTACTTGGCCATGATATAGTTTTGCCACTATGAAGGGTAAAAAACTTTCACATATAAAACATATAAAGTAGACTGGTATATTTAATATACCATCATAAAACTATATAAATCCAAGACATTTGTTGTCAGAATTGATACAAACTTCCCCATGTTATAAAGCTAAAACTACTGTAGATCCACAAAAAAGTGACTTTTAAATAATGTCTTGAAGCATTTGCACAACCTGTTAACTAATGCAAATAGGTAGAGACATTTAAAATGTACATGTAGCTTTCAAACAAGTCATCATGCAAAACATCTACATATTACAGTCAGCAGTAAAATAAAGGTAGATTGACACAACAAGACTGTCTTTTGGGAGACTCAAATAAAATACATTGTGCTACAACTGAACTGTTTGCTGGTAAGATATTAAAATACTGACTACACAGCTGTTCGTTTTTCTGTCAAAATGATCAGCCCTTTTTTCTAAGACCGGTCACGCCTTGTTGTGGTGTGTGTCTACTGTTTACCTTCACTATTGTTACACTGTGAATTTACAATGGCCTAAATTTTCTTTCTGGTGCCAAAACCTTCTCAACAAGCAGCAGGTAACTGTCCCAAACCTTACAGCAGAGGAGGAACGCATTGTGAACCAGCTGACAAACCTTCCCAGAGTAGAACTCCTCATTTACAATATTGTGATATGGTAAGCATTACCACTTGAACACAAAACCTTGGAAAAACTGAACAATCTCAGCTGTCACTTACTACCTGGTGCATTTACCTGAGATTACCTGTTCTGTAACCATGATTAATTCTAGTAACTTTTATACTCTGGTAATTGAATAACTATTGCAGTACATTTGCTGTTATACTATTCCCGTCTTTTCTTTCTATCATAGTCCCGACTAGACCGTGAATCATCAATGCCACGTTTTTGTCCAGTTTTAGCTTCTTTCAAGAACTTATCAAGACCGAAAGGATCCTCTTCTTCATGTCTTTCAAACTGTACAGGCCCCTCTCGTCGGCGACTAGAGTCGGCACCTGTAAATCCCTTGTCTGGAACAAACCTGAAAAAAGAACAAAGAAAGGATTGCATGAAAACTTGGCAACAATAGACATATGAAATGATGGTAGCTGTACTTGCTGGGAACATTTTGGAGTTCTGTATCTTGAACATTAGGTATAATTACCAAAACTATACTTGGTATAGATACCAAACTACAACATAATTATGTTTACATGCACTTTACTGTGACAGTCTTTAAAACAACAGGTTGTAAAAAGGACCTTTCTGCATGTACAAAATACTTACTTTTCCCAGGTTTTGCACTTTTGAGAGATAGATAGAGCTTTAGCTCTGGATCTTTACTTCTCAAACGAAAACAAGACAGACAGACAATAAACAGGAAAGCTTTGAAAATATTCAACACATGATAAAAACAACTTTGTTGACCATTCTACTGGTGTAGGCTGAAAGGACTTGCAAATTAACACATACAGCGCAAACAAAATGCATCTAACCTATTTGTTTTCATAATTTCATCAAGATCATCCCCGTATGTGTCCCTATCTTTATTCCTGGATGGTCTGTATATATGACCTGCAGCATCTTTGTCAGCTCTCCATGGTTTGTCATAGACATTATACCCTTCATCATCACCAAAACCACTGTCCATACCCTGGCAATAGTAGAAAGTAGTAATTAATAACTGCTGAAAAAGGGTAATGTCCAATTTACAACTATAATCAGAAAAACGTTGGAGACAAAACAACAGACATTCAAATTTTAGCATAAGATCGATTATTTCCTTAAAGAATATATCGTATTTATTTTCAACATTGTCAGCGCACATAGTTACCCAGTGACTTAACAAAGGTATTGTTTGTGACACTCAGTTAATTACGTGGAATAATGTTATATTCAGAATTTTCGGCACCTGCGCAGGTTTATAAGGATAAACTCTCTGAATTGCAGCCTTTCCGGTTTTGTCTGCTTGCTGCATCACCAACGTGTCATTTTCAATTATGAAAAAGTAACTATCTTTTTGTAAGTTTATCAGTTTTCTCTAAATAAGCAGAAATGCATAGGAGAATTAGCCCCATCTTTTATGTCATCCCTTAGTAAGTAAAGACCTGAAAGCCCATAATTTTTTCCTCTGGATTGCTTGTTTCATAGCAACTGTGTAACTGTGGCTGGAGCATTTCTAATTCAGGAATTAAGCAATCCTACCATGCATTTAACTATCCCTTATTTGTACCCCCTGTTAACTATTAAATTATTTTTTTTATCTATAACAGAATATTATCCTATTTAAGATCATCATACCTTTGACTGATTGAACAGCCTGGAGTCATACTGTTCCTGTTGCCCAGCTCCAGTATTTGGCAGTCCTAATGCTATCTTTTCACTTACATCTCTTTCCCTGTCCTTCTGCAGACGTGATCTGAAATAGGTTAGAAATGAGTTTACTGTGTGAATGCCACTGGGTTTATACAAAAGTTAGATTGTGTTGAAACAACAAACTAGAGTTATCACTGGAAGTGATAAATATACCCCACTAATGACCTGGACACCAAAAAAAAAAATTTCCGAGCAAAAATACATAGAGCGACAACTGTTTTTACTACTCATATGATATTGAACACAGCATGAATGGTGCCATGAATAAATAATAAATGTGCAGACACAATGGCTTTGCATGCATAGATATTATTTAACTTAAAGTACAAAAGGACAATGACTTTAAAACGTGTGAAATATAGTTATATAACTTGTCATTGGCAAAGACAAATACATACATCTCCCTAACACACTGGTGCATAGAAATAGATTTAACATCTTGCAATGGACAGAAAACAGGGTATTGTATTTCAAAGAACTATTAATACTAATAAAACATTTTTCTGTTACCAACAGACCACTGGATAAATATTTATACCTTCTGTAATACATATGACAAAGCCTTCGAGAAAAGGGCACAAACTCTCCCAGATTATTCTTAAAACATTGTCAAATATCTTCAATCATTGCCACTAACCAATTACCTTTTATCTGGAGCAGCTCTAGCAAGATTTTTATCCCTTTGTCTCTCCTTGTGTCTCTCCCGTCTGATCTCCTCCCTGTCTGCAATCTCATCATCTTTATCTAAAACATTACATATTCAATACTTACACATTGATCACGTGACATGCATTAGTCTAGGGTCTGTGTAAACAATTTTTCTTTCAAACTTCTTCGAGGAACTCTGTGGCAGAGTAATAAATGCCTTTCAATTTAGTAACTTCTGATGAATCTCAGGTGTGATTACGAACAAAATATCTTCAATGAGTTATTGCTCTGTATTCCAACTTTCAGTTAATTTTTTTTACATATTTCCCAAACATTTATTTCAAACTATATTAACTGCTCTTGAAAAACCAACCATACTCGAACTTATCACTTATGAGAGAAAAACCACCTGATTTTAGTAAGTAGTACAGATTTACACAACAGCGGTGTTAAGTGTAATTACAGACTATATACTGTCTGACCACTATGACCTAGAAACAAATTGGGTCTTAATCCATGTAACCAATAGATCACAAGACTGCAAACTTCATTCTTTATCAATTTTAGTAAATTTTCCCCATATTGGAGACATTATAACTTGAAGCTTGTAAGTGAGAGATATGTTTGCTCCTGTAGGCTTACAATATATAGTTTTAAACAGTCTGTCACAATGATTCAGGTGACATCTGAGATTTCCACAAATGGCAAAGTCACAAGGTCATAGTTTGTTGATTTTTAAGGTAAATAATATCCCCTTTCCTTGGAAAATTATTCAGATCTAAAAACATTATTCACACTATAGAAATAAAGTCAAACATTAGTAAATGTACCATCAGCTCTACGTATTCCTGCACGTTCCTCACGTGCTTTCATAGCTAACTGTCTCAAATTTTCTTCCTTCTTTTCTTTCTCTTTTTGCATCATTTTTTGCTCTGTCTGTGCACGTGTCTCTACAGCTTCACGGGCCTTTAATGTATAAAAGTTTCTACACAGACACAAAATATCAGAAATTGTTCGTACTACTTTTCTGTTTTAGTCTCCTTCATTTTGTTCTTTCACCTACCTGATTGCATCAATTAACTTCTATTATTCTTTACAAGTGCTAATTCAGATCCTTGTAAGACCAAAAAACAAACAAAAAAGTGCTAGAATACTGAGAACGATTCGAAGATCATTCTTAAATTCAGGCCACTGGATGGCAGAATTCATTTACAAATTCGATAGAAAGATAAAATGTTACTTTAAAATTATCTTGAAAGTCTATACAATGTACTTAAGACAGAATTTCTAGAGTGTATTATCATATCAAACCACTTAATAAATCAATCTGATCTTGACATAGATCCACAATACTCTCAGATCATAAGATCACAAACTCACATGATTCAATATTATTTATAAGAAATAAATGAAATCAAACATGCCTACAAAAAAACAGAAATGCAACAAATTTCAACGGAGAACTACACTTACTTTTCTGTCAGCAATATATAGAGATTCAGCAAGTTTTGCAAAGTTTTCATTGATATGAACACCCTGTAGACCTCTTCCATCTGCAGCCAGACGCTTATCAAGAGGTATGGTATATCCCTTTACGTTCTTCCAGTTTGATATACACGGTGGAATCTTCCATTCCTGCTGCTCCTTCACTGTTACCTAGCAACAGACAAAACACCAAGATACAATGTAATCTATCACAATTTATACCCTTAACATTGAAGTAAGAACTACCACGAGAAATGTTTACTGAGATTTGGAGAGTAACAAATACATGATAATACATCATTATACATCTCAGATATTAACAGTCACTTTTCAGTCAATGCCTAAAGAAACAAAATTCAAGAACAACAGCCATCCTTTTGATTTAAAATGATTCTAAACTACTGTAGTTTTTTTTTTACTTAACAATCATTATAATATAGTTATTCATTGTGAAAGCAGACTTGATTTGGTCATGAAAACACACAGACTGTGAAATACATACATGTTCTATATAGATGTGTAATAACTGATGCTGGAACAATTGATTTTACCTTTCTGTTAGGAGAGTGCATCACAGGTGCTGGTGGGGAAGGTGGTCCTCTAGGTATTTTCTTGTTCACCCTAGAAAGTAAACAGAATTTTCCAAGTGCAAACATGTACAGTGATGTGTTCAAAGCCTTGAACTGCTTCTACAATACCTTCCTTTGCTTAAGCGAAAATTAAGTGACAGTTATTTCAATGGCAAGTACATTACCTTATGCAAGACACTAAATAATGAAGATTGTAAGGTTAAAATTTACAGAAAGTGTTTGGAACACGAAGAAAAGTATGTGTATTATGTTGAAATCTCAGTGATTCGACAAAATGACTACCCAGGTCTTTTTAACTTTCTTCATAATGCATAGAAAAATAATTGTACATGTACTGTGGTTTAATTAGAATTTCTACACATACCAACTTTCATTTTATATTAAAAATAACTTATTTTTGTGTTTTTTAAAGTATTTTTGAATTTTTGCTTTCGTTGTTAGTATTGGACCTTTAAGACATGTAGGAAGCCTATACAAGTATTACATTGTTACATTTTACAAGCTCAAGAAATTTACCAAATCCAGTTATTTAATGGTTTTTGATTCCCCTATTTGAAGTCTGGACTGTCCCATGATAACTTGGTTGTAAAATTACTTGTAGATCTTACATTACCAAGTCTTACTAGAAATTGAGTCCCTAGGGACACCAAATTTTTAAGCAACTCCTCTATTTTTTACATTCCCTACATACATACAGAGAAGCCAGTTTCTCCACTTTGTTAAATAATGTTTGAATTAAGAACAAATCTGATTGGCCCTCATGATCATTCTACACCGTTTTTATTGGATGAAAGCTTACTTGAATTTTGGTGGTTCCATAGGATCTTTCTGTGCCTCTACCATTCTGATGATCCTTTGTTTAGCACCCGAGTTATATGCCACGCCTTGCTGGGAGGGCGTGTACCTGCAATACAAAATCCTTTACTGTACATGCATGTCACACCTGACTGTAAACATTTTAAAAATGTCTCGAATATCAATCAAGCAAAACGGCCTGAAAAATAATTATGATCCTTCTGGAGACATTGAAGTCTTTTTTATGTGAAATAAAAGGTATGAATAGTGTTTTCATGACCCAAACTATGAAAAGGTGCTTTTCTTTTGCAAACAAGATATGACATTTGTCATGCCTTTTCTCTGAAATACAGAAGTTTTTCGTATGAAAAACTTACAATATTGTTTGTGAAATGTTTTAATTTTTATGTATAGTACTCTTAACAGGGTGGGTGATCACATGATCACTTTTTACATCAACCCCAAAGGGTATTTTGGTGTTTTCTACTGTACCTTACAATATTTCGATCTATTACAAATGTATACCGACTACGTTTCAGCCAACATCTTTTCAGATTCAACAATATATGATGATATAATGTGGCTTTTATAGTTTTTCCATTTATCTTGCAGAGATTTTTTACTTGATGATATTTATGTTGAAAATGTGGGTCACACTCTGCAGGGTAAATGGGACAAGAGCTGTCACTCGTAAGAGACAAATGCACTAAAGTGACATCTCAGCTTGTGACATTGAATTTTCAAGGTGTGAACCCAGTACTTGCACATGACACTTTATCATTATGTGTGGAACATTTATGCCATTTTGTTTTAAATCCTTTAATGCATAACAGAATTACAGTCTGACTCTGAACAGGAAAAAAGTGTGAATAACTTCCATTATTTTAAAACCCTTCAATGCATGACAGTTACAATCCGGACATGAGTATGTTTTTTACACCTCTGACCTGAGTTATGATGTATACAGGATTCCATGACCTTTAAACTCTAAGTTTGATCTTGACCTTCAAGCTACATATGTGGATCTTGCTTGCAACAAGTTTTCTCCATGTGCTGAACATTGGTCTTTAAACCCTTCAATGCATGGCAGAATTACAGTACAAACATAAATGTGTGCATATGTACCGGATTTAATGACCTTTATACTTGTGAGACCTTGACCTTAAATGTAACTGGGACTTGCACAAACACAAATGTGTGTATATATACAGGGTCAGTTACCTTAAAAGTCTAAAGTTTAAAGTGACCTTACCCTCTGAGGTAGGAATATGGGTCTTGCATGTGACACGTCATCTTCATGTGCTGAACATTTATTTATTTCATTTTATACAAATTTATTTTAGTTCGATTACAAAGAACGCTCCGTAAAATATTGAATCACTCTTAAACACTCATTCAAGATGTCATCACGCTCGTGCATTTGTACCATATAATTTCAAAGTTCCTTCATAAATAACTAAGTTACAGCCCGGACACAAAAAGTTCAACTGAAAGACGAACACAAAGATTAACAGTGCAATTTCTATATGCTCATCTTCGGGGAAATAAAAGCTACAATATTGACACTGTAGTGCACTATCAAGTTGTTGTCTGGAAAATGGTGGGTAAAATATTTTGCAATACAATAAGACGTTGTAGAAAAACACCAAAACCTTTTGAGTGTTGATGTAAACATTACGTCACCTAATCACCTGCCCTGTTAAACTTCAGGATAATGTAACACACCTAATATACTGTGCTGGTGCCTGTTTCTCCGCGGCCTTGACTGGCATGGACGCAGCAATTTTTCCCGAGACAAGTTTCTCCAGAGCCAGTCTTGTTTTCTCTGTATTATCTTGAATACTTTCGTCATCTGGACGTTCAAAACTTGGGTCGTCATCATCGATTTGTTTTGGAACAAGATCTTGAAATTTTGAGTGAACCACCTTGAAAACAAATAAATCACAACATAAATAACTCAACAAGAAAATTTTACGGTACGTCAGCCAACTACTATAATTTTTGGAGATAATCCTTGGCCTTCCTCATTTTTACATGGAGTAGACCATGTTCAGTTTTTATCAAAAACCTGTTAGTGAGTCACTGTTTTAAGTTTACCAACTGACAAAAGGAAAGTGTAGAAAAGGATTTGACTTTCAAGGGGTGCAGATAATTGTCAACACTGGTCTCAAATTTTCTCCTGCTAACAAGTAAAGGTTGTTGATTCAAGATAAATGTATATCCGACAGTTACAATGTAGGTGCATGTTTTTTTTCCAATAAATTTTGGAAAATTTCAGAACTGTAATACTACTACAGTGTTTCACACACCTGGCTCAAAGTTATTAATAGAACTGAGACTGCTTTATCAGTTTTAACCTGTATTTCTTATGCTATTGCTGTCACGTGTATTTATCAATTTAATGTACTTACCTTGTCTTTTCCGTGTCCATGTTTAGCAATAGCATCATATTTGATTTTGCCTTCTACATCTAACTGTACTGCCAGGGCATTTGATGAACTCTTCTTCTGTCCCATACTAAGTGGATACTGGGCGACAGCAATCTCTGGGAATGCTCCACCATCACCAAAATCCTGCAATGTAAAGACTTTAACTAAACAGTCACACCCTTTAATCTTATACAATGACACATTATTTGCTTTCAAATTCAGAGCCTTTTCTCCATGTAAAAAAAACAGTACATGTGCTTTAAAACCCAAACAGTAATTTTCCCAAAGCAACAATTTTATTACACAAATTTAAACTGTCAGTATGACAGCAGCGATACATGCCTGAAGGATAAACTATTAGCAATTTTTAAATAGTCATCACCCTGTACTCCCTAAGCAATAGAAAATCAAGGCACATCAATCCAGAAATAAACAGCTCCACAAAGTTTTATTGAATTGCATTACCAATGTGGTTGATAAGGCTTTAGATATAAATTTGGCAATTTTGCATCCAATTTTCAAAGGGCCAAAATTTAGATGTCATAGGGTGTGCTGAGCTTCTGAAGCTATTCAACTGAAACCCAAGGGACATCAACTCTAATAAACATGTTTACCAAGTTCTTTTTTTGCGTTCCTAATGTGGTAGAAATGATCGCAGACAGAAATTGCTAACGGAAGGCCTTAATCTATCTATAAAAGCTAACATAATCTACAATAGAGAACAGTTACAAAAGCACAATAGAGAAAATGTGCCATAATACAAAATGGATTGAGTGCTATTGACTCAAATAATTATGTCATTTCTCGGAGACTACACCTCGTCAAAATAATGTTTCTCCCAAACAGTACTCTATGTATTACTTGTCTCATTCAACTTATTTTCCTTTTTGTATTGCACTTACCTCTTGTGATCTGGGAATCCAACCTTTCCTGTGTCCATATGGAGGTGCTGTTCTGTTACTGATCACAGGGGCCAACTGGAAATATGTTTATTTCAAAGAGTAATGATATTCATTTACATCTGCATTTAGAAGTGCTACATATAATACTCAAGTTTCGAACTAACACAAAAAAATTAATTCCTTACACAGAGATGATGTGGTTTTAGAATTAAACATAAAAATACATCTTTTTCATGAGTAAGTTTGTCTAGATTCAAATCTGCTACATATAATACTCAAGTTTCAAACTTACACAAAAAACATGAGTAAATTTGTCTAGATCTTAACATAAAGCAAAATTTGACAAACCTGCATCTGAGAGCGAATCTGTCTCTCTTCATCATCCCGGTCAAATATTCTCTGCGTAGGAGCAGGTAAAATACTGAAAATGTTTCAATCTCATTTAAAGTATGTGTTACACTTGTTAACAAAATTAACATATATTATATGTCTACAATGTCATATAGAAAATTTAAAAACACATCAAAACATACCCTAGTTTCAACCTTTGATTGTAAGAATAATGACAAAGAAACAAAACTACTCAGCATTATTCTTTTAAATAAATGCTCCTAATACATTGTACATCTATAAAATTAATGTTAAAGAAACTACTGGTAGTTAATGTTAGAAAGTGTACATATACACTGACTTTGTTTCCTATGCTTATTTTCTATGGTAGTATGAGTTGATTAGATATCCTTGTGTACATGGTGCAGTCTATAAGGAGACATAGGAGTAATTGGTTTAACGATTTTCATTTTTCATCTCTTGTCCCAGATTGCATAGACAATGTGTATATACTTTGGGGCAAATTCTGGAAAGTGGTCCCCACTGATAAAAATTTATACTTCTAAGGTAAGTTTTAAATCAAATTTCATCTGAAAACAGCATTTGGGGTAACAACCCCAAGTAGTTTGATTAGGGATGGCAACCTAATGTAACACAACATCATCACATTGTTTCATCACAACTTGGCGCAAGCCTCGGCATTGCAATACAATACAATACAATACAATACAATACAATACAATACAATACAATATTTATTTATTGTCGGATTGGTTTAACATGTAACACAAGCTATGAATAGCTTTTGACCGACTTAAATGCATTGCACATCCTGATACTAGTAAAATTATACACAGAATATTAATATGCAGGAAAGGTGAATCCTCAGCTCTCATTGCTGGTCTCTATGTATGTTTAATTTTAAAATGTATAAAATGAAAGATGAAAACTGAAAGAAGACTAATTAACAATGAAAGTATTGAATTTCTAATTTTTGCATGTATCTTTTAATCAAATTAAGTGAAATTATTGTAATCAGAACAAGTAAGTGCCCTGAACAGAACACAGAATTTTGTAATTTAATGTGAAGTACATGTTGACGTTTTGCAAAATTTCCACCTCATTTCTAAATCAAGAGTGAAATGAAGTGTTTCAATACAATTACCAGAGTATTATTATAAAAAAGATAATGAATAATAAAAATTAAGGTACGAGTTGACTTTTCTGATAAAAATCAGGTACGAGTTGACCTGAAAGGGTACGAGGTGACTACGGTACGAGGTGACTGAGGTACGAGGTTACTGATTACCGTTACGCTACAAAATTGAACCGATACTCTAATGTCTTGTAGAGAACAATTTGGAATCCTACTCATAACAATTCAGTCCGATCGTAACAATTGTCCAATGTTATTCATCTTTTTAAGCTTAAGTGGAATTTTTAAGCACCGATCACAATATTTTTCACGATTTATCTTAACGTTGTTAGACGCTTTCTAATCCTCATTAAGCTGGATTCTTAAAACCCAGTATGCAGCGAAACATATTTTGGAATAAAGACGAATGTGTCGAACATAAAGCGTTCATAAAAAAATTGCTGTACAGCTACTCAACGTGTAAGACAGATATAAATAACAAGGGTTTTTTTACTCCGAGATCTTCAACGCCATGTTTTCGTAGTATAGTCGGAATCCCCAAGTTCGTCCTTCCGTTTACGGAGAAACCCGATTATGCATTTCTTAAAATTTCATTGGTTTGCGACAGATTACGGAGTTCGTAGTGGCAAATATCTCAGTTTCGGACAGAAAATGGCTGCGCCCTGACAGCTAGAGATTGGACAGAAGCAGCCAATTGGCATATTTGTGTGTATGTGTGTGAATTAGTGCATTAGTAATGTTAGTATCTGTCATAAATTTATAGGTTGTTCATTTTCACCATTCATGATATTGGTTTGGTTTGTAATTCCTATTTACACCAAACTGTGTGTCAGTAATGCAGTAACTTACAACTTACATAACTTCATAAGTCACAACCTGATGATTTTCTAGTCTAATTTCCTCAGTTAATAAGATTTTATTTTAATAAAATCATGAAAGAGGCTTCCTTAGTTTATCGAAAGTTTCTGAAACACTATTTCCCTTTCCATGAGATAGGCAGCTAGTTTTGTCATGGCTGAAATCCAGCTGTGATGACTGTGGCATCTGTTACACACGTTGCACTTTAAGTTGGGCTGCTTGCAAACAGTCAGGGGTGTAACTTGTTTAAGTTATTTTAGATAACTTCGACAATTTATATTTATCTTCTTGTCATCATTCACTTATCACTTCTTCAAGTTATTTTTCAGTCATGATCACCTATTCAAGTTATTTTTGTCCAAACAGTACAAAGATTTAAAATCATTTTTTCACAAGGATACAAATTTTCTGGGGAGTCACACATTTTTTTTCTATTTCTTTGATCATTGAACTTCAAGATTATGAATTAAAATATGTTATGCCAGGACAAAACCTTATGCAAGGGCTTTGAAGTAGGACATTTTTCAGGTCATCTGTTAAGACAAGTTACACCCCTGACTGGTAAACAGGATTGTTTCAGTTATTGTTGTCCAGCTATCTTATCATCCTTGGTGAGTGACGCCATGGCGATCTCTCGTATTATGGAAGCAAAAGTCCTTACTACTGAGCTATGCATTGGACAGTTAATTTATTTAGGACACAATGTTTCTTTGGCTACATGTTTTTTTCCATAAGCATTTTCATTTTTAAATGATTTATTATACTTCTCTGACAGTGCACAAGATAGAAAAAAAAGATGAAGTGAAAGGTCTAGATAAACTGTGCATTATAACAGTAAAAGACAAAAAGGGAGGTTTCCAAGTAATTTTTCTTACCATCTTGGCAGACCAATTCAGCTACAGAAGTTTAAGCATAGGTTATTGCCAAACAATCAGCAAAATTAATTGTTTTAGCCACAGGTGTTTGCCACTTACATTAATTTTGTATTTATTTAGATGTATCTCCCCAATTCAATACAATTACAGATATATGATATATGGCTACAGAACAATTACATGTTGTATTATTCTAACCAACCAACAATTTATGTTACAAAATTGCTAGATAATACTTGTGACAGGCATGAGATAGATAGAAGCAACTTGCTGTGTGACAGTTCAGCGACAGTGGCTGTATAGGGTTGATAAAAGACATGTTTTAACTTTAATTGCAGTCTGCTGATTAATTGCTCATCACTACCATGATAGTACAGAGAGTGAGACAGGTGCTGAAGTATGGTGGTGTAGGTATGCTGGTTGGAGGATCCATGTACCTGCTCCAGAAAAATGACTGGGAAATGTCAACTGTTGGTGTGGCCAGGTTTGGCAGAGCAGCTGTGGCTGTAAGTAAACTGATGTCTTTTCTCACAGCATCAGTTTTATTGTTGCGATTTTCAGTCAGACTTAGTACTGGTACATAAAAAAATTCAGATACTCAAAAAGCTAAAAATACAATGACAATATTGCTGACTGAGTTAAAAGTGAGATTAAATCTGTCTATACATAAAAGGTAATGATACAATTTGCCACACTGCTTAGAGTTTCTTATGGTATTTTAATTTTTAAATGAACTTGAAGAGCCAAGAGAGGTGGAGGTATTAAGAAACTTTAAGTTTGATATTAGTTAAATGTATATGTATATGATGTATTAAATGTTTTTAGCAGAAGCCTTCATCAGGGTAGTGTTCATGTGATAGTTCTTTACTCACTGTGAAGAAGGCTTTATGACTGAAACATGTCTGTAAATGTTTAAACTATTAGTGGGTTGATTTTCTTTTTCCATTTTATATTTTCTTTACTCACTGTCATACATGTGCAAGCAGAAAAGTTATTTATGGCAAACATAAGTCGTACATGTATTTACAAAGTTTCTGTACTAGGTTAATCTTCAGAACTTAATTGTTATTAACTGATGACATTTAATGATACATGTATACCTTGTTGAACATTAAATTATTATCCCATCAAGTATGAAGTTGACAAACTGTGTACATGTAGTTTCATTGTTGCTAGTATGATATTTGATTGATTGTTGATGATGTCTGATATATTAACAGGCTGCCAGTGTTGTCGCTGACTACAAATGGAATCTGAGAAATGTTGATCCAGATTCAAAAGAGTATGAATCTATCAAATCAGAGGTAATATTCTTACTCCCTTGAACAGCATTTATTACCCGTAGTTGTGTTGAATTTAATATGCTTAAACAACAAGGGCTATATTTTTTGCAGATGTCAATTTTTCAGTCTTTTTGTCCATTAACCAAATGCATTTGGGATAATAGCACAAGAGCCATTTTGCATCCATAATTCAGACTTTACATCATGGTTGCAGTCATCAAGTATATGAGCCTGTAATTTCAAGGTTATTCTGTGAAAGTTCAAGGTCACAGTGACCTTTATATTGATAACTTGAGAGCCAGTTGGTGTACATTTTGCAGACATCGCTATGATGGTTGCAAGATACAAGTTGTAGAGCTGTAAAACCATTAGATGTACACTTATAAAACATCACATGATGGTTCCTCCAGACAAGTGAATGAACCCTATTGCTTGAGATGTAACGTGAACATTTTCTCGATGGCGCATTTTTTTGAGCATGAAAGTTCCAAATCAGCGAATTAGATAATACAAAGCCATTTAAAGAGCTGATTTTGTTTCAGATTCACACTAGATCGGCACTAAAACTGAGAGCAATGTGTTGTAAAAATGGCGGAGCATTTATCAAAGTAGGTCAGCACCTTGGAACATTGGAGTACCTCCTTCCCCAGGAATATGTGAAAGCCATGAAGGTTCTCCACAGCGATGCTCCACAGTCTTCAGTTGAGGATTTGTTCCGAGTCTTTGAGGAAGATATAGGTAAAAAGGTATTCAACCATATCATTTTCTTAACATTTTTGTTGAATAAATCTGAGGCGTAGGTGGGATTAAATTTTAGCTTCTTCCAGAGCTGTTTGAGAGTATAGCAGATATAAATATAAATATACATAATGACTGATGTTGTCCCTGATGTGCTCCATTGGAACAAGGTTGGGATATACAGTTGACCTGTGAAACCCTAGGTGAAAACAGCTCACTCCTTTTTGTTATTGAATGATTTCTCAATTATTTTATGCAAAAATCAAAGTTTACTACCTCATATATGGCTTTAATCTGGAGGTTGTCATATACCCTGGTATTTTTGTTACAAGAAACAGGAAGGTTTGTTACTGGTAACAAAATTACTAGGGTATGTGGCAACCTCCAGATTTGAGCCATATCTATACTACCGATATGTTTTTTTTTAAACTTGCACGGTGACTTTGTTTTCCTGCGAAATAAAAATTTGATCAAGAGTAATCTTTTGTTTTTAATCAAAGTATTCAAATGAACTGTTAATAATTGGATGAAATGTTACCTAAATATGGCCGGTTGATTTAAAGGTTGGTACAACAGAAATGTGTAATGACTTCCACTCTTATCCCTAGCCCAGCGTTCAGTTAAATCTAAAAAGGCCATCTTTCTTATTGGATAGTACATGTGATCGTAAGCTGTAGCACAGTGTCTTACAATCGCAACAGTTAATTTTCAAAAGATTATAACCATCCAGCCAAGGTCTGGAGTGTGCAGTCAATGTTTAGGCCATCTTTATCATTTTTTGTATGAACATAGTGAAAAGTGAAACAACCTCTGTATGCTGTGATGTAACGGACGAGAATCATAACAATGAAACTTTTTTAAGAAATCATATCTTACAAACAACAATAGACAGCTTTTCTTTATCGTATCTGTGTAGGTTGAGGATGTGTTTGAGACATTTGCCAGAGAACCTTTAGGTACAGCATCGTTAGCTCAGGTCCACAAGGCTACCACCAGAGATGGTCAGATTCTAGCTGTGAAGATTCAGCATCCAAAAGTAAAGGCGCATTCATATGTGGATATTAGAACAATGGAGGTAAGAGCAAGGGAAAAACCAGATGGCTAGTGACGTTATATTCAGATTTGAGTAGTGTCTGTCCAGTAGGACGAGATAGAAACAGATAATAGAATAATTATTATAGCTGTGCAGGGACATAGACAAATCTGGCTCTATAATGGAAGCTTAGCTCAGAAATCTTACATGTAGACTCACTTAATTGGTGTTCAGAAATTGTGGAAATTTAAGAATTCAATGTAAGTCAGTTTAGTCTACTCTTTATCAAAAACAATATATTTTGCATCTTGAAGAGACTGTACAAAATGTATTTGCTTTTCAGTTCTTGATAAATCGGGTAGCATGGATTTTCCCGGACTTCCAGTATGTGTGGCTAGCTGAAGAAACCAAGAAAAACCTACCCAAGGAGCTAGACTTTGTGAAAGAAGGAGAACACTGTGAGAGAGTGGCCAAGATGTATAATCATTTCAAATTTCTAAAGGTAAGAATAAACGCTTGTTTGTTTTAGCTGGATTACAAAACTAGTTCTGAGCTAACATGAATGGCTCCCAAAAAACTGCCAAGGACTTCAAAATGAAAAAATAAAACAAGTTTTTATTACTAGGACATTACTCCTTTACAACTGGGTGACCTGAGCATGTGTGATATAAGGGGTGTTGGGCAAGAATTCACCTCATGTGGCCTTTTTGGGAATCAAACATGTGCACAGCAAATCGTGAAACCATAAAACCACTTCAGTCTGCATACTATGATACATTTTGTAGTACTTGTGGAAGAAAGACCCTTACAAGCTAGCTTTTGTTCTGACAGGTTAAGTGTCCTATGTGAGAAAGATAGAGTGCTTACTGAGAATGGGGTGTAGTTTTTTCCTTTCCTAGGAACGATCATTATGTAAATTGATGCATGTACAGTAACTAACTTAAATACCATTGAAACTTTGGTTAAATCAGAAGAAAATATATTTACTTAAATCATTTTGTATTTCAGTGTATACAAATGTGTGCTAGTTAGCACAAGAATTTAAAGCATTTAGAATGAGTTTCCCAGACTTTAAGCTTTTTATAGTGCAGTTTTAGAAATTAATTTGGGTTTTGTGATCCCTGGCTAGTAAAATTTATGTTCATCCTGTGAGCAGTGTTTGATGGCTAGTGGAATTTTATGCCTTGAATTTTTTTTCTTTCATCGTAGTTAGTCAGATGAGAAACAGAGGTCATGTTCACACTGTTAAGGTATAAGCTTGTAAAGAAGAAAGTACAGATAATCAATAAAATATATTTTTGTTCAAACCAGGTACCAAAGATAAACTGGGAGTTGTCCAGTGAGAGGGTTCTCACCATGGAGTATTGTGAAGGTGGCAAGGTAGATGATAGGGAGTACATGAAACAACACAACATTGATGTGAATGAGGTATTGTAAGCCTACATGTATATAGTGATAAGAAAATGTGGTAGGAGCATACCTTGAAAATGAAACGTAAAAAAACAAGCTTGAGAAATGCCAATAAATGCACAGTAGATAAGTGTCTATCCGTATTACATCTTATTTTATTTGCCCCACTGTTAATCTGGTGGTAAGTTCCATAAAAGTGCAGCATACAATGTTGTACCCTGCTACAGAAACAGAGGTAACTTCTCACCACTACATCACTTTTCAGTTTGTTATACTAGATAGGTTACAAATGTCAAGGTCTCACTTAGGTTTTTGTTTTGCATAATGATACTCAATGTACATGCTATACCAGTACTAAGCTTGAAAACTGCAGAAAGATATTCAAGACATTTCATCATTAAATCCAACAACTTAAGGTCACATTACCCACTAATTGCAAGGCTGAGGTCAGATTCTTCAAGTTTCAGCTTTTTAACACTTCATACTTTATGTGACTGTTTGCAATTCTATATACATGTACAATTTTATCAGAAATTTTGCAGTTCAAGCAAAGTAGAAGTTTGTCAGATCCTGTAAAACTGAAAGAAACATGTGTTTCAGGTATCGAGAGATCTAGGTAAGTTATACAGTGAGATGATCTTTGTAAATGGTTATGTGCACTGTGATCCTCATCCAGGGAATGTACTAGTCAACAAAACCAAACAAGGCACACAGATAGTTCTGCTCGATCATGGACTGTATCAGGTAACCTTTTTACATACTCTGTGCAAAAAGTGACCCACATAATGCTGTATCAATGTAAACACAAACACAATGGCAACACAGCCATGTTTGATTAAAGAGTTAATAAGTGACCTATATGTGTCATTTTGGAAAGCTTATCTTTTTCCTGTAACTTATAAAGACTTGGAAGACAGTAGTGGTCAAGAGTTGTAAGGGACTCTTACTTTACATTGCTAGGTGATGTTACTGGAACAGGTTCAATTCTGACTTCTGTCATGAAATTTAGTATACATGTTGATTAGAAGTTGTTAATTCAAAGTCAGTTAATATCAAGCTTAAACAAAGTCGGAGTGGATACTGGTAGCTCACTGACTTGAATATGGTATAATAAGTTATTTCTGTGGGCACCCATTTTAGCTCCAAATTGCAGACATCTGCACCTGCAGAAATAATCTGTTACATGGTATTGGGAAATACAGTTATTTTTAGAATTTTGCACAAGTTGTATTTTATCACACTATAAGGTATAAAGATATCTACACATTTTCCGTTTTTCTGATATTTGTCATTTTGTCATGTATTCTGGAAATAGCTTACGTTTTGTTATACATCAACTTTTTAGAGAGAGACAGACTCACACATGAGCATTTGTTCTTTTTTGATAAAATTTTATGTATTGGTTAGTGTTAATTTTGATGCTCTTACGAAAATAAATTGGTCAGGTGAGGCACATACCATGTGACCAGTTTATTGTTATAATTTATCAAAATGAACATTAACCTATTTAGTGTTTGAAATTACTTTTTGTAAATCAGCATTTTCCCCCTATTTACTGACTTGATATATAATTTACCCAAAGTAAAGTGCAGCCAAAAGTGGGCTGGGATTGGACAAAAAATAATTTCAAAGACTAAGTGTGTTTGTTAGAGGTTTGACCAGTAAGAGATGATTTGTTACATGTAGGAAAGTTAAGTGAATTTATCAGCTTCCTAACTTTCTGCATTTAACTATTGTTGAAGAATGGCTTAAATCATAAAAGGTCTGCATTGACATAGATATTGTTAGCTAAAATATGTTTTCAGCATGCTTGTTGTACTTCAGACATTAACAGACGATTTCCGCATCAACTACTGCAAGCTGTGGATGTCAATTATTCAGACAGACCTGAAGGGTATAGAGAGGTACTCAAAGAAGCTAAACGTTGGTCGGCTGTACCCGTTGTTTGCATGTATGTTGACGGCTCGATCCTGGGAAGCAGTGACACATGGAATAGACTCAAAAGAAGTCACAGATAAAGAGGTAAATGTTAGTTGTTCAGTCACAGATAAAGAGGTAAATGTTATATGTTCAGTCACAGATAAAGAGGTAAATCTTAGTTGTTCAGTATGGTCATAGATGGTGTCTATAGCGTAAAAAGTCTGAGCAGAGATTACTAATTTGCAATGGAACTAAAACAAGTAAATAAACAATTTGTAAATCATTCTGTCACACTTATACTTTATGTAATGGAACCTTCACACCTTACAGAACTTTCTTCATTGAAATGAAAGGGGAATCTGAAAGCAAATTGTATAACTTGTACATCATATACACATACATGTACTTTAAATGGCTACTGTCATGTATCACTTTGTGATGCCGCATCTCTAGGCATGTGTTATTGCTAACTAATAAGTTGATATGTTCTGTCTTTGCATTAGAACTGATTTTGACAGATTTATTGAGGACTTTTGTAGTTATAGTGGCGATAGTCATTTTTGAAAATTGCTAAAATGCTCCTGTCTTTATTACTGACCGTTATACATTTCAGAACCAAGAGTTACGTGATAATGCGGCAATGTACTTTATAGAGATATCGCAGGTACTCAACAGTATACCTCGTCAGATGTTACTCATCATGAAAACTAATGACGTTTTACGGGGTATAGAAGCTGCCTTACAGACCAGAGCAAATGCTTCGTCATTTATAAACATGTCTAAATGTTGTATCCGAGCTGTAGGAAGAGAACAGCTTAAACACTGCGATGGTTTCTTTCAGACATTTGTAACTCGCCTATACACACAGTGGCAGTTAGCTAGAATCGAAATTTATGAATTTTTTCTGTGGCTTCAAACTTCGGTGTTAGTAAGATGGCTGTCTAGGAATAAACAGCTCGCCTCAAGTTGATGTTTATGAATTTAGGTGTTCAAAATGTTAGTAATTCAGAGTTCAAACAGTATTAATGATTTATGTGAAAAATTATAACAATTGTTTTACATTTTGCAGGACATAATATCCATTTTAAGGAAGATTTTTACACATTTTTATTTATGTTAATATCTGAAACTGTTTGCTGATCTCAGGTTACTTTTAAACAATACCAGGCAGATGATTTGTGTTTTATGTATACCCTAGGAATTGTGATATTTCTTGCTTCCATTTTACTTTGTAAGGAACACTCAATACTATCTAAAGTATCACTTGTACTTTATGAATGAAATATTTTATATGAATATTTTTGTCAGAGGGCCTAGTCATATAAGAAATATTCTGTTTCAAGTTCTATAACTCCTTGTTAAATTTTCATGGAGTCATCGGTCCGTGTTACTTTTTAAAATGAGTCTTCTTAAACATTGCAGCACTGTTATGGCCATGTTTATTTGTTGAAGTGTGTCAAGGGTATTATTCCACTTTAATGGTATTTCTTCAATTTTTAGCTCACCTGAACACGAAGTGCTCAAAGGTGAGCTATTGTGATAGCCTGGTGTCTGTCGTCTGTCTGGCATCTGCTGTCTGTCCACACTCTACCTTGTGTATGCAATAGAGGCTGCATTTTTCATTTGATTTTCATGAAACTTAGTCAGTATGATTTTCTTGAAGAAATCTAAATAGATTTTGAACATGGGTTATCTAGGGTCAAAAACTAGGTCATAGGGTCAAATCATAGAAAAACCTTGTGTATGCAATAGAGGTTGCATTTTTCATTGGACCTTCATGAAACTTGGTCAGTATGATTGCCTTGATGAAATCTAGGTCAAGTTCAAACATGGGTCATCTAGGGTCAAAAACTAGGTCACAGGATAAAATTGTAGAAAAACCTTGTGTATGCAATGAAGTTGCATTTTTCATTTTATGTTCATGAAACTTTGTAAGTATGATTGTCTTGATGAAAATTAGGTCGATTATGAATATGGATAATCTGAGGTCAAAAACTAAGTCACCTGGTTAAAAACCTTTTGTAAGTCGCAGGTGAGCAATACAGGGCAATTGTGCTCCTCTTTTTTTGTGTGTTTTTTTGTTATTGTTGTATGTGAAAAAACAATGAAGAAATACAAACTACTTTACTAGTCATTTGCATTGTAAGTATTTTGATATTAGTGTAAAATACTTGTATTGTTTAGATAATTGCATTCTAAAGGGTTATTTTACGACTTGTAAAATACAGTTAAAATTATTGTCATAACACAAGAACTAGAAAAATAAAGATAGTGCAGAGCTGTGTTTACCTTCTGAAGAAATTTCTTAATATTTGTGGACCAATTATAGGTCAGTTGTTTTGTACACAAATATATGAGCTGACAACTCTGTAGTACTTGGATATCTGAAAAATGCTGAACAAGAAGCAGAGTTGGCAGTAAAATTTTAAAAAAGCAAATAAATGCGATACAAAGAAATAGAAACACTACAAACCAATTCCAAGTTATGTAGGTAGTACAAGAGCACACATAGAGGCAGTCATGTGATAGGAAAGGTATGAAAGACTTCTCTAATATTTGTTACCTTTTATCATGTTTATACTACCATGCTATTAAAATATCACTCTTCCCATGTTAATGTCATGGTAAAGTTTGACTGCTACAATGAACTACAGATAATATAGTTTCATTTTGCTGAGTAGTAAAGATACAAGAAACTCAGTTTACTGGCAATGGGGTGAAGTATTGTGAGCAAAACTACCTGTTCTTTTGTTTTAAATTATTTTAATTTGAAATTTTACGAGTGGGAAGGAAATATGTATGTGTTTAACATCGTGGATGTTTTACTGGTTTTGACTTGCAGTTTCTTTGTTAATTCATTTTCACATGACCATGATCCTGTATCAAGAAGTGAAATGGAGACTTTAACTCTGACATTGCTCTACCGGTATTTTTGAAATGGACTTGTCAATTTTGACAGTGCCATTACTAGTTCAAAGGGGTGCAAACTGAAATTTACTGACAGAAAAGTGAACATTGCAGATCATGTTGAGTTTACACAGGTTTGCAGGCTGATCATGATCTACACTGATCATAAAGGCAGAACCATTGGCCACCAGCAGTTTAAAGGATTAATGAAATAACATGTGACATGCTTTCATTATAGTCACATCACATACTGAAAAGATACTTGAAATCCATGTTCTACTATGATATCCAATGTAGTGACATTCGTATTACATGAACTTCATACAAAGTTAGACCCTGATGTATACATGTCAGGGAGTAGATATACGTATATGTGTAATCTATTCTGTTGAATTACTTGTTGGTTTGTATTCTTAGTGATTGCTGATGTCAGTATGTTGATTTTCACACAACACATCGTTTAGGAGTAGGATTAAATGTTTAAATTGAATATACGCAGTGACCTTTTATTCTTATCTGTGATAATATTTTATGTTCAGCTTATTGAAACTATTGTAATTTGTGTATGTTTGTCATGACAATAGCAGATTCAAGAATATTCCTTCTTTGTTTTACTCTTCCGTCATTTTAAAAATAAATAAATGATACAATTTATTTAGTCTTGTACACAATTTACAAGGAAAACCATTTTTAGCTCGACTATTCGAAGAATAAGGAGACTATTGCACTCGCCCCGGCGTCGGCGTCGGCGTCGGCGTCGGTGTCGGCGTCGGCGTCGGCGTCGGCGTCTGCGTTGGTTAAAGTTTTTAATGAAGTCAAATATCTTGAATACTATCAAAGGTATTGACTTGAAACTCAAAATATATCTTTACCATCAACATCTACACCTGAGGAAACAATCCCCATAACTCTGTTTTGATTTTTGACAGATTTATGCCCCTTTTTAACTTAGAATTTTTGGTTAAAGTTTTTTATAAATTCAAATATCTTGCATATTATCAAAGGTATTGACTTGAAACTCAAAATATATCTTTACCATCAACATCTACACCTGAGGAAACAATCCTCATAACTCTGTTTTGATTTTTGACAGATTTATGCCCCTTTTTAACTTAGAATTTTTGGTCAAAGTTTTTAATAAAGTCAAATATCCTGAATACTATCAAAGGTATTGACTTGAAACTCAAACTGTTTGTTTACCATCAACATCTACATCTGAGGAAACAATCCCCATAACTCTGTTTTGATTTTTGACAGATTTATGCCCCTTTTTAACTTAGAATTTTTGGTTAAAGTTTTTTATAAATTCAAATATCTTGCAAATTATCAAAGGTATTGTCTTGAAACTCAAAATATATCTTTACCATCAGCATCTACACCTGAGGAAACAATCATCATAACTCCGTTTTGATTTTTGACAGATTTATGCCCCTTTTTAACTTAGATTTTTTTGTTAAAGATTTTTATAAATTCAAATATCTTGAATACTATCAAAGGTATTGACTTGAAACTCAAAGTATGTGTCTACAATCAACATCTACACCTGAGGAAACAATCCTCATAACTCTGTTTGATTTTTGACAGATTTATGCCCCTTTTTAACTTTAATTTTTTTTTATGGACTTAAAATGTATGTTTACTGTCAACATCTTCACCAATGTTTTTGATTTTTGACATTTATGCCCCTTTTAACTTAGAATTTTGTCACAGTTTTTACCAGACTAACATGGAAATACTCGAAATGGCTTTCTTTTGAAATGTCATAGAATAATTATGCAGCATGCAGCGGTCATGCTTTTTTAATTCTATACATTTCAATTTTGAAAAGTTACAGAGTTATTCATGATCAAATTTACAAGGTTATGTATTTCTTTGAAATTATCCCCTCCTCCCTCCACTTGGCTTACAGAATCCAGAGTAAGGCTTTGAATGTAATGTACATTTACAAAGGTCTTTGAACAAGTTTCATATCTTTGACCTTAATTCTTACAGATAATTACACAATACTCCTGTTCTTTGACAAAAAACCCATTTTACCAACAACCTTTCGAATAGTCGAGCGTGCTGTCATGTGACAGCTCTTGTTAGAATGGGGGAGGGTCTTAGTATACACATTTGTTTTAACATTGTTAATGTGACATACCTGTGAGTAATACCATGGATTACTTCTTGTTTTCTAGTGATAATTTATGTCTTTGAAATCATTACTGACATACTTATACATTAAAAATTCACTCTGCAGAGATATACTAATAATACACTGCTTGTTCTGAATTAGTACTCATTTAAAATACACATGTACTTAAAAATGTTGGATAATAAAAATTTGAACATGTTTTATCGTACAATGATACCCTATGAAATCCAAACATACAAGGAAAGTCCTGTTGTGTCCTTTATTGATTGTTGTGACTTAACTAGATTTTGAGCATACAACTCAGATTTGAACTATTGGTACATTTTCATTCGCATTACGTTGGTAGGGAAGCATTAATCGTTGAAAGGAATCTCAAACAGCTACTTTATATTGCATACTGCACGTTGTTCAAAGGCATAATGAGAGATGATGAGGATGTACGAGTCTTGTTAAGTGTAGCCTATGCACGTGCTCACAAGTCTCCACGATTCACATGTTTGTTTATTGCCGACATGCACACAGCTAAATTATCAGAAATTATTTTGCAACTATATAATCTCCTGTTTTATTGATACTAATTAAGTCCGCATGTATTTGTTGTAAAGGAAAATGTAATATTGTCAAAATCCTGAAAGAACACACTGTACAAGGCTAGTGAGGTGGGGGGGGGGGGGGGGGGGGGGGGGGGGGGGGGGGAGGGGGGGGGGGGGGGAAAAAGGGGGGGGGGGGGGGGGGGCTCCTTTTTTTTTCTTTTTTGTTGGGGGTGTGGGGGTTTTTTTTTTTTTTTTTTTTTTTTTTTTTTTTTTTTTTTTTTTTTTTTTTTTGGTTTTTTTTTTTTTTTTTTTTTTTTTTTTTTTTTTTTTTTTTTTTTTTTGTTTGGGGGGGAAAAGATAGGGTTTTTTTTGTTGGTTTTTTTTTGTGTAATAGGCATTAATGCTACGCCTTCGCCCTGGAAAATTGTGTTCAAACACAATTTTCATCTGACTGCCAAGTTGATGCAAGATGTACAGCAAGTTCAAACTGTCGAATCCCCATTGTAACACACCAAGACATATAGATCTAGTATCGTGCAGAGAAATGCAAAATGTTGCAAGATGGTAAGTGAAACTCTCCAGTCCATTTACTATAAATTAACTAAAAATTACCAATATAAATATTGCGCCCTGAATGATGACAAGATAAACACCATCTTACTCTTGGAATGGAAAACAGAACATTTTAATTTCGTCACATGTCTGGCTGTGTTCGAGCTGCACGTCTGCAAATTTAGAAGTTTGTTACCAGCTGCACATAATATGGAATGTTACGCGGATGCTGTTCTGTCAGCTCGTGTACATTGACGATAGATCCTTGTGTTTAAGTTTTCCTCGATTAAATAGGCTTGTATTATCCCGGTTGCATTCTAACCATTTCTTGAAAGTGACAATGGCACGATACTATGACAATATTGTCTATGATTCTGCTATCTGTATTAAGTGGATGTTGAGATGTGATTACGTTCCCCCAACATACAACGGGAATCGGACGATTCCAAGTCAATGTCTTACAAGAACCAACTCTCTCTTGTTAAGTACTCACTTTAGTTTTAAGAAGGCAAACGCGCTGTCTTCAAGATATCAATAGCATACGTGACGTAGATCGTATATGCCGCTGTATTCTTAGAAGTATATAGCTAAATACACAGACACGTCTCAAATATTTTAGAGGTAAGGTCAACGATGACGTGTTGCTCTAGATATTTAAACCTAACTGGCGAGGCTTTTTGTTTTATTTATA
Organism: Saxidomus purpurata; assembly: GCA_022818135.1. NCBI lineage: Eukaryota > Metazoa > Mollusca > Bivalvia > Venerida > Veneridae > Saxidomus > Saxidomus purpurata. The sequence goes on from JAFMSR010000001.1 coordinate 36,059,254, forward strand.
TCTCTGTTATAAACAACATATGATGATGCTAACGATATCTGTAAAAACAAAATGCTTTCTAGATGTAAATAAGAGTATTAATAACGTTTAGATCCGGTATGCATTCTGAAGATTTTCTTTCCGGAGAAAGGTGCAGTTTCATACGTTTGTGTGCGGGAACGGAATAAACATGTATTATGTGACAATGTTTCGTCCTATTTTACTTGTATTCCTGATAACAACAGGTACAATTAAATCTTTCCGTGTTTCTCGGTTAGAAAAACGTTTGAATTTAATGGAGGAAAGGATGTTGGAAGATAAGATTGCGGTCAGAGAAGACATAGAAATGATTCTAAAGAAACTGGAAGATATTTCATATAACATATCAGAGATTTCTCATAAGAGAAAAGTGGACAATGACGACAGTGTTACAAATAGCAGGACCAAACTGAAAATAGATGACTTCTTTGAAATTGTTAAGAAAGCAATGAGAGAAGAAAAACAACATGTCAGGAATGATATAAAAGATGTACGAGAAGAAGTAAAACGGATAAGAAATGATTTTACGGACATAGCCACTCAAGTCTTGAAAAATAAAAAAGAACAAAGCATTTTACTAGAGGTATTAAAAGGTGACCTCATCCACCAAGGAAAAGAAATGAAAGATAATTACAAAGAACTAGAAAGAACAGTTGCAAGCAATTCTAAGAACATTGATAAAGTGCTTAATGAAGTTCTAAAAGACAAGTTCATTGCTTTAAAAGGTGACCTCATCCTTCAAGGAAATGAAATGAAAGATCTAGAAAGAACAGTTGCAAGCAATTCTAAGAACATTGAAAAAGTGCTTAATGAACTTAAAGACAATACAAAGGAAGTTCACAATGAGAATGAACTTTTCAACTTAAGGTTAAATGAAATTGTAAAGAAATTAGGTAATTTGAGCTTACGGATTTGTTCTGACTCGACATGGACAAACTATGGCACATCATGTTACTACGTTGGAAAAGAAGAACTAGCATGGGAAGAAGCGTTTAACAGGTGTGCATCATTTGGAGCACGGCTCGTAGAAGTTGACAACGAGGCTGAAAATACATTTCTTGTAAATTTAGTCAAAGAAAAAGGTGTAGGTGGTTTGGGAGTATGGCTTAGTGGGACTGACCAGAAAACAGAAGGATTATGGGTTTGGGGTACATCTGGAGAGCGGATTAATAACACTTACTCAAATTTCAAAGGGCATGAACCAAATGGCAAGACTACCGAGAATTGTCTTCATCTATACAGTCATGGAAACTGGAAATGGAACGATATACGGTGTGACAGAAATATGCGTTACATATGTGAACAAGAACATTTTTTGTTTTAAAAACCATTGGTAAATCTAAAGACAGAAGCAGCCATGTCACAAACTCTTGTCATATATTACATGTTGTACAACTTGATCCTCCGGATATATCATGTGTACTCATGATACTGTACATATTAATAGATGTTGATATCAGAAAAATATTCTTCTTCTGTAAATCGGGTAATATGATGGTGATTTAATTTTCGCTGTCCTATTAATAAAGCAAAAAGATAACAAACAGTGAATTTCAAAAGATTTATAAACAGAAGAATTTGAAATTCGACGAGTATGCCTTCTATCAAAGCGTCGAATGGTTTAAATTGAATGTACACGGTGACCTTGTAATAATTTTTATCTGTGATAATATTTCATGTTCAGCTAATTGAAATTATTTGTAATTTGTGTATGCTTGTCATGACAATAGCAGATTCGAGAATATTCTTGCTTTGTTGTCCTATTAAAGATTACTTATTATTCTGGTGATATTTTTAGTCTTTGAAATCTTTAATAACATACTTCTTTAAAAATCCATTACTAACACCAAATCGAATTTTCTTTTAAATCTAGGATTGTAACAGGAAAATACAGTTTGAAACTGGCTTCTTAAACTTTACCCCTTTTTTAAATACTGCTGCAGAAAAACGAGTGAATGTTTTTGTATATGCTTAGACTGAGCTGGGTGGTCTTTTTGTCCTACTTTCACTTTATTGCATGTTGTAAACTGTCAGAGATAAACGTTGCACATCATTGGAAGTAAAGTTCTTTCAACTATAATTCAAAATAGGTATGCTTATTCATGTACAACCTATTTACAACTTCTTTCTGGGAGACTGCTGGGAAATCACATAGACATTTGAAAACTAAAAACCTACTTTCGTTTTTGAAAAGGCAAAATATAATTTATTAATTCTTTTGTTAAACTCAAATTTCCAACACGATATGGTCACATTCGATGCAGTATGTCATATATTTCCTTATAAAAAAACGCCCGTTACAATTCCAAACTTAATTGGTCTTAGTAGTGGACCTTAAAAATTCACTTGAATAGTTCTGTAACCATTGATTCTGCAGAGATATACCAATATCATGTTTGTTGTGAATAATTATTCATTCAAAATACACATGTACATGTACTGCAAAATGTTGAAATTTAAAATAATAGTTTGATCAAGTTTCTTTGTACAATGATACCGTATGAGATCCAAACATACAGGGAAAGTCCTGTTGTACCCTATATAGTTCGTTGTGAGATTTTGAGCATACACACTCAGATTTGAACTACTGGCACCTTTTTGTTCACATTAACACTTTGTAGGAAAGGATAAATCGTTGAAAGGAATCTGAACTTGCAGAGTTCAAACAGCTACTTGATATTGCAAATGGGTTAAAAGTACTGTAGCAAAAGCAGTATGAGACAGGAGATAGATGAACTGATCCTGTGTAACTTAAGTGTAGGCTATGCAAGTGCTCACACGTCTCAACGATTTCACATGTTTGTTTATTATTGCTGACATGCACACAGCTAATTGTTGTCAGAATTTTGTTTTTGCAATTATATAGTCACTTGTATTATTGATGCTCATTAAGTCAACATGTGTTAGATTTAATAAAAAACACGTAATATTGTCAAAATCCTGAAAGAACACACCATACAATGCTAGTGAAGTGCATTAATGCTACGCCTTCGCTCTGGAAAATTGTATTTTAACACAATTTTTATCTGACTGACAAGTTGATGCAGGATGTACAGCAAGTTCAAACTGTCGAATCCCCATTGTAACACACCAAGATATAGAGATCTAGTATACAGCAGAGAAATGCAATTTTTTTCAGGAAGGTAAGTGAAACTCTCCAGTCCATTCACTATAAATTGTCTAAATATTATTAAAGTGACATTATGCGCATCAGGAAACTGACAATGACCACGATAGTATGACTACAGTGTCAATGATTGTGCTATTTGCATTAAGGGGGTGTTAAGATGTACCATTTGGATAACGTTCACCCAACATCCAACGGGAATCGGACAAGCCTTCTCGGACGATTCCAAGTCAATGTCGTACAAATACCAACTCTCTCTTGTTTAGTACTCACTTTAGATTTTATGTGTGCTGACGTGCTGTTTGTGAGATATCAATAGCATACGTGACGTAGATTGTATTTGCCGTAGAATTCTAAGAGGTACATGATACATGTTCATGCACGTTGGTAAGGTCAACGAATGACGTGTTGCTCTAGACATCTAAACTAAACTGGCCAGTCTTATTGTTTTGATTACATCTCTTTTATAAACAACATATGCTGATGCTATATGTCTGTATACTGTAAGTGTACTTATTTTAGCGCAACGCCATGAATTGAGTAGTTTCGACTTATTAGCGCGTACATGAATTAGCGCACTGTCGGCAGCGCTAAAATAAGAAATTAGCGATTTCAAGCCACCAATTTCCGACGAAATACGGAAAGACGCGAAATTGTCGTTACGATACAAATACAAGATAAGTTTATTTTCTAAAAATATACCTCAAACAATTAGTTTGATGGAATACGGTATTTCAATCACTTCAATACGTGTAAGTTTTATAGTGAAATAACGATAAATTATGATTTACTTCGTGATTTGTAGAACGGGGGAGTGAGACATTTTCAACTTAGTTACTACTTTTTAGCCATTCATGCAAACTGACTTACTATCGCGCATGAGAGCGTGAAAAACTCTACAATAAAAAATGGTTTGCGGCTGACAGGTCTTCGTTATGCAATCGACTAGACACGCAAATAAACTGATCAATGTTTAAAATAGGACATAAAATCTAAATTTGTTTATTATTGATTATAATATTTCCATAATTATACAGTAGTATCTAAATACAGATTGTGATAATTGTTTGTTTTGACAGCAGTGAAATGCCTTTGTTATGATGACATTGTAAATTAGCTCGACCAGACAAACTGGCTATCTACTACGAAGGTGTTATATACGATGTTTTACGGGCAATGGCGAAGATAAACAAATGCATATTAATTTACACAAACATTGACTTTTGCATTAAAGTTTGCTACATATTTGATATTTCTATTCATAGCTTTCTGAAAAATATTTGTAAATGAATGCAATAATTGTCAAAGTCACAATAAAATGTATTTATTTATGTTCTGTCGAATAGTAATCATGGTATTTTCAATACGACGAATGTCATTTCATCATTGGGAAAGCCTTTCCTTTTAGTCAAATATTAGCCGCTGGACATGAATTAGCGCACATCCGATCCCGCTAATAGCGCGAAAATTAGTATTCCGCTAATATTAATACACTTACAGTAAACAAAATGCTTTCTAGAGGTGAATAAGAGTAATAATAATGTTTAGATCCGGTATGCATTCTGAAGATTTTCTTTCAGGAGAAAGGTACAGTTTATACGTTTGGATGCGGGAACGGAATAAATAATAATAAAAAAATAACATGTATTCTGTGACAATGTTTCGTACTCTTTTACTTATATTCCTGATAACAACAGGTACAAGTAAATCTTTCCGTGTTTCTCGGTTAGAAAAACGCTTAAATTTAATGGAGGAAAGGATATTTGAAGATAAGATTGCGGTCAGAGACGACATAGAAATGATTCTAGAGAAACTGGAAGCTATTTCATATAACACATCAGAGATTTCTCATAAGAGAAAAGTGGAAAATGACGACAGTGTTACAAATAGCAGGACCAAACTGAAAATAGATGACTTCTTTGAAATTGTTAAGAAAGCAATGGGAGAAGAAAAACAATATGTCAGGAATGATCTGAATAAAGTACGAGAAGAAGCAAAACGAATAAGAAATGATTTAACGGACTTAGACACTCAAGTCTGGAAAAATCAAAAAGAACAAAGCATTATACAAGAAGTATTGAAAGGTGACCTCATCCACCAAGGAAAAGAAATGAAAGATAACTACAAAGAACTAGAAATAACAGTTGCAAGCAATTCTAAGAACATTGAAAAAGTGCTTCATGAAGTTCTAGAAGACAAGTTCATTGCTTTAACAAAGGAAGTTCACAAGGAAAATGAACTTGTCAACTCAAGAATAAACGATATTGTAAGGAGATTAGATAATATGAGCTTACGGATTTGTTCTAATTCGACATGGGCAAACTATGGCACATCATGTTACTACGTTGGAAAAGAAGAACTGACATGGGAAGGAGCGTTTAACAGGTGTGCATCATTTGGAACACAGCTCGTAGAAGTTGACAACGATGCTGAAAATACATTTCTCGTAAACTTAGCAAAAGAAAAAGGTGTAGGTGGTATGGGAGTATGGCTTGGTGGGACTGACCAGAAAAGAGAAGGGTTATGGATTTGGGGTACATCTGGAAAGGGGATTTATAACATTTACTCAAATTTCAAAGGACATGAACCAAATGGCAAAACGACCGAGAATTGTCTTCATCTATACAGGCATAGAAACTGGAAATGGAACGATACGCTGTGCGTCTTGAATATACGTTATATATGTGAACAAGAACATGCTTTGTTTTAAAAACTATTGGTAAATCTAAAGACAGAAGCAGCCATGTCATAAACCAGCATTACAATTTGTTTTCCAAAGTTTTAAATAAAAACTGCTGTATATAGCATTATATCAGTTGTAGACACATTTTAAATGCAAACATACCTCCAATGTCCCTCTGTGGTGAAAGTTGTGTGGATATGGGACATGACATGAGCAAAATCTACGCTTTCAAAGGTGCAAGTGGGTATGGTTGCCTTGTTGAAACAGAGTGAGTTTACTATTATTTAGACACACTTTTTGAATTGACTTGAAATATTACATAAGAATTTGAACAGGGCCCGGAAACGAGTAAAGTTGCATTACAAGTAGGTTTTATCTGTGAACGAGAGTGGAGTGCATAACTGCCAGGAAACTGAGCGCATTTCATCGAACCAGATTTGATAAATAAACAACATGCCCTGTTGTTTACATGGCTGATAAGCATACGATTAAAAGCCAGACATGCCTATCGGGTGGCTAGGTATATGATATGTTTTAACAAATGCATATTGTAAACAAAACTGTACGAGTGTTTGCTAGAAGAAACGTCGTTTCAAAGTTCCATTTCCATCTTCCACTAACCTATGCATAAAACTATATTTTGCTATCATGTGCACACATACAGAAAATAAACATGTTCTGAAATTATGAATTATGCCATACAAGGGACTGGGGCAGTATAGTATTCAAACGATATCAGTACTATTTTCAAACAGGATGAATTGATATTCACATATTTGTGCGTTTATTTCCATTTTAGTTATAGATCTGTTGTACCATGAAATCTATATTATATATTACACTTAATAAAGTATCAGGTATAGCGCATACAGGACAGTGATTGTGAACCATACATTCATCAAAGAAGGTTGCTCTCTTGGTGAAAGTCTTATGCACCGATCTTTTTTGTACTGTAGCCCTGCAATTGACACATTTCGCACGTGTTTTTGCTGTGACATCTACTGTCTTTGACATAATTTTTCTCGCTTTTAACTGGAGTTACATCTTCTGACCTTTTTTTCCGATGCTACTTTTCGACGCATTCGCAACAAACGATCTAAATTTGAGAGACCACTTAAGACTTTAGACAAATACTGTCACAGCCACGGGTACGAGAGCCTACCTTACTTTAAAAAGAAGACTGTTTGGGTTTTTTTGTATGGAAGTTTCATAGGTCCAATTTACCATCCCCGATATAGTTTCAGCATTTAAGTACCTAGTATGCAGAACGGATTGAAATCATTTCATCGGCCAGTTGAAAGGATGAGTGTTACGGTGATAATACTCAATAACGATAGAATATAAAAACTGACCAGAAAACTAAAGGTCAGTTCCAAACGTAATGTTTTCTTCTCGAAATATTTCCTGGATTATCATTTTAAAAACTAAATTTTTTATAATATTCCGTTAGTGGCATTATGCGTATCTTACTGCACATAGTGTATTTTTAGTGACAGATTATAAATGCTGTAAAACTAGTGATAATGACGCATTAGTATTTGAAGTTGGTGCTTTAGAAATAAAAAAAATTGACTAATAAAATAATAGTTCCTTTCTTCAGTGATCTCCCTTGTGTTTTTGTTGTTGTTGGTAGAGATTTTGGCAGTGGAAGGGAAGCAACTCCTGCATTCAGTTGGTTTTTTTAATTGACTCTCCCAGTCAAAATAGGAAAAGTAATATTTGGAAAGTTATTATTTCGTACTGGTGGCAGGAAGAGTTTGGTGTATTGGGTTAAAAGCTATTATTTCCTCTACCCTTTTTACACACCCATTTCAGCTGGATTTTTACTTAAAAAAAATGTGCATAATTCCACTTTAATAAACGGAAACCTCATCTTATGTGCCACCTGCCCTTCCTTCAGGCTTTGTTTGCTTGATATCACAGTCACTTTAAATTAGCTTTCAATCTTTCCAGGGCCAGTGAATTCTTCCATATAAGGAAGCTATCAAGCTTTCTTATGGAATATCAACGGTTCTCTTTAAATGAAAAAAAGTACCAAAGACACCTTTGTTCTTTCTCCATCATTTATATTTTCAAGGTTAAACTATGCCCCTGAGCGTGTGTGCATCTTCGACAGCAGTTTAACTTACAAGGCCAACAACTTAATGACGAGAATCTGTAGTGAAGATTGGACAACAGGCAGTAAAACCGGTAGTTGTCCCAAGGAACTGTAAAAAATTGCACCTTTTAAAAAAATATTTCTGTTAGACATGTTACAAAGAAACCCATTGAAGGTTAAAATGCAAAGGAAGATTGCATTTCTGGAGCTTAGCAAAAACAAACTACGATGTGTCGTGGACAGAATCAATTTAATTGAAATAGTTTGTCACCTGTCAAAGAAGCATGAAGGATATACATTTTATCACACGGCTGCCATACTGTTACGGATTACGTTTACAAAAATGCAGTTAAAATAGCTGCATACCCAATTCCCAGGTTCGAATAAAATGTCCAAAGTCTGTGGCTATTGGCTAAACTGTTGAAAATGTTTATTATCCGTCTTTCACGTATTCACACATTTTCTTACTATCAACATGTATTTGATACAATATAAAGTATTGAAGAAACATAATTAGTTTGGACAGTGGTCCAGTTAATGAGAGGACCGTCTCAAAATTAACATGGTAACAATATCTTTCTTTCAACAAAGTTTTAACAAAACAAATAGATAAATCAGTGTAACAAAATATAACATGTGCACATGCAATACGACATTGCACAGTTTTATCTACAAAAAAAAATGCTGATCTGGTAGACATCATCACTACCTTTAGAAGGCAGAGATAGACAAGCTACTGTTTGACTTAAATACATTATCTAATATAACTACATGTATATAAGATTATTCTGAGGTTAAAATTCAGGAATTTATCCAATGTAATACAAAGTTATCAATTGACGGATTGTAGTCTCGTAGGAAGTTTGAAATAAAAGCTGTGCTTAATTTACCTTTGTAAAGGTGACAAAAAAATAACGCCTCTGATTAAAGCCCCATGCTCACTGTGTAGCTGAGAGAAACTGACCGTAAAATAATAACATGAACATGAAATTAAGACATTCGAAAACAGTATTTAAGAGTGAAATAGATTGTAATTCTATCAATATTCAAAGTTTCAAAGTCGTAGTTTACGGTTTACTTGTCCTTGGTGAGAGGAAAACAAATTTCAAAGCATTTTTATTTTGCGTTTGTTAGACTCATCAGCGAATCAATGACTCTGTGCTGTTTCTCATAGACCGTTGACATTACGTTTACAGCGTTTAAACTTCACTCTAGGAATGGTATATATAATTTAGCCAAGGATGCAGTATTTTCACATTGCTGCGTAGACATTTTTAAGGTTGATTTTTATCTACAAAGATGAGCACAGCAAATTTTTTGTACTCTCCTAGGTTGTGTATAGTATAAATAAAAACGTAATTTCGTTAAATTAAAACAGCTATGTATGGGCGTAATATCCATAAGTTTTTTTTATCCTCAGTGGACTATGTATTTTGTTTTACTTTTTACATATTTGAAGGCATGTCAACATTGCTCTGAAGTGTACTAATTATATTTGCCGATCAAATCAGGAAACCATTCAACTTATATATTTTGATGGTGCTATATTAATATACTATACCATATAAATACTTGTTAATATAAAAATTGGTAAGAGGGTCGAAGTGTGTAAGACTATATAATGTTGTTTGGTGAAGAAGAAAACGTCGATAAAACCAGAATAAAAGTATGCGTTTCTTTGCTTTACATCTGGATACCACTGTCCTGTTCAATGCGGACCACTGTCCTGTTCAATGCGGACCACTGTCCTGTTCAATGCGGACCACTGTCCTGTTTAATGCGGACTGCAGATCACAGACAAGTTGTCCTAACTTATTAACACCAGACTGCGAAGAAAAACTGAAAATCATTACAGGACTTGTGTTTGATTGTCATGTGACTAGCGCGTTAAGTGGCCGAATCAGGGTGTGTCTCAGTAATATCACCATCAAATGGTTACAGCAGCTTCAGCGTTCTGTTCCAGGTTTGATATATAAAGTTGTATTCGGCTGGAAAGAAGGCTGGCCAATAGCATTTTTCAAATGAATTAACCTGCGGCCTGAAATGAATGTTAAGACTGTAAATGATTGAATTATGATATTTCCCTTTTACTCGGTTTAAAAAAGAAAACGATTTTAAAAATAACTATACAATGTATTTTTTTTATCTGGAGGTTTACGTTTTAGTCTTATGTAGAGATATTTAGTGACACATTTTAACTGTTGAAACTTTTTGTTAGGCAATGTGATAGACTATAACATCAATGAATAACAGCGATAACTGAGTGAATATTTACCCGCCCAAGTTTTCTGCTGCGAGACAACGAAACCCTGGCACTCGTTGTCCATATTGCAAACATCCTCGGCCTCACGGAGATCGAACACAGACACTGTGCAGGTTGCCATGGAGATTGACAGACGACAACGATAGTCGTGTTTTCCTGGTAAATCTGACTGTTCTATGCGTTTGTAACCTGTAACACACATTACTGGAACCTTTTAATTGAGCCAATGGTAAAATAAATTGAATTAAAGACAAATGATGGCCCAACAAGGTAATACATGAAGATTATACCTTAAAGTATAGCAGAAGTCATAATTGTTTAAACAAATGGTTTTCAACGATAGCTCTATTTACCATTTGCATTTATTATCTATTGCATTGCGCTGCGTTTATTGCAACTCTTTTTCTATGCTACATGTACCTCGAGTTCACAATTCGGATGCGTGTCGGAGACAAACACTTAACTTACTGGATAAAGATTGTGTTGATTCCGATTCCGTCCTGTTAAGATACCATCCTGACTGGTACAACGTTACAATTTTATTCATTAGTTTCAGGAGTTGTTCTGACGTCATCGTGAGGTTAGTGTACCCGTCAACAACACTGTCGATGATTGTCTTGAGGCGAGGGGGCGCACCATGGGGAAGAAGGAATGTAACAAAATGGCGACCAGCGTTGAACAGATTTTTCTTTTCATTGTATTGCACGCACCTTCCATTTACACACCTAGTTCTAAAACAGTAAAAGATATTCATGCTGTTTTTTTTCTTTGTATAACCATTGTTTAGGATCTATGACAATACATCGACAGACAACTCATCGACACTTCAAACAATACATCGACAGACAACTCATCGACACTTCAAATCACCAACAGGATAATGTGTGAAAAATAAGAGAATTAGATCCGTCGTCGAAGAATTTCCTCAGAGATCTGCCCGTGATGTTCTTAAAGGCGTACAGCATTCAATATCAAGTATAGGATTAGAAAATCTTACAATACGATAAAAGTCGTATTCGCGTGCCCTGTAGGCCCCTATCCAGCAAACATGCATATATGGGTCCCATATGGGCTTTTTCTGGGCAAGCCCATATGGGCATGCCCATGTTGGACCCATATGGGACCCTTGTGGGCAAGCCCATGTTGGTTTGCCCATAAGGGTCCCAAATTGGTCCCATATTGCAGCACTTTTAGAAAAACGAATATTTATTCATTAATTTGTTAAAAACTCATTTAATTTTAAGAAGCATGTGACTACCTTGATTTAAATTGCTATTGTTTTATATTAAAATAGTAATTCAACACATACGCGTATATTTGGGCCTCCTGTTAACGTCAATACCCCTTCATAGGTGCATGGAATTAGTTTACTTTGTTTTTAATATAGGTTTTAATTTTTATACGTTAAATATATAATGTATCATTTAGACATAGTTATTATCAAGAATTTGATAATCGCATTATGCTTTTGAAAATGAAAAAAATTCGAGCATGCGCAGACGCAATTTCCGCCTCCGCCAAATTTTGAAAACAAGCTGACGAGGGATCTTGAAACGGTAAATATATGATATTTCTTTTGAATTGAGAACCACAATCTCATATAATCGACCTGTCGTTTTAAATTCATGCACATATTGTGTTTATAGGAAAGTTGTAAACGCATTTTAAGTTTTTGTTTTGCCTTTGCATTGTATTTTCGCGTGAGTCAGTCGTCAATTTTCAAGTGTGTGACATTTTCTATATAAACTGTCCAAGTCAATGGTTTAATTGTGTGGTAAGCTATATTCTGCTTACATCTTAGCACCAACTTATGTATTTTCTTATTGTATATAGGCCAGCAAAAAGGCTATGATTCGTCTGAGGATGATGGAACAGACGGTGAAGTGGATGATGAGAATGAGGGGGACACTGAGAGTAGGCCACCACAATCTGAAATGACTGCCCCAGACACAACACCGAAACAGACACCTGCTGGAAGCGAATTTTTACCTCCGCCTCTTTTAATGACAGGCACTGTGAGAGTCAAGCAATGAAGTGGGGAGGCCAGTTCGGTGGTTACTCCAATACATGTACGAGGTCCATCTGAAGCGCCATCCATTTGGCAGAATATTGGGCCTTGTAAGTAAACTGAGAGCTGTAAATATATTTATTTTATACCTATAAATGTTCTGTCTACAATACAAGCCAACAGACACAACTGTATTTGTTTGAAAAAGTGTATTCTTTTTATAATTATAAAATGTGTATAATAAAAGGAACATCATGTTAGCATGTTGATCCATGATGGTATCTGCATCACTTCGGCTTCTGTCTCGCGTGATACGACTTTTCACAAACAACTCTAAGTGATAAAAACCCACGGAACCAACATATGTTAACATAATGTTCTGTTTATATATTATTTTAAAATAGTTGCAGTACTGTAATCACTACACTTCTGCTTATTAATAATACAAAGTAAGCTTACGAGTCCAGAACTTTGACATTTACAGGAATTTATGCGTTTATCATTATTGCAGTGATTATTCCTATTAAATACATTTTTGACATCGTTTTTCAGCTGCTGTAACACAGATTCTCATGGTGTTGGAGACAATGTGGGAGGAGAATTGTGAGATGAAGAGAATGATGCAGCAGTCGCCGGCCAGGTCAGCATTAGATGACCAGTTGATGCAGCTCCCTGAGGACGTCATTTTTCTGATTCGTAGTTTGGAGCAGATGGAAGCATTTGACGAGCTTCTCGGATATCGAACAAAGCTGTTATCTGTGGTAAGCATAGTGTTAGTCATGTATGTGAACCTTTTGAAGTTATTTAATCAGGTAACTGAACAAACTCCATTGCTGACCCAATATCCACTGACATAAATGCCCAGAAACATAATTGTCTGTTGTGAGCACATGTATGTTTTATCATTCTGCTATATTTATGTTGGAAAATATTGCATGGTTGACAAAAACTTTGCTGCATTAATTGTGGAACTGAAAAATGACATGTTTTAATTAATTGGTTCATTCAGTTACCAAAGTTATTTCTTTTAAATATGCCATAATAGCCATGTGCACAACATAATTTATAAAATTCATAGCTTAAAAACAAGTTTGTTTATGCATTCATTTAAGGGGAGGTATCTTTCCATGTTGGTGGGGAGGACGTACGATAACGGGTTGACTGCTTGACGTTGAGGAAGGAGGCCCTGTCAAACCAGCTGGCCAGGGAAAACAATATGAAGAGGCTTAAGAGAAAGAAGAAACTTACACATTATAAACAGTATAACATTAAAGGTTGCTACTTTAGTGTACCAAAGTTATGATAAAAACTAGAAATGTTTCTGTGTTGATATTTATAAATTCAAGCTACTGTAGTGGGTAATATTGGATATTGCACTTATGTCTATTGATTTTAGAAATTAGGATTTGTATAATGATACACTATTATAAATACATGACAATAACATAGACTTTTCTCTTCGAAGATGTGTTTTAAAGGTTGAATTTTGATTTATTTCTTATTCTGATTATATGCATGCCATTATTATATCATGAACCATACATGAGATTACTTAATAAAGTTTTAGTGTTAAAGCATATAGTGTGTTGTTTTCTTGCAGGATAATATCATAATGTAGTCCTTTGCCCGATAATATCCCTCTGTTCCAGGAAAAAGAGAGTTAAAGCATAAAAAAAAAAATGGAAGTTCAAGAATAGCCCGCGATTAATTAGTTAATTATTAAAGAATTCGCATGTTTGTATCCGATGTTTCTGACAACGGTTTATTGAAAATCCAGCAAACTTAAAATTGAAGTAAATGCAAATGGATCTAGCCAAGTAATGCAAGATCTGTCCAAAATGGAAGTACTAGTATCTGGAATGCCCATGTGGGTCCGATGCCCATGTGGGACCCATATGGGTCCCATATTACTTGTTTATGGGGCAGCCCATATGGGACCCATGAGGAACCCAGTTGCACTTCCCATCTGGGTCCCATATGGGCAGCCCATATTGGACCCATGTAGGTGCCCATAAGGGACCCACATGGGTCCCATATAGATTGCTAGCTGGGTATGCATGTTATATTGCATAATCTATGATGTCGGTGTAATTTTAGATGAGTTGTCGCGTCCATGTGTTGTGTCGGCGAGTTTTCAGACGATGTTTTGACGCATACTAATTGTACAGCCATTGGGAAACAGTTATTGCTATGCCGACAATTAATATTTAGTTGTATTAGATCTACGGCAGTATAGTATCAAGTAAACAACTTTTCAAATATCAAGAGTGTCATAGGAATGATTCATACATAATGTTCATACATGTATTACCTATTACTCTAACCTGGTAATAATTATACAAGGAAAGAAAGAACCTGTATGCATGCATTACGAACTAAGCGCGCATTTTGTATCTGTCTCAGTCGCAGCATTATGCCCAACATGCTTCTTAAAGTTCTGCATGACCTGAGAATGCAAAAATGGCTGTCATTAAAACCATTAAACAGATTTTACATTTCCAAATCTTGACAATTATCTGGTATTATTGTTAGATGCATTATTTCGAAGTTAGTTGAAAATTAAAATACAATGATACCTTTGAGAGAAATTAGCACTAGAAAAAGTGACGTCACATTCGCTCATGGTTACACATGCTGGATCCTCGAATCCGGTGTCGTCAACATCAGATAGTTTCAGAGTGCCACCAACAAGGACAAACTGTTGACGGCGGAAGTCATTCATGGACATGGAACCGTATGGTGTCTTGCTCATATAGTGTACGATTCTCGTTATGTCTAAGCATACCTGAAAGAAAAGCTAGGTGTTACACTTCTGTCTACAGAGGAAAGGACCGTATACAACCGATCCATGTTGCAATGTTATGTCCGTTTCTTCTTGTTTCATATACTGTTAAATTTTAATATGGGTACAGCGTGAAAATAAGAAGTGATTAGCAGTATCTAAACCCTGTCTCTGTTAGATTGCATTGTTTATTGTATTTATATTAATTGTTTTAGTAAACATCTCTGCCTTATTGTTAGCATAGAGTCGTAATTAATTTGGTAGAACTTGTGGATCAACGTACCCTTTTGTCATAGACTATATTTATTATTACTTTTTATATGTTTATTGTGATATAGATTGTGAATACAATGTAAATACAATAATGGCAATGAAACGGAATAATGTTCTTTGAAATAATTTAGCAAACAAGAACTTGGCTGTTGCAGGGCACGGTCTAAACCGCATCTTGTTCAATCCCGGATTTGTTATCATCGGCTCATTCAAATCATCTACTGAGACTGCAGACTAACTTGAAAAACTGCCGAATGTATGCATGACACGCAAATAAAACATGTAATGAAGCATACAGAGAAACATGTTTCCTATCTACGTAACAGACCTGACAGAGACAGTCGGATAATCGCAAACATCCTGTTGTAATGTAAACATTAAAGAAAGCCTTTCGAAACACAGGTGCTATTTTTCTCCCACATGACTGACAGATGCTTATTTTACCAGTACAAGCTTCTACATGTTTCTTTTTAACTTCGAAGGGATATTCATAAGGAAAACTGGGATTTGTGCCTTCGTCTAGTGAGAACATGAACTATACATGATTAAAGTCTCTCCGCTAGAAATATTCATTCCAATTAGTTCCGAGGAACGACACTAGGTAACAAGACGTTTCAAATAACTGAAAGTTGCTCTTTGATTACCTTAACCAAAAATATAAGTCTGCGTGATATGTACAGTTTATGAGGGACTAGTCATAATAAAATTTTGCTCTGTTGCAGATGCATGTTTTTTTTTGCATTAATACCGCGAAAACATGTGCAGTATTTATTTATACTACTTTAGTCATTATAGATTGCAAAACAAATTCGTTCAACTTAGATTTATAGCTCTCGACTCACTACAGATGGAATCAACATCGAAGTGAAAGAGAAGCAATGTAGCACTGTTTGTGTTTTGCATATAAGGACACTCTCGCCATAACTCTGGTGGGGATCTAACCCGCGACCATTCGTTTTTGAAACCGTTCGGAAGGCAACAATATATCACGAATGTCACCAACACGCAAAAGTCGTGATCTATTAAGTATTTTTTCTCGTTTATATTCTTTATTTTAAGAAGGGTTGTCATATTGGGTCCCTTGATGAATATATATCTGTGACTATAAAATATTCAATTTTGATTATATCACAGGCAGGTGATATTTTAATTTTGTAAATTTTATATATACATGTATCATACTAAATAGAATTGGTAGCTTATAGTATATAGAAATCTCCCAGTTACAATATAAAAACGTCTGTATTCAGACGGAGCGGATGTAATGCCCGACGGTATAATTACGTACATCTGCCTAATTTTACTAAACATTCAACATTCATTCACTCCCACCTTTCAGTCGCATTTCTTTCGTTAATTCATATATTTCAATGAGTTTTACCTGTTCATCTAATCGCTACATGCACTTACACTGTATTACTGTGATATCAACATTTATAATTATTTTTTTGACATTTATGATTTATTTCTTCATAAATTTTATAGCGAAGAAACATTCTTTTGGAAGATTTACAATAAACGTGCGTTTTTATCTCATAACAGTTTTTTTTGTTCGCATGTGAACTTTATAAAAAACAAAACAAATTATGGTGCGTGCAGTAGTTGCAAATTACGATTGCTTAAGCGTCAGTTTAAAATTAAAGACGATATTGTTTAACATTTGAAAGAGTGTGGATGAAAAATGGCAACAGAACCACTGATGTAAGATCTCCTTATCTCGGACCACAAAAGTCATGGTTGGGTAACTCTGTATCAAAGTTGGTGCATAACATACATCTGTAGGACCCCCAAATGTGGAAACGGTCACAAACGTGAAAATGGTCGTATACGTGAAATAATTTTATCACATATGTAAAAACTTTCGACAAATCTGAAAGTCTAACCCCAACTCAAACGTGAAATAATTTCACCTATATAAAACAAGTTAAAGTTTGTCCTATACAATTCTGCAAAACAAGTGACCCACCGAGCAGGGCCAATTCTGACACTTGGAGCATGGTTTGAACAAACTTGGTAGAGGTTTACTAAGCAGTGCTACATACTAAATATCTCAGCTCTAGGCCTTGTGGTTTTGGAGTAGAACATTTCAAATTGTTTCCTATATAAGTCTAGAAGTAAACCAGTAACCCCATTTGTGTGGTCAATATTGACCCCAAAGGCATGATTTGAATAAAAGTGGTAGGGGAATACTAGATAATGCTACATACCAATTACCTAAGATATATGTATTGCGGTCTTGTAGCAGAAAATTTAAAAAAATGAAATAGATTGCCATGGCAATCAGAGTTCTGCATGTAATGGAATTCTTTAAACAAATTTACTAGAACTCCATGCCAGGAGCATCCCTGTCAAATTTCATCACAACTGGCCTAGTGGTTTAAGAGCAGATGTTGCTCGACGGAAATTGTGGACGCTCAGACGGACATCCAGCGATCCTAAAAGGTCACCATGAACACGTGAGCGAAAAGCTTTCCAACTGTTTTAACATTTGTCGAACTGGTCAATTTTTATGATAAGAGTGACTATTTTCACATTTTGGGGTCATACATACATTCTGTCCTACAATAACTTAGCATATGATTTTAACACGGTCGCCTCGTAGTCTTACTTTAGAAATAAAAGGGTTTAAATAGCATTATATATATGACAAACCAACTGAGATTTATTAGTTTAAGATCTGCACTCCGCCCACGTGGGGCGTTAGATGTAAGGTAAATAGCTTTTCATTGAAGAACACGTCAACACTTTGCACCTTTATCAGAATGATTTGAGAGGTTCTGCATTACCTCATAAATTATACCTCTTTAAAACCATTAGTAGATATACAACTCGGCACTTCAACACGTCACAGTACTTAACTTTTTAATGGCTTTCGTTAGGTCTGTATTTTCGTGGTACATTTCGCAACAAATACTTTGACTTAAAGCGGTATATAGTATGCTCAAAGATTCATTCATGTGCTGGAGTTGAGGACGAAAAGAAGAACTGTATATCTTTCTTTTAAAATGTTTTTTTTTCAATGAATAATTCATTATTTTATTTCAGAAAAAAACTGTTCTTCACGTTGATAAATGATTGGTTTTAGAATTAAATTCTCTAAACGCATCATGCAATATCGAGGACATATGTGCATGCACACGGTTAGGTGTTTTTATCAACAAACTGCAGTCCTGATTCCTCCATTCAATCACATTGTATCCAATTAATTTTCCGTTATCAATTAAATTACAAGAAATAATTAGAAAAAAACCCGTCTCTGTATTTTCGACAAATCTTTAAAAAAACTCCTTTCATTAACGGTCGCCACATCATAGGTCTTGATTTTCGATAATGCGCGTGCTAGACCTTGGACAATTTGTCATGCCGTGCAGTGTTTTTGGCATTATCATTGGCCATCTTGGTCCATTTCTTAAGTCATGGAAGCTGTGTGTCAGAACATGCTTTGAAAAGAAACAACTAGAACTTTGTGATTTGTGACATTCTTGCATCCCTGAGCATGTTTGTCTCCTGTCAACTAGGGGCTATTCTCAAGTTCCAAAAATGTACCAGATTAACATGAATTGATTTTTTCCCCTTTCATATTCTCTTGTTGTAGTGCTAAATACAAAAATATGTATCAAAAATGTACCCGAGTAACATGATTTGATAATACGTTTTCCTTTCATTTTCTCTTGTTATAACACTGCTTTATAAACTATATAATCATTTATAGAAAATTGTCAGAAATGTAAGTCATAAAAATGAATATATTTATGTGTAATGTATGGTGCATACGACTTGCGAGAGCACTGACACCAACCAAAAGTATGCACACATTGAATCAAAATTAATCATATACATCGAAGTTATCGCGAAACTATTGTATCTGCTTCTATTATTATATGCAGATACAATAGTTTCGCGATCAACCCTCGACATGTATTTGTAATCATTTTAACGGCTTTATCTACAAACTAGTGTTTATCACCGATTGTAAACATGTATGGGAAGGGAAATTAAATTGCAGAAGACAGTATGAATTCTATATTAACTTGTTTAAACTTTAAACATCTTGTTAGACAGTATTTTGAAATGTTGGGCGATTTCTTGACTGAAAAGTCAGGTAGCGTACTGGGCGAGGACTGTAGTCTCAATGATACATGTCAAATTACGGCTTATCTCCGAAGAAACCCTGGTAATGTGTTTTGTTAGACTCTGTTTAAAATCAAGAGATAGCAAAAACACAACAGTCATTCAGTGGTTGTTTAAACAAGAGCTGTCCCTCATAAGTGACGAATGTCCCCGAAAGAGGTGTCTCACAGTCTGAGTCCTCTCCATTTGCTAAACAATTGTGCCGTGTAATTTTAAAATCCTTTAATGACAGCCTACATGCATACAGTATTTCATTACTTTTAAACATTAAGTTTGACCTTGACCTTTGAGGTTTGGACGTGGGTCTTGCACACGACACATCGTCTTGATCTACTGAACATTTGTGCCAAGTTATTTCACAATCCGTCAATGCATGACAAGTTATAGTTACAGTCCGGACACGAATGTGTGCATATATATACAGGATTCTACTACCTATAAACACTAAGTGTGACATTGACCTTTGAGGTAGAGACCTGGGTCTTGCACATGACACGTCGTCTTGATGTGCTAAGCATTTGTGCCAAGTTATTTTAAAATCAATCGGTACATGACAAAGTTACAGTCCGGACACCAATGTGTGCATATTGACAGGATCCTATTACTTCCGCACTCATAGTGTGACCTTGACCTTTGAGGTAGGGACGTGGGTTTTGCACGCGACACGTCGTCTTAATGTGCTGAACATTTGTGCCAAGTTATTACAAAATCCTTAAATGCATGACAAAGTTACAGTCCGGACACGAATGTGTGCATATAATACAGGATTCTACTACTTTCAAACTCTAATCGTGACCTTGACCTTTGAGATAGGGACATTGGCATTGCACATGACACGTCGTCTTGATGTGCTGAACATTTGTGCTAAGTTATTTTAGAATTATTCGATGTCTGGCAAAGTTACAGCCCGGACACGAAAAAAGTAAGGCCGGACGCACGGACAGACGGACGGACAGACAGACGGACGGTGCGATTTTAATATGCCATCCTTGGGGAGCATAAAAAAAACATGTCGTCTTTGGATTAAAAAAAACAATTAGCCGATATGCAAAGAAAGATACAGCACCAGAAAGCCTAAACCAACAAGCATAACACAGTTTGAAAAACGAAGAATAGAACACAAAAACTAGACGTAAAGGAAATGTTGTATACCAGAACCCGATCATCAGATTTTACAGACAATAATAATTCTTATAAGTCTTATTCTAATATTCCTTGGATAACCGAATCGTCTTCTACTGGATTCTCACGAAATTAAATACAGCGGTAAAATCGGTAACGTGAGAAAACATCCACAGCATAGCTGTATTTGGTAAGATTTTGAAAACGTTACGACAAACTTCGATTCAATCTTATTACAATTCCCTGGAAACACAGAACTTTCTCTGAATATTGTCAGTAAGGTGGTGCAGGAAAACCTTATTGGTGTGTTTTATGGTTTTGATGCAATGTAGCAGATCGGTGATTTTCAGTCTGATAAGTACAGTCTTGGCGATGATACATTGACAAACCGGTATTTCTAAATAAAGTCAAAACTATTTAAGCACAACTAAATTTTGACATTAATTTGAAATCGAGGTTATTTCAAGGCTGTCGTGTTTAAGAAGCTGATATTAAATGTGTCGCACGTTCGTACTGTGCCCTGTGCCAAGACTTTTGTATAAATTTGAGACCGTAGTAAGTTCTTTTATTTCGTAATTACAACGAGTGGCAGATATCATATACTAACTGGTTGATTAGTTCTCCTATTTACATTTTGCCACCAAAATCTGTAACTTTGATACACCTAAGTGTGAACTCTGATAAACAGTCTACACTAAATAGAATGGCCGACACCAATCATTATTTTGTCTGATTTCTGTGTTATGCAATAGTATTACATCTCCTAAAATCTCACTGTTTCCATCCTGACGCCAAAATCTCCTAAATTATCCGAATTGCTGGCGCACCGGGAACTCCCTGGGTGAAGTAAATGCATCTATCTCACTATTAAAACGTTGAGTTGATTTTCAAGTGAGCGAAACAAATGTCAATTTAGCTTATTAGTAATTTACGGTGCAGATAAACGAAGCTGACAGGAGTATTTCTTTCCTTTCTCTAACTTGATGCAAGATGGTTCTCAGATAATGAAAGAAATCTGTTATTTTTACCATGTACACAAATCCTCGTTAGAGAAAATTTCACATAAGATAAATCTCACCCATTGCATTTGCCCTCCGTTTCTCTTTCATTACTTTCTCCGCCTTTGTTTTGTTAAATTATAATTAGGTTGCTTAGTAGATAAGAAATGTTAACAACTTACTGTGAAAGTTAAACTTCAGAGATAGGGCGCGTCAAATATTTATTAGTTTTGAAAGTAGTTGGTGAAATGTAACTTAAGTATCTTTCGATCGATCGAACGTTCGAATTATCGAATTATTTTATATAAATCGATCGATAAATCAATCGATCGATCGATCTACAAACAAATTAATTTAAGAAATCGATAATCGGTAAGACTTGGAAATCATCACATATATGATATGTGTCGATGCAAATAAATCCGAATAATGTTTAATCATTGATGTAAATATAACCTCATGATCTCTGTGTGACCTTGACTCTGGCATTGGGTTTGGCAGATCGTCTCGATGAAATGCACATTTGACCCACATTTCATGAAAACATAATTATATCAAAAAGTTTAAGAGACATGACGCGAACACATAAACAATGTCATTTAAAGTGAAATTGACCTTTAGTCAGTGCGATTGGATCATGGATTTTGCACTCTTCATGATGTGTTGAACATTTTACCAAAGTGTCATGAAAACCTTTCAAATGGTTTTGAAGACATGCAGCGCACGGAATACAATGACCTTACCAGTGACCTCAAATGCGAATCAAACCTTCCATCCTTTATGAGCAACCTATGTAGACACTTTGATTACAATCTTTCAATTCTATCTAAAATGAGCAAGTTTACGGGACGGGACGCAAATATTGATTCCTGTATGCCTCCACAAACCTTCTTCGGTAGGATGTTATATGTGGACTGAATAGACGTGTTGACACAAAGAAACAGGTTCAATCCTTAACTTCCCTTAGTCAGCATCTTAGTGTTATTTCAAAAGATTCCCAAGAACTTTAGACGGTTTTTTTTAGAATAAACATCTTTGTTTGATTAGTAATCTACACCAGTATAGCCTGGTAGATGGCAGACCTGATTCTTGGTTCGAAGAATGTTTTTATCAGCTGACATTTAAAATTTATCACGTTTTATTTCATCACCATAATCTTGACATTCACCATTAGACATAATAAAAGCAAACAAACAAACCAAAAAATAAGCCTCTGCGATCAATTAATAGCGGTAACACCAGAGGTATCATACGGGAAGAAAACAGCTAATTTATCACAGGAATTCTAAAATATTAGCATGCCTGTTTCATTTATCAGTGATTTATATGTATGTGCACCGGTTCCATTGCGTTTATCAGGTCTAACCTGACGTAGAGGAAACAAAAATACAGAAAATATCAGGAATGATTGGTAAAATCTGCCTGATACTCGGCCTGCAATTTATCTTCATTATACAGACGGTTTTGCTTCCTAATTCCTTGGTTTGTTTTATAATTCTGTCATTTTCCCCGGAATTTCTTTCGCAACTTAAAAATGAAAGATTTCTATCTTGTATTATTAAGCAGAACGTTGAAAATGTTTCGTTGTTTGTAATTAATAAACGTATTTAATCACTCATGACAATTCTAGTTATTAAAGGAGTATCAAATGGTATGATATTTTGTTCTTTATTTCTCCTGAAACTCAGATTATAGGGAACGTGTACGACGCTGTGTGAACATTTGGATATGTAAGCTTGGAACTGGAAACCTAGATATACACTCAAATGACCTATCGGGAAATTTTAATTTTATATATGTTAAATGCAAGATATATCGGGAAATTATAAGTAAGGCTTCTGGGATATCTAACCAACTATTTAAAGAGTTTTACTGAAAATGAAAAGACATGTTTATACTGATACACGAGGGCATATTTTCAGAGACTAGGTCTATCAAATGGAAATATGTTTCACTTGCGCGAAATAAGCCAAGGTATCGGAATGTCCAATGTATAATTTGACATGTACATTGAATGGAATATTGGACATTCGAATGTACAGGTCAAAAATCAACTCAATCGAGAACATGTACATTGGATATTCGAATATCCAATATCCAATATTTTTCCAACTTTATGGCGACGACTTAATATATGTTGCAGATATTGCCCCTGTTCTATAAGTAATTAACAACTGATATAATACAGTCGGATCGGATCGAGACGAGCGTATCGCAAGCCATTTTATTATTCATTCCAAAAAGAGATATATCTCTTATTTCATGTTGATAGATATCTTTGTATCACAGAAAGACGTCTCCTGAACTTTTAGAGATATCTCTTCTACTTACAGAAATATCTGTCTTAACATCATTTGAGAGAAATCTTTCTATAATTGAGAGATATCTCTCAAAGTTACAGAAACATTTCCACTAAGTTGAAGAGATATCTCTCAATTTTGAACGGATATCTCTTTTTCTCTTTTGAAGAAGGAGAGATACCTCTGTACAATAGAGAAATATTCATATTACTTTAAGAGATTTATGTTTAGTATTGGGAGGTATCTTTCAAAACATTAAAGATATCTATATTAAAGGAAAAGTATCTTCTAATCTACAGAGATATCTCTGAATTTAATAGATGTCTCCGCTATTTTAGGAGAGGTCTCTATGAAAACAGAGCAATATCTCTTTTTTGATTAATTAGTAAATTGGCTCACCATACAAAAAGCATTTAAAACGTCCTAGTAGAGCTTATATAGTTGTTATATGCCGCTGTATAATACTGTGAAAAAATAATGCACATATGATCTGTGCAGGCGAATACCAGATGTAAGAAAATTTGCATGTCGGGCAAAATGCACAGAAGTGACACGGAGCCAGCAATCGCTGATGCTCCGACCAACTATCAATCGACTCCATCTCAACCCGTCTGCACTGTATCTAAATTTCTGAACAGACATCTTCGTTGTTTCTTTGTATTCATTTCATAAACATTGGAAATTGCCGAAGAGTTTAGTAAAACACGAGATCTCGTGCACAGACTCGTCATTATATCCCCCTCCGGATTTCCGTAATATTTATTACAATTGTTTGTTTGTTTCAACAGCGAAATTTTCATACAATGCGTTGCCTGGAAATTGCTGGTCGATGATTTAACCGTATAAGGAAAGCTGGAGATAACACCTAATTATACTTACTTTAAGCCTCTCTTCCCATGACATTTGAAGCAGTTTTATTAAATCCACAGCTTCTCCTAATTCCGTAACCATGGCAACCCACAGATTGTCGTCTGAATTGCGAGGAAGACAGAAGCCAAGCACCTGCGCAATACAGATTAAAATATATGACATCTATCTCCCTGAAAAGCTTTTTAGGACAAGATACTTACAGATCAATATATAATTATCATCTGTCATTACTGACTTTGCAGAGATACGTATTAGAGAGCTGAATAGACGTGTTTAAGGAAAATTCTACAATCGTAACACGGTCAATGCTAATTTACTAATTAGAATTCTATGTCTGTGGTATGAAATACAAAACAAAAGTGATATCAATTAATATAGATCTATAGTTTTGCTTGCTTTTACCTTTAACACATTTTCACCAGCTAAACCCTCTAGCACGACAATTTCTTTGACAATCTTTTTTGCAGCCCTGACATAGCAAGCTGTATGAGACTTCCCAGAATCCATGCATGTTTTCACGTCTTGTCCCTTAACGTCAACTGTCTTTATAGCCACGAGGGAACCCTTAAAAGTTCCCTTATAAACAGCTTTTGTCCAACCGGAAGCCATATACGTCATGTCAGTTATATTTAAAACATCATCACAATAAAGCAGACGATCTGGAAAATATCTCTGAAATGGAATTTCATTTTCCGAAGCGCCATAAGCGGCCGAGTTCTCTAAATTACTTTCAATAATCTCAAGAAGCTTCCGTAATTTATTTTCGAACACATAACGCTGAGTTCTGCGAGACTTCAGTTTTCTTTCCTGAAAGACGCTGTGCTTTAAGTCACTATTACCTAAATTAGATTCAAATGGCGTGCCTCCGGGATCCACATTATTTTCGCCTTCAAGAGCGGCGAAATTTCTTTGAAATGTCATAATATTCATAAAAAGACAGAACAATATCACAACACTTAAATAGTACAACCCATGTTTCCATACATCGCTTTTATACCGTCTTTTAAATTTCCAAAACATACTGGTTTGTTGGATTTCAGATGATATGACTGTAGCTGTACACTGAGTTAATATTTGTCATCACATTGGATATATTCTCCACTGTCAATTGCATGTTTTCATGCAAAGTCACGTAGATAAATGCAGGTGCATGTCGTCGTTGTAATTATTCTGAAATGATTCGAAAATATAAAAATTACTACAACAATGCATTATCCAATGATTATAAACAGACTTGCCTTGCAAGAAATGTTTTTTATTTCATTATTTATCGGCAAAAATTTGTTTTACCATATACATTCCAAATAGGGCTCTTCTCTTACCAACATTACGGGTTGTCTTGTTATATTGTCGGACAGGTGTGATTTGCAAAGCAGGGTCATTTCTTGAAATAAATAACTCATTTAGGCTGGGTACTTACTGCCCCATAATTAAGGATTGTTTTGAAACAGAAAAGTATTTAAAGTTTAAACTGTGTCAAAAATGTAAAATATACAATATACAATAGCGTTACTTGTTTCAGATGTTCAGCCCATAGACTAATAATTGAAGAAGTTAGATCTAGAAATATTGATAGATATGATAGAATTTGAACAAAATGTGAAATGAATGCAATAGAAACGGAATATCATTTTCTTTTGGTTTGTCCGTATTATAGAGATCTAAGGCAACTATGTTTACCATAACACTACTGTTCTTGGCCAAATGTTCAAAAATTTAAACGTATCACAAAAAGAAAAAAAATATGAACACGTTGCCAAAGGTTAGATATTCTAGAAACAAGACTGCATTACTATATTGAAAAACTAATATTGCTGGATACGAGAAAGTTGTTAATAGTGTATCAAACCTTCATTTACAATTTCTATTATAAGTAGGTCGATATCATATATAACACTCTTGCCATACTATTCCATGGTACATGTATAGTAAAATACACATGGTACTCAAAATAAGTACATGTATGTGCATATGGTATTGCAACCACACCATTATGTTTAGTGGCGATAGACATATCAAATGTTTATGCCATGATTGAATAAATCTTGAACTCTTGTACAACATGATTATCAGCTATGGTAAAACTGACTTAAATTCGTAAACAAAAATGTTGCAAATCTTAAAAAAGCACATCGATCAGACGTCTTGTGCACATGTATAAACAACGCCAAGTGACGGAACGAGGCATCCATTCTATATTTGCATTTGTCTAGATATTATACTAACACATTTAAGGGATATTTTATTTGCAAACTGATGGACCATTAGTGGCAAAAGTACAATATTCTTCCTATGATCCAGAAAATTTGAAAGTCCAGTTTGATAACGACCCTGATCTTCAGCTTCAAGCAAACTTGCTGCCGACGGCCGGCGGGTATCATGTGTAGAGCTGCTACATTTCTTGAACTAAATTTAGTTTTTTATGTAAAAAGTGTATTTTATGACTTTATACAGTTCACATTTAACAATAACTTTCAAAAGTTCATATTAAAAATATTTTTTTTCTCACTGAAACAATTAAAAAATAGGTTGTTTTACAATCGGGGGGGAGGGGTGCTATTATACTTATATGCCGTCTTGGACACGCGTCACGTGAATCTGGGTCCCTAATGTTATATTAGGACCCGAAGTGAAAAGTGTACAATGAAGGGACTACTTCAGCACACTCTTTTACAGAGAACAGATCCGTTTTTAGTTTGATATTTAACGATGGACAGTTTTAATATCTCACTCGACGTCAAATGTTCTTAAAGAGTGAAGACTGATTGAAAAGACCTTCTCATCAATTCACTACATGCAATACAATTTTAATTACAATGTATTTCGTCTTTTGTTTCTCAGGGTTTAGGTTACTTTTCAATCTGTACAGCCCAGATTTATGACTCAGAGGCCGTAGAAAAAACAACGCTTTTAGGAAAACTTGCTGCTTTTAGTTTAATGTTTAGAACTAATTCACTTTTATTGCATGAAACATGCAGAAGAAAATTACTGAAGCAATTAACTTTAAAACGTTCATCTTTTTACGAATCTGTATAGGAAGTCGTTACAAGTTTTAATTTTCTCCTGTATGTGTTATTGTATAATGAAAACGTCAAAATTCTTTAAAAAGTAATTGTTAAAACATGTTATACAAATTAACGCATATTTTCATTCTGTATCAGACATCAAATTTCTTTTTTAAGTCGCATCAAAATATTTTCTTTTCATTCGCAGTAATGTGAACTATTTCAAACGGACTAGTTGATCGCCTAAACCGAACCAAAAATTACATGTTTTCTATTATTGGTTGACATACTGTTTTATAATTTAGGGAAATACTGCAATCTATATGAATTGAAAACAAAATACTCCTTCAGGAAAAAACATAGAATAAAACTATTTTTCTTTACCTTTCAACAATATTATTCCTTCTGGTACAATCACTTCCGCACACTGCGTCTATATAAGGCGATTATACGGACTAAGTATGACAAAACATTAAGCTAGGAAATTGATTGTGTATTATCAGAACGAAGTCTATTCACAGTATGCTCGGTGCCATCTTCAACGAAGATATTACAAGTGCTAGGAGGGTATAAAACAGTCGATAAAATCTTACAGTAATTATATAACACTGGTGGTTTTCTCTGTGCGCTAATTTACTGTCTCATCTCAATGTCGTATTCTCAGTCACGCGTGGATTCTATACGATATAGCTCAATTAGTTAGTTTAGTATGTAGTTTGCATTTACTACGCTCGGCGATTGTTTTCTGGACTTTAGAATAGAAGAAGAGCAGGATCGGTCGAATTTGAACCGGTGACCTATAGGTCCTGTTGCTTGAATTTGAGAAAATCTTATCATTCATCAGAGAGACTGATCTGCTCATGATTATTCTTCTAAACTTCATTTATAAATGATTCTAGTGTGCGATATTTTATTTTCAAATTTGGTATCGTCGAAGAAAGAATATACTTTTAACCAGTTTATAATGTTGGATGACTGATACATAAGTCGAACCTGATTAGAGAATTACAATCTACAGTCAAATTATATAAACAATATAAAAACATTTTCTGGTGCCACTGCCTGTTTTATTCGTAGACGCCGCTAAAAAGGCCTAAACCCGTTTACAAGATCTTCCTTCGGTAAACGTTTAGAGTTATATGTCATATTAGTGACATGATATATATTATGCAATATTGAAGATGTTCTGAGGTATTAAAATGCGTGTAGATATGAGTGAGTTGTACTGATTAAACGACTTGATTGCTTATAGTTAAGACTAAGAGCCTCGTAAAGAATGAAAACCCGAGCCAAATCTACTATGGTCATTGTTTATCTGTCAATACGGCATCTTGGTCCTTGTTTGTATCATGATAGTTATATTTCTGGTTTCTTTTTCAATTGTCTCTAGAACACTTTGCACATTTTTCTACAAATTTCAATATATTGAAAGAGGGTTGTTCCATACATTCTTTCCTAATTCTCTCGTGAAATTTACTTAGTGGCACCGTGTCACGCCTTCATAGTTTTGTGTACATAAGTAGTATCAGACAAACCTTGCACCTTTATAGACTGCCCCTTTTAACCATGCTCTTAGCCGCTTATTCCGTATCTGTCTTTTAAAAAAAACAATTTGGAACCTCATATCTGTATATTGAGCTACCGGTGTCGGTTTTATAGACACATATTTTCGTATGCTCTACAGTATTGGACGTATAATTGATCTAGTGCCTGCCGGTATTTAATTCTCCCTTGGTACAATAGTCGCATGTTTCTGAAATACTCTGACAGATCTTTCATACAAGTTACAGTGACGCTCAGCACATCAATATTACACTTATTCTTTGTTATCTGAATTTAAATTATCGAATTAAAATCCAAAATACCGGTTTAATGAAATTCGTCACTTCTCTTAGACAACACGGAAATCAACTTTCATTGTACGTTGGAATTATTTTTCCCCAGGAACCAGCACATACATCGGCTGTTTTACTGAAAACAAGCCAACCTCTACCACTTTTGGACCAAAAAATAAGCTAGTCTGTTTTATAAAGGAAATAATAATGAATTCTGACGTCTGCCAAATCCAGCAACATGGTTTACATCTGCGCAAGATTGAAATCCCGAACGCTGCCAAAATGTCTATTTCATAGAATAGAAAACGACAAAACGCACTCCTTGAACTGTTGTTGGTAATCCTATACGTTATATAATCAATATAATTTCTAAGACTAATATAATAATATTGACAAAACGGAAAACCCTACATGGTTAATGTCTCTGGAAATTACATACGCATATTGTATGTAAGCTATACTCTCATCTTGTCTCTTTTAGAACTAAAATTGTCAAATACAACTTGCAAAAATGCTACAATTTGAGTTAAAATTTCTAAAACTCAACGAATGCGTTTACCTGCAAAAAGTCCGTCTGAATTATTTAAAGCGTATTTAGTCCCATTTATGTCCATTGACAACTCGATGAATTCTGAAGCTGTATTCAAAATGGAATAACAATTGAAAGGAAAATGTAAATTCCTTTGAAATAACAGTTTGTCCGTGCTTTGTACATTAACATTATATTTTATCTCCCTTGTTTTCGACTGTGGTGTGTCAACGGACAAACTACAATGTAGTTGTCGGGATGAAAACCTCAGCAGGCGGCCGTTTAAATGAGGAAAATCGTGCTCCTAATTATCTTGTCTTCACAAACTGATGTCACTACAGCGCTGTAAAATATCTCGTTTCTCTTCAAACAAGGTTAGACATGTCGAGAACTTCACAAATCTCAATGTTCACGCGGATAATTTGAAGCCAGACAATTTTATGGTGACTGTTTTGACTAATAAAACAAAACAATTCTTAACACTTATTTACTTTCTTTTTTATCAGTCTTACTGAGACTGCATTTGTTTTTATCTCCTTTCAACTTTAAAATCCCTAAACGCTATTAAACGAAGTCCGGCTTTGCTCGCATAAGAAAGAATCCACCAGTTCTGAGACAATACAACAGACAAGATCTAGAACATAATTCACTTTATACTAAACATGCTTCCCACATTAGAATAAAGTCAATAAGTGTAAGTTAGTGTCATTTCCCTTAAAAAGGGTTTCCTGTATGTTTTAACAATACTTAAATGAAAGGATGTACCTATTTTTGTTGTTGAAATGGGTCTTACATAAATATTCATCTAGGGTCTTACATAAATATGCATCTATTGACTCCACATGGTTGGTATAAAACCCGACACCTGTAGCTTACCGCTTCCATGACCAAACATGTAAATAGCAAATAAATAGATACACTTTGAAACATTACGTAGACGTACATTGTGCCAGCATATTTTTTTACATTTCTTCAAGAAAAGGAAAACAGGAGTGTTTTTGTCTTTTCCTATAATACCATTATATCCTATGTGAGACTAATTGGACGCGCCATTCAGCGGCGGGTAATCCCAATTATTTCCCTGGTTAGATAAATTAAGCAAAACATATCCTGAAAAACCAACCTCGAATGTCAGAAGTTATCTTGAAAAGGCTTAGCATCACATGTACGCTCTGAGTAACATTACAAAAAATTCGAAAATATCCCTAATACATTAAGTTTCTGGCAGAAAATTTCTAGACATTTTATTTTACTATCAAGTTGAGTTTTAAGTGTTATGGAAACAGGCCAGAAACGTTCTTTTCCGTTTAAGAAATGCATTTAGAAATTTAGTTTTATGCTTGTAATTTTACAGTGTTTCTAATCCAGTAGTACCAGATTCCGAACCAATGCCACTTTTTAAAATTTTGTCGTCTGCGCGGCTATATTATGAAATGTAAAAATATTAAAAAGAATATGAAATTAAAGTATTTAGCTAACCTTTCTTTTAACATCCGTCCTGTATTTATGCACCAGCTTTAATGTATTATTTGTATCCTACCCGCTGGTCTAACACAACAATTAATTCATTCTATACAAGTGTCAACGGGGTAAGATAATACCGTCCCAGTTAAAGCAGCCGTCACATATGTTTACTTTTATACTATGACGTTATTTGGTAGGAAATAAGAAACTGCATTTCAACTGTTAAAAAAAATAAAAAGCGAATTCACTACTTATAACGCAGAAGGGAAGAGTTATTTGAGGCTCTGGCAAATAAAGTCATTATCTAACAATGTAACGGTCTGAATTTGACCCTTGAGCTGCGACGTTTGTATTTTCCTCGGTTTTTACCGTTGCTTTACAATAAGGCTAAACGTATATTCACGACTCAGTGCTCGAAATCCGACTATATTATTATTGTTTTATTCATCATAGGAATGTATTATCAGTTTATGATTCACCTCATACTATATAATGTCTGAGATTACAGGGACACAAAGGTAGAGCAAATGCAGCCCGAACTTCTGGATCTAGTCAGTGCATGCATATTTTCCATTCCAGGCACCGTGACCTACCCCTTTAACCTCATATCCTACATGTGAGTTGTCATTCTATAGTTGTATAAAAAACGTTTAATTTTTCAGTCCTCAGTTCCACTACATACTTCGGATGCATTTGTAGCCATGATTACAAGATTATTGGTCCGACCTGAAGAAACTGTTGACTTGTATCATTTTTACCTTGACTGCTATCGCTTGACAAGGTTTTATAAAATTTGAAAACACTTTTCTGTGTACTCCGCTGACGTTCAAACAATAAGTTATAAACGAAAATTTGAATACATCGGACAACATGTGTACCTTTCATAGTTCCTAACTGTTTATAAAAAATCTTCTACTGGTCTAACAAGAACCGTTCGTTATTTTTTTGCCCGTGCTAGAGCACTTCGAGGTTACGTTAGCAGGCACCTTTGTTTCAGTAGTAAATAACACATATTTCTAATCCTCCATAGTCCTCTCTCGGTATATTTTACATGATCCATCATATTGTTAAGTTATCTTGAAGTCAACACAATAAAAAGATATTCTAAAGATCAGGAGACTGACCCAGCTAAGTTATCTCTCCTTTATTTCTTTTCTGAAATGTTATTTTGCGTTCGTACGTCGCGTGAAGCGTCAATGTTTTTTTTAAGTAGATTTTTGAATTTGAAAAGAAGCCAAAGATTATGCACATATTAATGTATAGGGGACGAATTTCACTATTTATTTGAATGTCCCAATTTTCTTGATGCTGGGAAATCTTATTTATCTAAGTAACAAAACTAAACTGGTAAAACTTGCCTCCTTTTGTAAAATTATTTTATTCCACTTCAAAAATTGACTCATTCTCCTAAATTTCTTGTACTCTATATAGATATCACACATAAATCTACATTTATATCTGTCATATACAGAATTGTGTATTTGTTCCTCAAAATACCATAAGTTTTTTGTAGCTAGGATATAACGAATGTACATGCTTTTATGATCACATGCTTGTAATAAGCCTTGATCAGAAATAAAACTTGAAACTTGAAGATTTCTATTTCTTCCGAGTTGGTTCTGGAGTGAGTTAATATGGATTGTCCTTTATCTTCCATTTGGGCTGCTCACAAAAATATTTAGATTGAAATACATGTAACTGCCGCTTTAAACCTTGTGGGACAATAAATTATTTAAACTGCCACCGAAATGCCCTGCCCCCGCTACTTCAACAGCGTACACTATTTTGACAAGGAGTTTAGTGTTTTATAATCGAGATAAACATTTTTAAACTGATTTATGTAACAAAACTATCTCAGTAAAAAATCTTAAGTTTAGAATACACTGCTTTGTGTAATTTCAAAAGCATTTTGACATTTAAATGGCAGCCATGAAAACTAAAAATTAAAAGTATTATTTTGTGGTTGATGTAAAAGCGAATTAAAGTTAATATCTTTAGGAAAATAAATTAAGATTCAGACCTGATTTTGTAATTTAAGAATGAAAATGAGGTCCCTGTATATAAAATAAAATCTATGGGCTTTAAAACAGTTTAAGAAATGAAAATGGGACAATAAAATTTAATTTACAACTCTCGCCTTGATAAAAACACTTAATTTTATATAGACAATCATCAAGGCATATACATGTTCTTTATTTTGTTTAAAGCAGCATGATCACCATTAATATACTGGCAGAATAACGATAAAACTGTTGTCTATTTACTCTTAAACAATGTTCACGTTCATTGTACTTTCGTTTTCACGAAAAGCATTGCCAAAAAGGGTTTCTTTTTATTTTGCATAATGACTGAAGAAAAAACACAAACTACTGCGCTGGTATTTATATCGTTGAAAAGCAACATGTGAAATGCAGTAAGACATCTTTCTTGGTAATACAAGCGTCAAAAGAAATATTAACATCTAAAGTGACCATGATTCTTTAAAACACGGACATATTGTAGGCGGATTCTAACCTCGGACGTGCACGCAATATTTAGGATCGGGAGTCATGAAAATGTATTTTATCATAAAATAACTCACCGTTTTCCTATTCCTTTTTCATAAAATGTTGTATGAAATCGTATAATTCTTTTCTTTAAACGACACGCATTCATAAATCTCCATGTAACACAATAAACATAGAAATATTTTGATAAAAGTTATCCTCAAATCACCCCTTTATCAATGGGCTCAAGTGACACAACGCAACGTTCTAAAGGTATACAACCAATATTTGTAGACTTTTTTTCCGTGCTCGTGTTTTACGTGCCCGTTAGTAATTATTTTTTGTAAAGCCAGTTCTCAAGTTTAACACGGAGTCTAAATCAAAACAAGTGTTGAATTTCAGTATGGGTTTCCTTTTATAAAATACACTGCAACTACTTTAATTCACAATTTTAGAAACACACGGTATATTTTTAAATCAACGTTCGATATCGTACACGTAATTCACAAAGTTTGTTCTTACACTGTATAGGGTGTTGTGCATGTATATTTTAGCGGTAGTATTAGAAGCAAAGAAATGCGACGGGAAACAGTCTGCAACAATGACAGCGTCAGAAGCAGAGATGCGCGACTAGAATAAGTTTCAGAAGCAGATACACGCGAAGGAAAGAGACAGTCAAACAGCGGCAGTCATGCGACGGGAAATAAACGAACAACTACAGTTTCGGAAGCAGAGAGACATGCGACGGGGAAAATTCCGTTAAACAGCGACAGTTTCGGAGCAAAGACACTCGTTTGTATATACACCTTTAGTCCGCAATATTTTAATCAATCGGAAAATTCATATTTACAAATCCAAATCCGATCCTCTTTAAACATTTGTTTTCCGATTTCCCCATTATAAAACTAACTTCAAATTTTCTACCATTAAGCACGTATGAATGGAAAATGGGCGTAATTATCGAATAAATATGCTCTTGTTTCAACAGAAAACATTTATTTCAATCCGCATCCGATTTCTAATTGTGATTAACGTCGGAAATGGGCATTTCCGTAATAGCTACATAAATATGCTTTTAAAACTTAAAATAATCATAATGTACACATCTGCAGTTTATTTTCTTGGTGCATCTGTATTCAACATTTAAATTATTTTTTGCGAAGTTGAATTCTAAAATCTGCAAAAGTAGTACATAACAATTTTTTGTAGGAAATAGAGCGGAAGAAAACCGTATAACATACACTTTTCATCACCGTCAATGAAAACTTAAAGTCAGCTGAAAATTAAGGTTTCTGAAACGTTCTACGTCAAGATTGGTTCGTCCGTGTAGTCAAACTTGACCTAAGTTGGGTCTGAGAAGACCGGCGCCCTTAGCATTTCCGATGACTGAAATACACCAGTCTCGCTTCCGAAAGTGGAAGATACATTGTAAGTCACAATGACAGTCAACGTTTTCCTCATGACACCAGGAATATAAGAGCATTAGCGTTCGCACAGGGGTCTGTCATAGGGGTCTGTCACAGTGGTCTGTCACTGCACCGGCGAAGTTATTTGAAAGTACTGATATCTTTATGTTATTTTTCAAAATGCAAGTCGTACTTTTTAAGTCTTAATCTGTATATATATGTGTCGGTCTTTAAACAACGATTCTCTTGTTTTATGTCGAAAATCATGTCTGAAGACCGTAAAAATTTCAGATCTTAAAACCTTTTTGCTAAGAATATAAGACATTGTGTCACGTAAGTAGGTATTTATGTAATGTATTAAGGAGTAACTCTCAGGTGGCGTGGAAAGCACACAGTCTTTGGAAATTTTATTATATTGCATGTCAAGGTGTTCGTAATAAATCATTTATTTTATGTCATTTTCGCACGTTGTAGAAATATTACCGAAATGCATGTACAGATTTATTTCATTCGTCAGACTTTTGTTTTTATAAAAACTTCATTGTGCACATAAGTCGGTTATTTCCGTACTAAATCCATTTCGCATCATAAAATTGTATTAATGTGAAATGTCAAAAACTGAAAATTTAGACATAGAAAACACCTGTAGAATAAAGCCAGCATAAACAATTTAAAAATTATCTTTTTATTGAGACTATTAAGATTTATAAATATATTTTAAACTATAATTTTCTGAAAAAAAATGATTTAAGCCTAACGCCACGCAATCTGTAATCGGACGTAACATGTATGACTAATGTAACTAAAATCCTCCTCTTTCACATATGCAGTTAATCTTGAAAACGTAAAATTTTAGCATAGTTTAGTCGAAATTTGAGATAATAAACCCATCAAGCTTGTCA
This sequence comes from Saxidomus purpurata, assembly GCA_022818135.1. Lineage (NCBI taxonomy): Eukaryota > Metazoa > Mollusca > Bivalvia > Venerida > Veneridae > Saxidomus > Saxidomus purpurata. The sequence continues at coordinate 36,095,554 of JAFMSR010000001.1, forward strand.
CAAAACAGACGTTTTGGCAGGCTTTTCCTCGGATTGTTGTATAAAGTTTCATACATTTAGTAACGTATACATTTATTTATATATAATATATTCCACAATAAACTTAATTTCGTTTTACCCCCGATTATGTTAATTATGATTATTAAATGCTCATTTAAACCTATTTCAAACATACATGCTTTTGTGTTCTAAAATTAAACGCCCGTTGACGCATTTATATTTATAAAAGATAGCTTATCAACGTCCGTTATAAATAAAACATTTTACAGGTTGAACAGATACTGTTCAAACTGACAATTTAATGCTATAACTGCATTAATAAATAATCCACCAAAGCTGGCTCGAATCCCGTAGCCGCAATTCAACCGTTCTTTCAATGCTTAAATTCGGCGCACGTACCGGTAAGGGCTCAATTATAGATTAGACATATACAGAAAAGTAAGACACTGGGTAAGTTTCCTTCGAAAACAAAAGTTTCACACCCTAATTCACACTCCTCTTTGATTAGCATATGACCTTAAGCCTTAGGACTGCTTATTTTCACATTTAAAAAGACTAGACTAAGTGTAGAAACCGCTGATGCCAGTAAAACACAAACATATGGTTACTTAAGTCTCTATTAATTCTCTTTCGGGTGAGGGACGGACGCAGTAACCGACGGACGAACGGACGGACAAGGACACATATTCGCTCAGCTAAAATGGCCCGCTATAAAGAGAAATATTTTTTCAGCGCGGTCGACTTTGCTGAATGCAATTAGTTACGTCACTTAGTGTTATCTAAATTATTACTTTGTGTTGACAACATAGTTTTGTCTCTTTCGGCTTTTTGTTCGTGAATCACTTCGGTAAATGGATGTATCAAAATACTTTTCTTAATTAATATCACTATAAAATTAGATAGCTATTTGCATTTTTATAGCTGTCAGCGAAGAATACAATTACTGTGTATTAAGAGGAGACGAAGTGACGAGAAATGAAATGCTACAGGAGATTTTCGTCATTTTATCGTTTCGTAATTGAATCTGTCATAATTTATATCCATCTAATTGAAACGAGTTACCGTAAATAGTATTGTTTAAAAGCGAAATGGTTTAAAGTCATGCAAATAAATGAGCGTCAAAAATGTTAAACTACAAAAAAAACCACAACGTATTTTGTGGCATTTATAATAAGTTATGTAACATATTCTGATCATTATGAGTATGGTACAAAAACCCTGTATAGTTTATATATATTTTATGTGTGATAGTAACTGAATAATTTAAGAAATTGATTTATTACAAAAGTAAACCGTACCTGATTTCTTCATTACATTCAAAGATGTAAGTTTGTAGAGATATCCAAAGGTATCTATCCCATGCATGATAAGAGAACACTTTCTTTCAGCATAGCCAGAAGCGTTTTAGTACAGGCAGTGATGTGTTTTGATAGATCCCAGCTTTTACAGCGCTCTATTATTTATAAACGGTTGATACCAGATACGGTGTGCGTAATTTGAAGATACGAAAAGAACGTCTGTCTTTAGTTAACAATGTGCCCAGAGTGAAATAAAATATATTTTACGTGTCAGTTATACATGAGTGCGGTGTGTAACGCCGTTTTTTATCTAAAGTAGCTGAGTAAAGTTGAAAGTTGCAGTTTTTAATGGACAGTAAAATGTGTGAAGACTGTTGCATAACAGAAGAAAAGGACCGGTGTGGTTTACAAAGTTTCCGTACACATACAATTTCTTGAATTTTCCTTCCAATTTGTGCAGTTACTGGCAGAAATTACATATTGTTTTTTGGCAGTGAGATGTGTTTGCTGCACATCTTACTAGTAAAATTTCCATTATGTAATGCATGTAAAATTTATTATCAACATCATATAAATCTTGCACAGACGCTCTCTGTAGATCATTTTCAAACAGACGGCTGATGCCATACAGCAATTTTAATGAGGCAAGGCGTTTATGTTTTGAAACTGCGTTTTCCAGAAATGTTTTGAAAAGCGATATGCAATCATTTACTTTGGTATGAATGTTTTCTTCATTACATAACAGGGCTGTACTTGGAGCATAGCTTCCGGCGAAGAGAGCAAAGAGAATTAAAACATACTGGGCTGATTCGAAAAGACTGGGTACTTGTGCCGAGAAAATGGAATTCTTACGCGTATACAGGGGATAATGTCTGACGTGACAATGCGGCATGTTTGTGCCCTAGCAAACATTATGACTCAATGTGAACTTTTACAATTAAATCTGAGCATCAATTAATCTAAGAACGTTTTACAACACAAAACCTACTCACCCAAATAGATGAGTTGAAAATATATGAATGATACGTGCCTTATTGTAGACACTGTCCAAAAGAGTAACATTATCAAATCGTATTGTTTCCATTCCTGCTTTATGAGTTTGAATGAAGATTATGTTTCAAGGTGTTTTAAGCTATTTAAAATACCAAAAATGTCCATTGCAGTTATAATGAAACAAAAAGCTCAATCGCATTTTAATGAAAATTAAATTTCTCTCGTGTAAGAAAAGTTTTACCTCAAAGTTTAAAGATTTAATTTAAAGACTGTTGTTGTTGTCATTGGTCTCAAAGAATATCACTTTAAATTAATTTGCAATTAGTGATCTTCACTCAGTGTTGATCAAGTAAGACAATTCAATGTCATACAATGATGGATACCGTGTCCTTATTACGTGTACCTACACTTACGCAATAATGTAATGTATTTTATTATATTTGAGCGTTATGTTGACTTTGCCATACATGTATCAGCAATTACAAACCATCATACCAATACATGAATATTAATGTAAATACACCTGCCGAAACAAAGTAACCTTGATTAAACATGTCGAAATCTATAAACGTCAAAAGTACTGTCAGCCCCGATCAAAAAAATGTAAAGATATGAACATTGAGTCCTGTAAAACAGTTACAGCGTTATATTATGTACCACTTGTTTTAGATACAAAGTTTTAAGTTAGTGGTGTCGTACATGTAATATTGTCCTTCCAACGTCTAAACATTTACGGCTTCCGCAGAAAAGAACTAACATATGTAAAAACCAGATATGTACCATATGTACCTATAGAGCTACGCCCATGAATCTTAGCTAGTGTGCGACTCTTTTGATGGAGGTATTCTCGTAACTCTCATGATTATCTGAGATCTAGCTAAGTAATAAATTGGAAGCCGATTTTAAGACTTTAACAAAATAATTCCACATGCCGATATATCTATACTGATCGTCGGTAAGAACCTATGTTTGAGGTCCAATCCCATTAGAACTACTGTTCGTAGAGGTCCAACTGTGTTCTGCAAAACAGTAATCGAAAATTTGTTCTTCCTAACCACGCATACATGTAATATAATGGATAGAAAACAGAGTTTGTGCACCTAAAAGCTATCTGCAGATACTGTGATTTACTTAAAAGCAGTCATAAATCAAGAATTGAATTGCGGAAAGTCTGGCATTGTGATTGCGTCTGGGTTGAGACATAATGAAGTATGGGAAGATTACCAGTAAAATCCGATTCATAGGAGCATAAATCAAAGTTAAATTATAAAATATATCTATAAAATGGAATAAAGGCTTATCGACACTTCACCTATACATAATAATTCATTTCGTAAGCTAAACATAAAAATAAGACAAGATTTTTTTTCTTGTTTATTCATAATAACATTAGTTTTTGTTAATTTATTTTACGTCTGTTATTTCTTTGGCAATGAAAGACCACCCTTGATGGTACCAAACGCTAGTCTGGGATAACCACCACTTTACTGGGTGGACTGAGGCACGTACTTGTGGTATCCGGTGTCTTACTGGTACCGGATAATCCATATGACCAACGCCCCCAGGAAAGTTTTAGTTACAAATGTATTTTAGAGGATAGTGCAAGATACAGAACACGTCCCGTTCCAGAGACACCGCCTGGTTCTTTAACATGCCCCGTGTACAGCAAAGATATATCATCATCATCCGAAAGACCAAACGGGTGTCTTTCTGTACGACACACCTTTAATGATCTGTCACGTGACCCAGTCAGCAATTACTACAGATAAATGATGATTGTGTTTGGCATTTCAAGCGTTACATTGTTATATATAAAAGATAAAACCACTCACGTTATGGTAATTTACATTTTGGCATTCCACAGACATTGTCTGGACCTGTTATCAACAAATTTAAAGCAAAATTTAGATGAAGTATTAATAAAAAATCAGAAGTCAAAGACATGTAAGGAAAATTCTACAACGTGGTGTGAAATTGACTGTTGTCTCACTGGTAGCATGTTACTCACTTGATATTATGGCTCATTGACAAGAACATTGTCTCAAATTGTACCTGTGAGCTTCCTGTTTGTTATAATGTTCTGTTGCCCTCAAATTCTAAAGTACAAAGATTGTTGGCTTTTAAATGCAATATGACGACTAACCTAAGTGCTGTTGCTCAGTCCGGAATAGTTTATGTAACTATTTACTTTGTTTTACCTTGATACAACGGTACTTAAATGGAATTGCAAATGACTGTTAATGACTGTTTAATTCGGTTTCAATACTTTTTTTTCAGAGCAGGGATGTTCAAGGAATACCGCAATACCCCTCGTGCGCAGAGACCGACTCTTTATCGATTTTTTTAGATATGATTAGAAACAAAACACCGAATATTTTCAAATCAATGAATATCTAAAAGCGATCTGAATACCATGTGTTTTATGGGCTGCTATAAATGATTTTTAAATAATAAAACATCATTAAAAAATTTGTACCACTTCTGGTAATGAATTTATGCTAGACCAATTATTAAATTTCACTTTCGCCGATGCAATGTGTTAATATGATAAGTTTTGTTTGGAGTAGGTCCATCATAGTCAAAACTAATCAATCCATTGGGAAAACCGCGCGATCCCATATCTTCCCATTGATGAATACTTACTATTGAACATCTTAAGAGTACAATGCAATTGCTTGAGAAATGCTTACGTTTTCAAAAACCATCGATCTAGGACTTTGGACAGCTTCTTCGCGAGCCAAACGTGCGTAAAGACAGCATATATTTCAGACTACTTGTTCTAAATTGACAATTGGCTGCCACGCCAAACTCAAATAGATGCCAAGAAAAGTTAGTTTGCCGTTTTCTTTGTCTTATGTTGCAGGCTTAAGAAGGAATGGGCCAGCGTTGGTCTTTACCCATCAAATTCACAAAATCTGGCTCAATGTGGTTTCGCTAATCTTAAATAACCTTAAAGCATCTGTTAAAATACGATATGGGCTCAGCATTCCCCTGCGGTTAGCACTTCATTCATGTATGTTGGAATAAAATGGAGCCGATGCAAATCCATCAACATGATCATCACCATCATCGTCAACATAATAATAATAATAATAATAATAATAATAATAATAATAATAATAATCACCATCACCATCACCATCTTCATCATCAGCATCATCAACAACAACAATAACAACAACAACATCATCATCAACATTATAATCATTATCAGCAGCAGCAACATCAGCATTCTAATACAGGATACAGCTCCTTTCAAATACAGCTCCCCGGGCAGTTGTATTCGGTGCACATTAACGAATACAGCTGTATTCGAACCATATCATATGCACATTCGAATAAAGCTCCCTATTAATCAAAGCGCTTTGAGCGCTGAAGGCCTGGGGGCTATATATTAACTCCCCTAAAAACAACTTTTGACCTTCGTGATTTACGCTGAACCTTACCTAAAGCGCGGGTCGAAATGTGCATAGAGCGAAATTTAGTATATGACACAGAATTAATGATTCACAAATATATGGGTGGCAGGGAAGTTTGTTTTATTATAAAACGTACGTTGAATGAAAAATAATCACATGGTCAACAATATCAATTGTTTGAGAGAACAATAAAAATAATTCAATCTGCGCTTTGTTCAACTTCAAGCGATATCTGTGGTCGAAGGTACCAGACAAGACCTTGAAACAGAAAAAACAAAGCAAACCAACAAGAAATATAAATACAGTACTGTACAATGTGATAACAGGAAATCAAAAAGATTCTTGGTTACCTTGAAGTTGTAATCGGTGAAAGCGTTCACTGGGCCTTGACATGCAGCGTCCTCGATAAATGGCGGGTGATTTTGATCACGGGAATCTTTTTTTTAAAGAAATTTATTTTTAGGTAAATATATATGTAATCGTTCGTAAATAAGAAAGCTGTCAATGCAATAACATCAGAAATTTGAAAATCAAACTACAAACTCTTATATCGAATTCCGTACGTTTCCTTAAACATCCGTACTTTTCGGCGTGCTATGCATATGATTATCTTCCGTAATCAGCTAACAGCGCAGTAATTCTAAAACAGAAAAATTGTGTAATGCAGCCCGTAAGCTATAGACCTTTCTGCAATCGTTTGAAGATGTATGTACTGTTTTTATTTGTAATATGTTCTTATCGTATGCGACATTCAAACAAAAGATTGATCTGGTCTGTCTTGCACTACTTTCCCAAAGCGCATGTTTACAGTTGTTATTCGCACATAGCACAGTTAAATTGTCTGCAGTGTTTGAAATGTGGTATGCTAACTTGGGCCTAGGGGACTTTCAGTCCCCAGGCGAAAGTCCCCAGGCCAAAAAACAGAAGTGTGAGTACGTGGTGATGTGTCGTTTGGCCAAATGAATTTATATCTCCACTTTAGGAAGAAGCTTGGCAGCTCCGAAACTTGTAAGTCAATGACCAAATTGCAGTTCGATAGTTTGGGTCCATCTGCCCGAACATATGTCTGTTGTCCTACCCTGTTTGTTGTCTTATCAGTCCGTCTGTCGGGCCTTACACCCTGGTGTGAACGTGCTTCATTCCGTCAACAATTTATTTATGAAATGAAGTACAAAATCACTCAAAACGTGCCGCAACGATACGCCTTTAATACACTGCTATGTTACATCGGGTCACTGGGGAGCTCTATTCGAAAAAAAGGTACAAGAACCCCGAATACAGCTCCCATTTGATTAGAGGAGCTGTATTCGTTAATGCGCACCGGGGAGCTGTATTTGAAATGAGCTGTATCCGGTGTTACATAGCATTCTCGTCAGAAACATTATCATCCTCATTCCTGTCTCCTTCGCTCTTTCTTCCTTAACACAAGACTCCTGTTTGCTATAAAACTGAATAAAAGATTGATTCGATGTTTTACAGATTATTAGAAGAGTACATGTACACTTCCATAGAAAATATCTTTATTGGTGATTTTGTAACAACCCTCATGCGTTCATAAATAGCAAACTTATATCCATTTAACGTTGACATATATGATACAATACTGGATTACAAGTAGAATTATTATATAATTTACTAGGCATTGAAACTGCAAGCCTCAGCGAGGTGGGATTCTAAATTGCTCATGAAATTCACCAGACTTCTTGTTTAATGGACATATTTCAAGTAAGATTTCATTCTAATGCCCTCTAAAATGATTAGGAAAGACATTAGTGTTGCACAAATTTCTGCAATCTAAAACTATTATAGCTATATGCATGAGAGCTCATCTTGGAAATATAGCAAGGAACAAAATATGTCATAACTGCAGAGAAATGATGTGAAGTCAGTGTATCTATGAAGTAAAGGGGAGTAATGTACAGTTATCAAAGAACATTTTACGTTCGAAAGTTGAAACCCTCTAAGTGAACTGTAATTGTATAAAGATACACATACATCTTAAACAAAACCATGAAAATACGTAATGAAAGAGTCATATTTTCATATAGTTATGTATGTGTGCAGAAACAAGTTAGATATAACATGTATTTCTAAATTTTAGGAGTTAGGCGTAGTGTTTTTAAGGTAGTACATCCATAATGCAGTATTTCAAACCTTAATAAACTTAATGTTTTTACAATCTATACCTGTTAAATGACTAGTGTGCAAACTTTGAAGACATTTAACCATATAATTAAACGTTTTATCATTTTTTTGTTGCCCCACCCCCACTTAAGAAATACTGGAATCATTTAAAAGTACCATATAAAGTTAAAATAGGTATGTTTGCAAGTATTTATGTACAATGTATATTTGTTTTTGTTCTAGGCTCCAGAACATATTGCACTCAATGTAAAATTACAAAACATGTAATAAAAGTCTATGAGTTGAACACGGGTAACAAAAAATATGCAATAATAGGGGACACAATTGACCTAATTTTGTCCTAAAAAATATCACACATGTAAAATTATAAGAATGTAGCAAAAGATTCGGAGTAGAGGCATCACTACTGATTGTGGAACTTTCACAAGTGGTTTATGAACTGCAATATAAAAAAGGTGATACTGTTTTGCCGATATGGTTTTTTAGATATTGAACTTTTAAAATTGACCATGGTTAGCTTTTATATTTTCAACGATAAAATTAAGGAATGTGAATTATAGATCTTATATCTTGCAAAATAACATAAATGTTCATGTATTTCAATTTAATATCTAAAATAAAAAATAACGAAACAAAAAAAAGGCTTCCATGGGGATTGAACCCAGTACCTCTGGATCTCAAAGCGGACGATCTACAACTGCGCCCCGATAAAAAATGTGCACAGCTACAACATCCAAAGTATTCCAAGTGGTCATATAGCAGGAAGTACTCATTACACCCCAACCATCTTAAACGCATAACGTAAGTCTCCATTTAGGCTTTACCACTTAAACGGACAACGGAACACTCAAAGAACGTCTGCTATAGATTTATGTTAATTCTATGTATGAAATTCGTTGTCATATGTTCACGCTCTGCATTAAATTCACATCTGCATCCAACAGGAAAATGAATATGACATAGCAGGTTTGGGCTCTGCATGCGCTATATAATGAAAATTGTGCCAATAAATGTATTCTTCTCCACTGATTTAACATGTGCTGATCCATAAGAGCTCAGTTGCAAAGTCAATACAAAAGAGCTTGACTCCGTAACAGATAATTGCCAAAAGAAGCGTGGATAGCTGCCAAGAAAATTGGCATTGGAATATAAATGATACACATTTTCGACCAGTTTTACAAATCACTGTTTATAGACGTCTATGACTTGCTTTGTGAAATCTGTATTTTGTTTAATTGCGAAAACCTATGTTCGTTTAACAACAATTTTCACAGAGATCTAATATCAAACATGTTATCGTTCCAGATCACATAAGTATCATTGTTGTCTAATTTTGAAGAATGAAATCAGCTACTGCTGTGCCCCACTCTACATATTCCCAATTTTCCTAATTTCAGCCGAAGGAGCCTCTCAAAAGGTGTGATATAAGGTCCAGGACCACCTAGGCATTGTTTTGCTGGATGCATATATCGGAGACTATAAAATTTAGTCAGTATTTATAAGAACGCCCTTAAATGCTAACATTTTAGAAAATCCCTCGTTTGAAACTTAACTGAATTCCAGCAATTTTGTTGACATAATATAAAGATAAAGAACTGCATTGTTAATCGAATTATTATATAATTTACTACATTGTATGTATTTTATCTGCAAGCCATAGCAAGGTAGGAATCTAAATTGCTCATGAAACTCACCAGACTTCCTGTTTAATGGACAGATTTCGAGTAAGATTTCAGTTTTAATGCCTTTTAAAATGATTACAAAAGACATTTAGCTGCACACATATCTGCAATCTAAACCTATTATAGTTCCTTGCATATGAGTCCGCATTGTAAATTTAATCAGGGACGAAAGATCTCGCTGTTACAGAGAAAGGACGTAAAATCTCTATATTTACGACAACACAGAGGAGTGCAGCGAACAGAGAACATTGTAAACATCAAGCATCACAGTTTGACTTGAAATTATATATCATAAAATGTAAACAATATAAAACAAGTCAATTTGTACATTGGTAATATCGATCTTAGGTGGCAACGGATAAAATATTATTATAAGGTGACAAATGGTAAGAAATCACAACTAAAACTGTCCCCATGAATAATAGGAAGGAGCAGAACAATGTTGGTACGGAGCTTCAACAAATTAAAACTCACATAAAGATATCCAGTGCTATTTTTCGCAGGCCATGACTTACACTTATAAGTCTGTTGAGATTGAGAGGTCATATTTTTTCTCTTCAAGTCTGTTTTCTTTTTAGAAAGTATCCCTATAAAAAATTTGTCTCAATCAATGCTCATCTCAAAAGAGTCAAGGGAAGAAGAAATTGTGAAGATGTTATAAAAATGCACAGAAAAGACAGGAGGTAATGACTCTAACGACTGATGCCAGTCTAGCCATGACTGGACAGTGGGCTATTTCACGAAAGTTAGTAATATCTGGCAATGTTAGTACTTTAAATTGAGATTCCCACACAAAGTAAAATACAAGTTTTGTAGGTGTTTAGTTGTGACTAGATAAAAATATCACAAGTGAAGCCGTAAATCATAATATCTTAAGTAATGGAACTAATTGATATTAAAGATATGTATTTTTCACAAGCATTTGGTAATTTACCATTTATCCGAGCTTTCATCTAAGCTTAACAGCAGCACAGTACGAAGACATACATTTCAATCATAAAATGTCTCGCATATTGTTATAACACGATTAAATAACTAAAAACAAAATAATTTTTTAATTTGTATTTTCAATTAACAACATTTACTAAATTTAATGATAATCCAAAATATGAAATTTCAAATTGATTAAGCATTCGTCAATAGTCATACATAAAGTTGGAAACATCTTTGAGTGTAGTAGTCGCCGACTGTATGCTGAAGAGAATGACAGAGAAATGCTTCTTCACGTCTTCCCATTGTTTGTTTATGTTATTGCCTACCCTGATTTCCGTCAATGCATCTGCCAAGCCGGGGAAACTGCTCCCTGAATAGCTGTCTATTGTACTTTCAGCGAAAATAATGTGCCTGTGGAATAAGATGATACAAGTAAACTTTACATGTATCATTTATGTTTCTTTGTAAGGGTTGTTTGTTTAAAGGCCAAGTCCACTGAAATGAGTGTTTATAACCCGGTCGTTTAGAAGTATGGTATGGTGTTTGTTTCAATGTAGTAACTTTTGTTCATATTCTGCACGTTTGCATTGTTTTAGGGCATACATAAACGTGTGATATTACTTATTTAATATTTATCATGTCATAAGTATTTTCCATGCCATATCTGAGGATACATTATGTACCGTATCTTCTTTCTTGCTTTTATGCTTCTTTTTGAAATTTGTGATTATTTTAATATCATTTGAATTCGAATAGTTGACAAGCTTTATGATGAAAGCACATTGTTAACAAAGTAAGATGCATGTTTATTACCTTTTCAGTCGTCTTCCAGGTAGCCCAGCTGGATCAAGGAACGCTCTGTCCAGCTGCATGAGCTGATCATTGATACGGCGGACAACGAAGGGACTGTCAACAAATTATAAACATATAAAATAGTTATGTACAATTGTTTGTTTTCTATCATCAGTATAGGGTGTTTATATTTTATACACATTTAAACGTATATGAATCAACACGATGCCTTTTAATATTGGAAAAATCTTAATAAAAGTACAAAACATTAACAACAAATTTAAAATACGAAATGTCTAATAAATCTTGTTTCATTCGTGGAAAACAGGAAATCAAGAAAAAACATATAGGTATTTGAATAAAAGAAAGAATCGAATACTTACTCGTTTAAATTTGCTGTTTGTATGTGTGTCTTAAACTCTTTTCCAGCTTCAGTAAAATTTGCTATTGCTTTCTGCAGAAGAGCTACAAAATCACGATTACTTGAAATATAAAACATGATGAGAACTATTTCAATTTGTGTATGGTTTTCCTTGCATTTCTTCAAAACAATGTTAAGAATATGTTAGTTGCCGAAGAAGTTAAAAATCATATGAAAGCAAAGAAGCTACACGCGTGAGAGGTATAGAATATAAAATTTTATGCTATGTAGTTGAGCTTGTTTTTAAAAATCTTCTAAATGTTTCTACTCTGCATCAATGTATTTACAAAATTACAAAAACGTAAAAAGTGTAAATTCGACCCTTAAACGAAATGGACATTACAACATTCATTTAATTGATACTATATTACATCATCCCCTAAGATACATTTATTACATCACCTCTTAAAAAGTTTAAGACTAACTTCTAAACTGAGTCGTTGGATTAATAAAATACACTGCAAAAGGCACCTTTCTCCCAAACAAATATCACGATTTTTCAGACGCTATTTTACAAATAATTCACTAAAGTCTACATTTAGCCGAAAGTAGAATTATATTTACTCGTATCTAATCCTTTGTCATTCATTTGTTGACCAAAGTTAGCTAGAAGAGTATTAGCGAGATCGTCGAGTACAGTAGAGTAATCAGTAATGTCGAACGGTAGCATCAGGCTGTCTGCCAAATCTCTCGCCACTTCTGTCCAGAGCTGACCGATGGCTGTATGAAACTATAAAACCAATAAATCAGTACAACCATATCTGCTGAATACTAGTTTGCATTGTTATACATTGCTTATTTTATTGATACAAAATACAAGCGATAGTGAGAAATAGGACAGTTTTCATACTTTGCCATTTTAACGCGTTCAAAGAGGACTTCAAACCATTGGTAAACCGGTGCAATTCATTTCATTACCAAATACATTGAAAACCTCTACAAGTGAACTGTAATAATATTATCTTCATCTTCAAGGCCTACCTTGAAACCTTTGTCCATGATTTTATCAACAAGATAAAACGTTTCGTATGCAGAATGGTACATAGGGTAGGATGACACTTTGAAACGTCTCTGAAATGAAATTGAAACATCTATTTTTTAATTATGGCATAATATGTACAAATGGACATCATTTTTCTCCTATGCAGATTAAATCAGACATAATTCAAACAAAAGCCAAACAACCATTTTAATGGCGTATCCAGCGGGGAAAGAAAGTTGTTTCCACCTCGTAAATTAATTTTTTTGAAATATCAAAGGGTCTCTCCGTTACCCGATAAAGAATATGTTTATTAACATGTGAGGTGTATACTGTTTTCAGTTCTTTCTCTTGGTATTTAATCTCTCACCTATCAGAATACAAAATAGACAACAAATAAAATTGGTGCCTAAACGACTGATAAATGAAAGTCATGGTAATTGGAAATACTGAATTAACCGTCTAATCTACACACATCCAAACTTATACGAATAACTATTACAATGTTAGATTTTGAAGAAGTCGAATCAAACTCACATCCCATGTAAATCTAATGTCCATCACTGGTATACCAAGACGGTCTCTAAACGGTGCATAGTCACTACCAGCTCCCGGTAACTTAATCCTGAAAATTAGGGCTAATGTTACTGTGAAAAGTTCACTTAAACAATTAGGTAACAAAGCCATTGACATTAAAAACATACACATGAATTGTTCTTACAATTAAGTTTTCAATACAAAACTGTTATTGTAATACAGAATAAGAAAACGAGTAAATAAATTGAACGAACAAATAACAAGTCATTTAACATATTTGGCATTATTCATTTAGATACATGTTTCAGACAGACACATAGGGTGACACGAGTGAAAATGCTAACTATGGCTACATACTGTGGACGATTGAATTTAGCTTCAGGAAATGTTTTCATCCAAGTGTCATAAACTTTTACACGACCTGCTTCGACTTCTGCCTTGTTAGGATTTGAAACTTTCTTCGCTGCTTTTATCAAAGCATTGTACAGCATTGGGGTTCCCTCTGCCTCGAGCGAAAAGTTTCCTAAAGTAATTGGAACATGTTTGTCATTATATCCTCTTTTTGTTCAAATTTATTGTAAGTCTTTGTTTTTAACCACTTTGAGACCATTGATATGGACCAAATGAGTTTCGTCTGTATTTGTGTTAATATAAAAACTGACAAAGGTTCGAACAGAATATGTTACAGTTTCGTCAATTTATATATATGCTGCCATCCTGGTGCATTCTAATGATTTTAATGAGTAGGTATTGTCTTTATAAATATATAACTTAAGTTTGGTGACAACGCGCAAGGCAAGACAGTAAAAGTCCGAAACATTCTTGCAATGTTCTGCATGTTGTTCATTTATAGACTTTAAAAACAGTACTATTATATTAACATTTAGTAAAGTAAAATTTAGCTAACTATTTTATATTCTATAGATGTAGAAATGTATTAAGTTTACCCTCCACGGCTATATCCACATTTAGGTAACCAACAGCCCTTGCACCAAGACTTTTTGTATAATGCTTAAAGAAAAAAAAACGTTAAGGAATCACCATCATTTCAGTTTTATTTTCAATGGTCTACATATATTTCCTTTTCAGGAATATGTTTAATACTTCAGATATTCTGTAGTCACAACTGCATGTAGAGTCAAAGTATGAATTGTGTAGGAGTCAAGAAGACACAATTTTGGTATGAGTGACCTAATCTTTAGGGTTATTCGTTATACATTAACGTTTGACTTGATTAAAGCATGTGTGACGACACTAACGGAATATAGAGATGATTTACCTCCACCCATTCTGTTGAACCTATAAGTCCATATTCCTCTGCTCCCCAGCTACAGAAAATGATTGACCGACGTGGTCGCCATCTACCTGTTCAAAGAAATGTTCCACAAGAACTAATCAAAAATGCTTATGAGTTTTCATTGAAGTGTAGGTGTAGGGTTGCCTAAGATGGCTAGTAAGTAAGTAAGTTTCTAACCATAAGACAGTAAAAGAAATTTGATATTTTTGTAAGAATGTGTCGCAGGCATTATTATATTATATTGATTGCCATTTTGTCTATAAATGAAATGGGGATGACATGCTTTTACAACGTTTCCAGTTTAATTATTGATCATTTTCACAGTAATTAGAAGTACTTAGAATTTGATCTGAAAATATAAAATAGTTTATACTATTTGCACCAATGAGTATATTAAATAAAACTGTTGTTCTTTAACAAATGTTACAATTAACCACACATCAATATTCGTGTTGAACATGAAAAATCATTTATACCTGACTTGACAAGTTCACCCATAACACGTGCAATTTCCATCATGATTGCTGTACCACTAGACGGGTCCAGGGCGCCAAATACCCACGCATCTCTATGGTTACCGACTAGCACATATCTGTCTGTAAAACGTAAATGAATGTTAAACTTAGTTATAGTGCATTATTTAATAGAAAGAAGCTGGTAATTGTGTTACATGTAACACGGTTTTGTGAAGATAAAAGAAAGTTTTTAGAACAAATGTGCCCTTTGAACCATTGTTATGCACCAAGTCTGTCTTCTTTGCAAAATAACTTTTGACAAATTGTATTAAAGCATTTCAAAATATTGAAATGAAAATTTGATTTTGAAATAATGTTGCATTGTGTTGCCCTAACCGTAATACTGCATTATAGTTTAGCTTCAATAAAGTATTCAATTAAAGTAGTTTTTTTATTAACTAACATATTGTGAAAGATTATACATTCTGGATAATAAGGCATGGAACTCAAACTAGGTAAGCGATTTAAAAAAGTAACTATTGAATAACATAGCAATATCTTAGAGGCAGTACCTGGCTCAATATCCCCCCTGATGACTCCTATTGTGTTATAAGTGGTGGCAGTCTGGTTATTAGTGGACACCTTGATGTGGGCCTTCCTGAAATATACCCTTATATCCATACATAATTGCAAATGTTTGGATTCCATTAAAAAATGACATACCAATATATTCCAAGAATGTATATATCTACACTGTTTCTCCCAACAATCAAATGCTTTATAATTCATGTATATAAAATAATATATACTAAAAAATTAAAAACACAACTTATATCCATGTTTTACATTGTGCCATCTTCATGGATCCCAATTATTCAATTTAATTGCAAATGTATTTATATTGTGCAACGCATTCAAACAGTTTAATAATGACATCAAATATGCCAATATCATGTATACATGTAAAAGGAGGCATGGTTGTGTCTCAGACCAACAATGCCAGAAGTAATGCGTATGAAATGTATGATTATTACATTGAGTGAGGCAAGTATAGAAAATCAAATTTACGAATGTAAAACTATTATTATCCGATGGAAACAACAAAACATTGACAAATGCGTATCATTTTACGAACCATCCTGGGGTTTTAAATGCATTTCCAAATCTATAGGTTACATTCATGCCACCACGCCAATCTACCGGCACTTCATCTCCACCAAGCTGTCTAGAAAAGAGACAATATAACTATACCAAAACTGTGTTGAAAGTAAACAGCTGTATGACTCATTAGTTGTCTTGATTTTGATTTAAATATTAACTTAACATGTACAAATTTATTAAAGTATTTGAATGGTGAAAGTTAGGACTTCAAACTTTCCCTTAAAGCTCAATTATCTTTGAAAGATAATCATATAAAATGAAGACACTGACAAAAAACATAAAGGAATGTGACACACAATACTGAAACTTAAAAGAATAAAAACAAAAGTTTGAAAGTTGTGAAATCTTTATTATTAGGATAACCATCGTCAAAGCAAATCAACCTTTCACCTCATCAAGTTGATAGCAATTCCGTATCCAATAGGGTGGCATGGTATACTAGGCAGATAGAACTGTGGGTCCAGCTTACGATAGGCAGTCTCTGAAACAATCCGAAACATGAAGATAGCTAAAATTATTCCACGGTTTATGGTTTGTAAAGGCTTTAGAAAATAAGGATGCATAACAATATTCAAGCTCATTAATACGATGTACATTTTCCAACTTGTGATCTTATAGCTTACCAAACAGGCAAATTATCAATGATTTATTACATATTTACCAATAGCGGGATAATCTGCCGTTAAGGGGTCACCATCACCGACATACACTGTTCCACGCTGAGTTCCAGACGGAGGCAGCCACCAGTCACGTGGATATACGTTAGTTATATCTCCATTTGTCACATCTTCGGGGTCGGAAAACAGGATGACGCCAATAGCTCCCCTTAGCTCTGCAAGGTGTACCTTGACAAATGAAAGAAAAGGTATAAAGCAAAGGCTCAATTGTTTCCAAGAACTTAAGAATGCTATTTTTGAAAGCATGGTAAAAACTGAAAATATCAAATTTATTATACGACGAAAGTTATGACTGTAATTGGTTTACCACTTAGACTTGACCCGTTTCAATTGAATACATGCACTGGTACTAGAAAATATGTCACCTTATCTCCCCTGAAAATTTTCCCATATCTCGCAAACGCAATTTTGCCACTGATGCTGATGTGTCTGTCTGTCAAAGCTTCGTAGTCTTTCACTCTACCATAGTTAACATACACCAAATCACCCTAAGATAAATAGAAACATGGTTTTCAAACTTCCGGGTTTACGGCGGCATTTTGTAGATGTTGACCAAACTTAAAGATAACATGGTAAATGTAATTAAGTTCATTTAAGGTATCCAAGCAGATAATGTTTGAGGACTATAGGTAGATGTGCTTTTAAAGTCTACAACAAATATTTTTGCTGTCGATGTGGTATGAACTGTTCTAAATTACCATATAAGGAATCAGACAGGGCATAACAATTCAAATTTGTGTGTGCCAGTTAAAAAGAAGGTAATCAATTTTTGTAAAATCTGCAATCATGAAAATATATTTTGACACGCGAGCCGTTACGGCATCATAAATTACGTCAAATTGTTCCTTATGACGCACAGATAAACGTCCACGTAAAATATAGCACTTAATAATTAATTTAGTCATGTTAGAATCGAAATAATATCCTTTAGTGTTGTTCACCATCTAATAAAGAACTCTTTATCGTTCAGCTGCTTAATTATAAACCACTCAGGCCAACAGCCTTTTGGGTTTATTACGCCACACTGAACACCTCTGAAACGGACATTTTTTCTTAAATGTACTGTAATGTGCAATTTCTACTTACGTATATATCTCCTGGAGCTGAATATGCGTTGAATGGAGGTACGACACGAGTGTTGTTTTCCTCTGGGGTTAGCACAGGTTCTCGGAGATCTGATTTGTATTGCGATTGATTTCGTTCATCTAGCAATTCTACGTAATTCAGATCACTCATGTTTGGATAGGACAACAGAACTCTATATGGCGTCATTGTCACGTGGTCAAGACCGGCGTTCTCCCAATGCTCTTTAATTGTCTGCGCAAGTTTATGATTCTCTTTTTCCCCGGCTAAATGTGGCGATTCAGTCAACATTCTAAAATGCACATTATTATAATTATTATTATCATTATTATATAAGTGACTTGAAAATTAAATGAATATTGAACAGTTTCGGGAAGAAACATAAATGGTTACTCAATATTGCACACACTATCTTTACTTATATTGTCTTTTTAAATTGCGATGTAAATTGAGTAATAAACAAGATACCTAAGATTTTCCCGAATGTTCTGCGTTCTGATGCTACTCATCAACTCGTCTCCTATTGATGTATCACCATCTTTTACTAAAGCTTCCGAAACACCCTGTAAGTAAACACCTTCTCTGCCTTCCGTTTTCTCATCAGGGCATGTTGCAAAGCGGCCAATCAGAATCCCTGTCACAAACGCTAGTACAGACCCGACTGCTATGCTTACGTAAATACAGCGATTGTCGTAGCGTTTTTGATCCGGCATTTTATTTTCTTTCCCTGTGTGAAGGAAATACGTTCTTAACTTAACGTACATGGATTCAATAAACCACCAAATGTTTGTCAAACTTCTTTGAAAAAACTTTACTTTTATTTTAAGTAACCAATTTTTTTTTCTTGAAAATAAAATTGCCACTGAAAGTTTGTAGTAGTCTTCATTCGTATCCGTTTTATTAGAGGATTTTTATTGAAAACAGACTGACAAATTTAATAGTTAGTCATTAACTTTAAGTTATTAAATGAACTTCTCAGCTTTTAAGACAAGCACTACAGGAAACAGCATAGTTCATTGTCTTTCTGAGTCGAAGTTGCTAGGGTAGAACGTTAGGTCGGTATTCTATTTCTACGACCAATCAAAATAATCAAAATATTGCTTTGCATGTTATCGTAAGCTTAGCAGGACTGATCATAGAAAATCTTTCACGTTTTGTATCTTTATGCACATTATTTCCATTTGCCATTTTTACCATCTTACCACCTTTGACACTTGTAAATCAAGTCAGACTCTACAAAGCTGCTTGTAACAGGCAAGAGTCTGTTATTGATACAGAAGATTTTTTGACTACACTATCAAATGTTTTTGGCTTTTGACTACAGATATTTTTTCAACATATGTTTGCAAAGTGACTCGGAACAGCGGTACGGAATCATGAGAAACAAAATATCTCCGAGTCTAAACAATCATGTGAGATAATATACCTGCCGTAGATCACAGAATCATAGATGGGCCAAAATACATAATTACGTTTTTTATTCATTTAAGTGTTTAAATTTGGTCGTAGATTAATAAAGTGCCGACCTACCTTTCTCGTCTAAGCAACTTCAACACAGATGGTCACATTAAATTAACGTATACTCATTTCGGGGTGCAGTTGACCGCCCCTTGTCCGTAGATGAAAAATATACCTTAGGTTACGTTTTATATATCCGATGGTGAAGACGTGGACAACTATTTCACAACACTTTGTTTGAATATAATGACAAACTCGTTCATGTGACTACAATTTTGTAGACATTAACAGTTTCGCTTTTTTAAGACTGTACTAAAATATTGTGTCTTATCTAAAGGGTAACATCTCAGTACCATTGAATATAGAATGATAGTGAGACAACGTAGGTATGTGTATGTAGATAGTATCATAAATCTAAAGAATTTAATTTCAGTTGAAAATATTTACGATGTGTTGTATGTAATTCTTATACAAATTGAACTTGTTTGCAGTATTTATATACTGCAGGTTTTTTATGCGACGTCTGAATAATGATGTATCTTTTTATCCAATTAAGGGTACGTAACTCCTCGTACAGCACTTTTAAAGTAACAGAGAGATGATATTAACAAAAAGGGCAATTACCCTATATCGTTCACCTGAGTCAACCTATGATTAAACCTACATAAATGGTGTAGCATAAGAGATATAACCGTGGATCTCCGTGCATATCATAAAATGAAATTAACTACGGATTTTCAAGATTTGAATAATTTTATATTGATTGTATCACATCACTTTCAAGGAATCGTCTTCATTTTAGCAATTTTGGTAGATAGTCAAGATATGATAATTTTCAAATAAAATTAAATTCTGACGAGTAGCTTCAGAGAGGATTTTCAAAGTTTTACACAGAATATCTACAGAAAACAGCCCCATCCACTTGGGCCTCATATATAAAGGTAGCAATTTTGGCAGAGAGTCATAAGGCGATCAAATTGTCAAATAAAATTAAATTCTGACTATAAGTTTTAGAGAAGAAGATTTTTGAAGTTTCTATATAGATTATATAAAACAAACAGCCCAAACCTACTGCACGCCTCATTTTCAGGGATCAACTTCATTTTAGTACTTGTGGTAGAGAGTCAGAACTTGATCATATCTGTCAAATAAAATTAAATTCTGACCAGTAGTTTCAGAGAACAATTTTGAGATTTACTCTTCACTTTTCCATTTACTGGTGGCCTCATTTTTTATGAATCAACTTCATTTTAGCAATTTTGGTAGACAGTAATGAGGTGATTGTGTCAAATAAATTAAGTTACAGATTTTCAAAGTTCTTCCTTTAGGATGCCGCAGGAACCAGAGTTCTGTATGAACCAAAGTTCCTTTAGCAAGTTTGGTAGGTGCTCATACAAGGAACATCCCTGTCAAGTTTCATTAACTTCGACCGAGGATTTTCAGAGGATATGTCGTTCGAAGAAATTGTTAGCGACGACGAATGAAAGACAACAGATAACGATGGACATCAAGCGGTCACAATAGCTCACCTCACCCTGGCACTTTGTGCGTGGCGAGCTTAAAATAAATAGTCGCTTTTCGTAGTTAACGAAAATAAACGTTGACTTTTATTACTGAAATTGTGCTGCTTAAAATGAGAAACAATAACGATATCAAAACATTTTATTTACGACCTTTTTAAACAAAAAAATAAACATTTCATTTCAACTCCTTTGTATTGTATTGCTGTACAACCAATTCTGTTTGTCAAATGTCTCTATCGCATTCAAAAGGTATCACAACTTGCTTGTACAGGTCGCACGATGGTCAAATAAGAAATAATTAATGTCTAAAGAACAACCAACACAACTTTCTAAACTTCACACAATATCTTTTTGTTACATTTTAAGGCAATATAAGTCCCACATAACTAATTTATCTCTAAGTAAAAGATACAATACATTTTTTACATAAAACTGTAACGCTAATACACATTTAGAAATGACCAACAACAACTTTAAGAAGTGAGCATTTTGCTGTTGCTACCCACTGCTGTAAATAACAACTATAACGGTAAAGGTTAAACCTGGTACTTAGCAGACATAAAAGGTTTCAAACACATATCTTAAATAAATAGTTCTTAATCTTATAAAGAAACTAAATGAACATAATGCATTTTTGTTCAACAAATTAGCTGAAGATTGTTGGTATCTAAATAAGTTTTTATTATATATTATAAAATGAATGTTGAGCATTCAGTAGCTGTACATGAAGTCTGAAACGTCTTTGAGAGTGGATGAGGCTGACTGAAACGTAAACAGAATCACTGAATAATGTTTCCGTACAATTTCCCATTGGTTATCTACGTCCTCACCAAGTTGGATTTTCGTTAACGCGTCTGACAAACCAGGAAACCTGCTACCTGCATAATTATCCACAGTGCTTTCAGCAAACAAAATATGCCTGAAACGATAAAGTCGTAAGTAGTCGTTTCACTTCATTTATGTTTAGTGTTTACTGTCAAGAGTGTACTTAGTACTAGAATATTTGTACAATTTATACGTAGAAAGTGAAACGTTCAAAGAAATACAAAATTTATGTCAATTAAGGTTTTCCAACTCAATGAAATAAGACTGATCTTGAAGTAGTGGATGTGTAATTAGTACCTCCTGTTTAAGGATCATTTGGAATACTTTTGATTTTATAGCTGTACCTATTTTGTATTGCGGCGCAGTGGTTAGAGCGTCTGCTTTGAGATCAAGAGGTCCCGAGTTCAATCCCCGAAGGAGCCAAAACTTTTTTTCGTTACTTTTCTTTTTAGTTATCAAATTGAATAACATGAAAAATTAAGCCATTTTACAAGATCTGAAAACTGTATCGTAATTTTCCTTGATTTTATCAAGCTGTACAGTTACTTGAAAATACAAAAATTGACCGTGCCATTTTTAAAAAGTTGAATATCTCAAAAAAGTAGACGGTAAAACATTTTTATTTTATATACTACTTATAAAAGTTTTATAATCAATAGTGATGGCCCTACTCCGAATCTTTTGCTACAGTCATGTATATATACATGTGTGATATGTCTCATGGCAAAATTAGGCAAATTGTTTACCCTAGTTTTTGGCATTATTGCATATTTTTTTGTTACACATGTTAAGCTTGTAGAATTATAATTCATGTGTTGTAATTCTACATTGCTTGCAGTCCTTTTTGCACCTGGAAAAAAATTTAAATGTAAATAGATACTTGCAAACATACCTATTTTAACTGTTATGGTACTTTTTAATATGGTCAGTATTTCAAAAGTGGGGGTAGGGCAACAAAAAACGGAATTAATTTTTAATTAAACGGTGAAATGTCTTTCAATTTTGCACACTAGTCGGTTAACAAATGAAGATCATATAAATATTAAGTTTAATGTGTTTTGGAATAGTGTCCATTAGACCCCCACTACCTTAACATGTTTATTTATCAAGATACATTGTGCGAGAAACAAAACATTAAATTGTCATACAATTATGATACATGTATGTAGATCGAACTGCAAGCTGAAGTCTTCTTTTTGTCCACTGCCTTCAAAATGTCGGAATAAGATATGGCGTTTTGAAGTTTATGAGAAATATCTAATGAGACGACGGACCCTTCATAACTGAATGTCTGTTGCTAATGTAATACGATTCCAGAAGTACGTGGCAAAATTTATATCACTGACTGTAAATGTGCATAGGAGCTCAGATACTCTGACATGCTTTTTTCAGTGATATATTGTCTTTTATCACAGTGGTTGGAGAGCCGACCACAAGATGAGGGTATTTTTTTTTTTTAATTTTTTTTTTTTTAAAAAAAAAAAAATATTTTTTATATAATTTTTTTAAAAAAAAAAAACACCCCATGGGGGGTTTTTTTTTTCCCAATCAGCAACGATGTTTGTATCAAGTAGTGTACCCTAAAACAGGTGAGGATTATACCTTTAGAAGTATACACACATTTATCAACTGGAGCATCTAGCACTAGATAATGTCTAAATTTCACAGAATGCATTTCCAGAATCATTTACCTTTTCAGACTCCTATCTGGCAGTCCTGCTGGATCCAGGAACGCCCGGTCAAGCTGCATTAATTGATCATTTATTCGTCGGACGACAAATGGGCTGTATGAAAAAAACTTATAATCAAAAAAGCAATTTATAACAAGAAAACTGAAATTGAAAAAAAAAAATCATCAGAAACATTAGTGTTTTTTACGAATTTTTCCTGTTGACGCTGATGACAGTGGCACACATCTATATGTCACAAACTAGTTTTGTTTTAAAAAAAATATTGGTTGTTTCTATCTTATTTGATGGCTTGCTATTTAGGTTCTTTGTGCATACATGGTATTATACAGTAACTCTAGACTTTCAGATAATTAGGAATTTCTCTTTACTTAAATTTCAAAACATGCAAAATACACCTGTTTTATGTTTTCATATATCAGTTGATATCAATCAATGCGACGAAAGGTAATTGACAAAATACAGGAAAAAAACAACTCGTACTCTTTTAAGTTTTCTTTCTGTAGCTGTTCTTCAAACCCTTGCACAGCAAGCGTAAAATTGTCAATAGCATTGTCCAGTAGCGCTAAAATAAACCAATGAAAATATTAGCGTCAATCAGTATTGTGAGAAGTCAAAAACGATGAAAGACCATCTAAAATGCGGATTTCCTGATGATATGAGACATTAGAAAGACAGCGAATGCAACATTATACAAAGACGAAAAAGGTCGGGTCATGTGTTGTATAACTATAGTTTCAAAATTAACCACGTCGGCGATAGTCATATAGCATTGACAAAAAATATACTTCGTACTAACTAATATCGAATTAAACGACTACCAAGTGCTTAAAATACAATACAGAAGAATCGCAGTGGTTTTACCTCCTCACATATTTATTCATTTCGACTGTCGCTGTTATATTTAATATTCAAAATGTTACAATAACACTTTCTTTAGACAGAATAATTATATGCCGAAACTAAAGTATTAAATGGTATCAAAGGGCATTGAAAGCACTATAATTTTCACGAGAAAACTTAGAGCACCTACTTGTATCAATGCCTTTGCCATTCATTTGATGTCTAAAACTTTCCATGAATGTTTTGCCAATACTTTTGATAACATTCGAATAATCTGATACATTAAATGGAAGAATGAGGCTGTCAGCCAAATCTCTGCCCATTTCCGTCCAAATCTGGCCAATTGCTTTATGGTACTGTAACAGAAAAATTGTTTATAATGAATCAAAATAAGCCATTTAGTAGACTCTTAGATTATTGTATGCTGAAAATAATTGTTCTAGCTTTTCATACAGAACTTAAAATACTACTTTCAATAATAAAAAATGAATTAAAATACGGAAATCGTCATTGGTCGAGTGTTTTTGCAATTCTACGCGTATTAAATATATTTAGGTAGACAACAGCACTTGAGATTCGTTGTGTCATTTAAAATTTATGCTTAGAGGTATACAACTGGAAGTCCCAAATGAGAAATGTTCATTGTGAACAACCAAGTGATTTGCGAAGGCTTTAATAGTATTGCAACATCAATCATTTCAACCTTGCTATGCGAACATCATAGTGTGGTGTTGGCTACCAATATATGCAAAGTCAAAATGAGATCCGTATTTTAAACTTATTTGTGCAAACACATGGGTAGTTGATCGCAGTCATTTGAAATATTGACACAATGGACCAAATGTTTCTAACCGCGTGTTCTGATTGCCCATCTAAGCATCAGCGTTTATAGATTTAATAATACTTACCGAGAAACCTTTGTCCATAATTTCATCCACAAGATAGAATGTCTCATAAGCCGAGTGATACATTGGATATGCAGACAATCCAAGGTTTTTCTAGAAAACAAAACAGTGAAAATGATAACAGACAAGTTGCATCAAATTTATTCTAAATTAAGAAATATCGGAGTAGTGTATGCAGTATAACAATTTCGTAACAACGTTAATGTAGAAATTGTTAGCTGAAAATGCTGATGAAAGTTTGGTGTACACTTTGTATTTACTTACGTCCCATGTATATCTAAGGTCTACTACCGGAACACCAAGTCTGTCCCGGAATGGTGCATAATCACTTCCTGACCCAGGCAAGGTAATTCTGGTAACAAAATAAAAGATATTTCGAGCATGACTGGATGTCATTCTTTAATATTACTAACTCTTAAGACTGATCTTGAAGCGATTGCACATTTTGCCCAAAAGTATTTGAGGGGAGTTTGAAACCCAACTGTTATGTTAATTAGCAATCAAAAGCTGTGTTATCACAGAGTACAGCAATATACTAAGTCAAAATTAACCCCGCTCAATTTATGATAGTATTGCAGTGCGGCTGTCGTGCTACAAGTACCCGAATCATTCTTCCGTTTTAACTTTTGTCCATTCACGGGCGATACCAAGCTTAAATGCCAATTCAGTAACTACTTTCTTATTATTTATACTAACAAGGGTCTATCGAATTCCTCCCAGGGAGTAGCCTTCATCCACGTATCATACACAGTTGTTCGACCTTCGGCAATTTCGGTTGCATTCGGGTTTGGAACTTTCTTGGTTGCTTCATACAAAGATTTGAAGATCAGCGGAGTTCCCAGAGCTCGAAAAGTAAAATTTCCTGAAATAATACTATTATTAATATGATTTATGCATGTTACATCCATTACATTTAAAAAAAAAACTTTTAGAGACTAGTACATTTGTTATCTTAGTAATTTCAAATATCGATATCACATAAATTAATTGTTAATGCGCTGATGAATCAATAATTCCTAGACCATATCATATACTTTATGATATCATTTTTACAAGATAGCGCTTTCTTTATGGCTAATGGGAACTAAACTTAATACCTTGGACTGCTATGTCCACATTAAGATATGCAATCGCTCTAGCTCCAAGGCTTTTTGTATAATGCTGTAAATAATTGAAAAATCACAGTACAGTTGTTTAACACTCATATTAACCAGAAATATGATATGTCCTCTATCTACAGATTATTATAACGTTTATAATATTACAACGTCATTGTTATATCGCACTTTAACTTCGTGCAATATGAATAACTCGTTTTGTATCTTAAGTTCTTCCATTACCAATTTATAGGGCAAATATTTAGTATCTACGCTTCTACCAATACTTGATCGTCATATGTAGTAATTAAATACTCGATTGAAACAGCCGTTAAATGTTTCGTATTTCTACGAACAATGTTGAACTAATTCCTGACTAACCTCGATCCATTCTGTTGAGCCAACAAGTCCATACTCCTCGGCACCCCAGCTACAGAAGATAATTGATCGTCTCGGACGCCAACGACCTACACGAACATTTATCAAACACATTGAAGGAAACATGAATACTGTAATGTCTCTGTGCACCGGATTGTTTGGTTATGTCTCAGTACACCGGATTGTTGGGTTATGTATCCTTGCACTGGAATGTTTGGTTATGTCTCCGTGCACTGGATTTTTTGGTTATGTCTCCGTGCACCGGATTGATTGGTTATGTCTCCGTGCACCGGATTGTTTGGTTATGTCACCGTGCACAGGATTGTTTGGTTATATCACCGTGCACCGGATTGTTTGGTTATGTCTCCGTGCACCAGATTTTTTTGTTATGTCTTCGTGCACCGGATTGTTTGGTTATGTCTCCGTGCACCGGATTGTTTGGTTATGTCTCCGTGCATCGGATTGTTTGGTTATGTCTCCGTGCACCGGATTGTTTGGTTATGTCACCGTGCACCGGATTGTTTTGTTATGTCACCGTGCACCGGATTGTTTGGTTATGTCACCGTGCACCGGACTGTTTGGTTATGTCTCCGTGCACTGGATTTTTTGGTTATGTCTCTGTGCACCGGATTGTTTGGTTATGTTTCCGTGCTTCGGATTGTTTGGTTATGTCACCATGCACAGGATTGTTTGGTTATGTCTCCGTGCACCGGGTTGTTTGGTTATGTCTCCGTGCACTGGATTGTTTGGTTATGTCTCAGTGCACCGTAGTGTTTGCTGAATAATGCGTATTTTAACTGAAATATCTTTGACTTTACGAACTTCAACTTTATTGTAATCTAAAATATTTGAATTCAACGTTTTAGCTGTAAGTGATTATTAATATATTCCGATTTTTTTAAGAGGTTTACAATGCATAATCTCGTACAAACGAACAGAAACTTAAAAATAAACAGACCTGTTTTGACAAGTTCACCCATCGCCCTTGCAATTTCCATCATTATTGCAGTACCACTTGACGGATCAAGTGCGCCAAATACCCAAGCGTCTCTATGGTTCCCAATTAAAACATAGCGATCTGAATTTGAAGACAATTAAAATTAATTAAGGTGAATACACTTGACATTCAATCAAATAAATATACACTTGTATAAGCCTATACTTACCTGTTATTTCCATTGGTGGCCACTTTTTCAAAAAGTCATTACAGTGAAAGAGTTAGAAGCATACTCATAATAAGCAAATGAATCTCCCAACGTCAATTTGTGGGTAAAATGAATTTTTACCTATTTCGTTTAATTTTTTTTATTTCATTGTCTATTCCAACAAAGTCGAATAAATAAACAAGTCCATATTTTGTCAAGATGAACATTGTGTTTATCTTATACAAGAAAAATACCAGGAATTGTTTGTGGATTGCGTAGTTTTTGGCCTGGGGACTGAAAGTCCTCTAGGCCTAAGTTAGCATACCACATTTCAAACACTGCAGACAATTTAACTGTGCTATGTGCGAATAACAACTGTAAACATGCGCTTTGGGAAAGTAGTGCAAGACAGACCAGATCAATCTTTTGTTTGAATGTCGCATACGATAAGAACATATTACAAATAAAAACAGTACATACAACTTCAAACGATTCCAGAAAGGTCAATAGCTTACGGGCTGCATTACACAACTTTTTCTGTTTTAGAAATTACTGCGCTGTTAGCTGATTACGGAAGATAATCATATGCATATCACGGAAAAGTACGGATATTTACGGATATTTACGGAAACGTACGGAATTCGATATAAGAGTTTGTAGTTTGATTTTCAAATTTCTGATGTTATTTCATTGACAACTTTCTTATTTACGAACGATTACATGTATATTTACCTAAAAATAAATTTCTTTAAAAAAACACATACAATTTACGTACATTCCCGAGAAGGAACTCACGTGATCAAAATCACCCGCCATTTATCGAGGACACTGCATGTCAAGGCCCAGTGAACGGTTTCACCGATAACCAAGAATCATTTTTGGTTTTCCCTGTTATACACATTGTACAGTACTGTATTTATATTTCATTGTTGGTATTGCTTTGTTTATTTCTGTTTCAAGGTCTTGTCCTTGGTACACAATAATTTTCGATCCACATCATCAGATATCGCTTGAAGTTGAACAAAGCGCAGATTGAATTATTTTTATTGTTCTCTCAAACAATTGATATTGTTGACCATGTGATTATTTTTCATTTAACGTACGTTTTATAATAAAACAAACTTCCCTGCCACCTATATATTTGTGAATCATTCATTCTGTGTCATATACTAAATTTCGCCCTATGCACATTTCGACCCGCGCTTTAGGTAAGGTTCAGCGTAAATCACGAAGGTCAAAAGTTGTTTTTAGGGGAGTTAATCTATAGCCCCCTGGCCTTCAGCGCTCACAGCGCTTTGATTAACACAATGTTTTGAATCCTTTTCATAAAAGGAAGTCATCATGGGTATATATATGGTTGTACAAAAGGAAAATTCGTGAAATCGGTATCTTAAAAGTATCAAAAACAAGTTTGAAAGCAGGAAAAGCAGAAATGGCACCCTCGAAAAATTTGTTCGGGGACATGCCCGAACCCCTAGAAACTGCCTCCTATTTTACCTCTGGCTACGGCCCTGACATTGTCCATGCCTTCAATTATACATGTTAATTATACCTCGCTCGCCCACCGCTATTTAGTCTTCGATACTTAAAAACATAGAATAAAACACAGTCATATTGCAGTCTTTAAGGCTTGAGCAGAACCAACAAGTGGCAAAAAAGTTCGCCCCCAAGACCAAACCTGGATCCGCCCCTGGTTGTGGATACTTTGATCATACTGCTCACCTGTTTGACTTCTCTAATAGCTATAACACAAAACTGCCACAATGTGCGCATATGCCATATGTGCGCGTCTGACTACAGAGAAGGGTCGTATCTAATGTTGTAATAACTTGTGGCCCAACCCTTTTGATATGATGCGACAACATATTTGCACAGATTTTCTATATCACATAACTGTTAATTATAATCCATGACGTTTTGTGTATGTCTTCTCATAAATCGTACATATGCAATAAAATATGATAAAGCTACTACTGTAAGTAATATCCACATCAAGTTTCTCGAGATATTTTCTACTCAGCACAAACATACATACAAGAAAATCGCAGAACATAAACTTAATTATAGATACAGAAAATTCAGTCCTACACTCAACAACTTTAAAAACGCATCACTATTTGAATTTCAATATTTCGGTTTAAACCCATCAAATGTTAAATGAATACGATAAATATAATCTTTGTACAAGGTAACCTAACTATTCCAACAGTTTGCACTCACATTTTGTCAGCAGTATAGTCATTTACTCGGCTCTGCACGTTTTGCCACTTTTTGCATGTGCTGCACGAGAAAATCGGGCAATGGTCCTATTTCAACATGATACATTAATCGGCGATTGACTTAGTGAATGGATTATGTTCATGCATACCTACCGGGTTCTATAGCGCCTTTTATAATTCCAATGCTGTTGTATACGGTGACATTCTCATTCGTGGTTGATACTTTAATATGGGCGCGCCTTCAAATACAAATACACTTATATACACTATTATAATAGTAGTACAAAGTGCAGACAATTAATTTAAGTACCATGCTTAGATTTAGATTTAAATGTAGATTAATAAATTAGATTATATACAACTATTTGAAAATAACTTCTTAATGTAAGCATCAAACGCTGTAAGTTTTGACAACAGATCAATCATAAGAATGTTAAAAACAGTTGTATCCATTACGTGTTGCAAAAATGATTTATTATAACACTAAAAAAAAAAACCATGTAACAAATACCAAACAGTATCAATGTACATTAAGTTGATAGCATATAACTAAATTATATATACCATCCAGGAGTTGTGAATTCATCACCAAATGTGTATGTTACATTCATTCCTCCTTGCCATTCCCGAGGTACTGCTTCACCGCCCAGATTGCTAAACGAAAACACAGGGTTGGTAGGGAGGAGATTATTCATATATGTGTTTATATAAAATTGCTTTTAGTTTATATTTTGTACATTTCAAAATTATCAGAATTACATCGTGCGTAATAATGCTAGGGGTCAAAATGTCTCCATTCTACAGATAATGAACGACTTTCAAAACCCTTTTTATAGTTCTGGTAGTAACGTAGAGCCTCGTACAACGCATTTTATAATTTCTATACGATGAATTTTTGAAATCACATTTGTTAAGATTTTTATTGAGGATATTTTCGAATAGCTTACACTCACTATTCCCTTAATTAATGCAAACACGGGGTTTTCTTCTTAAGAAATGTTCCTGTCACCGACTTATCAGTTTCGAATAATAATGTAATAGCAAATGTATGGTTTGTAAGGTCTTAACTGAAACTTAAATGTTTGTACTTGCCTCATCAGATGTATAGCAATACCATAACCAATTGGATGGCATGGGATATCGGGTAAAAATTCCTCAGATGACAACTTCCGGTATGCAGTTTCTATAAATAGAGGCATGAACCAAACAATATGCCAATTGCAATAGGTACCTTACAATGACAAGTATGAGATAAGAAGGCGTATTATTATTGATAACTATAAAGCTACTCACTCTCAGATGTTTCTTCAAACTGTATGAAAATAACATATTTTAGAATATATAGTCATATAAAAAGGCTCCAGTATAAATTCCTGTCAATTATATCTGAAGATTTGAAAATATACGCTTCCAAATAATAAAGCATTGCAAAAACTTTTGAAATTCCAATATAAACATATAGCGTAGCGGTGCCGTAAAACCAGCATTTTCAATCGATTTTTGCAGATTCATACCTAGATTTTTACTTCTATTGTTGATTTGCCTTTAGTTTTATATTTTTGAATTAGTATGTCATTTTTTTAAGTTTTATTTTTTTCAACGGCAACTGAGAGCGAGCAGCTTTACCATATTAGCTGTTTTATACTGTAATGATCGAGTTTTTAAAACCGAAGTAAGCCTAAGTCTGAAAACGAAAGTGCAAAAAAGTACAGGTGTATATATGGCGACGCCATAATTCTTTAATAGAACAAAACTTACTTACACGCATGCAGAATGCGTGTAAGTAAGTTTTGTTCTATTAAAGAATTATTATCCCAACTGTTTGAACAATAAGGTGCATAGCAGATAAACTGCTCATTACTTCACTTGGCTTTGACTTGAAAATGTTTTAGCTAAGCTAAAGCCGTGATTCTTATTTCCGATCGATACCCTATATACTTTGATATGCAAACTGAACATGGACTGTACAGAGTGTGCCTTTTGGCAGACCTTATATGGTAAGATTCAATGCTCTTAAACCTTCTTATCAATTGCTTATAAAAGGCAACTTGGACAAAATGAGATAGTGATAGTTCTTACCTATAGCAGGATAACCCGCTGTCAAAGGGTCACCGTCACCAATATAGATTGTCCCACGCTGGGCCCCTGATGGAGGAAGCCACCAGTCTTTGGGATACACTTGATCTATATCTCCGTTTGTAACATCTTCCGGATCCGAAAATAAAATGACGCCGATGGCACCTCTTTTTTGTGCCAAACGAACCTTCAAAGTGATTAGTAAACTAGTAAAGGTATCTGTTTCTAAAGACACGACACGTATAAAAAATAATAATAACCGAATCATTAAAAATGTTTTATTATGAATTGAATACATTTATTCCTATTTTGTAGGGAGTGATGAATTTGAACTTTAGAATAGTAAGTAAAATAGTAATGATTCTGTCACCTTATCTCCTCTGAAAATCTTTCCATATCTTGCGAAAGCGATTTTACCAGTGATATTGATACTTTTGTTCTGTTCTAAATAGGTATAATCTTCCACTCTGCCATAGTTGACATAAACAAGGTCTCCCTGGAAACAAATGCACCATTAAAGATATAAAATGAAATACAAAGAATTGCAACGACAGCTTCATTTAAATACATAATACCATTCGTAGCCAATGTTCATATTTGTTGAACAGTTTAGGTACTTACATAAATGTCCCCAGGTGCCGAGTAGGCATTGAAAGGCGGTACAACATGCGGTTTGTTCTCCTCAGGGGTAAGTGTCGGTTCCGTTAAGTTGGATTTATACACAGTCTCATTGTTTTCATCAAGTAATTCTACAAAGTTCAGATCACTCATGTTTGGGTATGACAATAAAACACGGTACGGTGTCAGTGTCACGTGATCTACCCCAGCACCTTCCCAATGTTCTTTCAGTTGTAATGCAAGCTGATAGTTTTCTTCTGTTCCAGCTAAATGTGGCTTTTCTGTCAACATTCTAGGAAAACACAATTGAATTAATTTTTATCACGTGTTTTGTTTGCATTACTCGTGCAAGATCACATTGGTAAGTTAATAACAAACAATTAAATCATGTAGAAATAAAACATTCTGTAAGATGAACGGAAAACAGGTAAACAGCAGACTTTTAAGTGTTTGCTCAGCTGGATTTGTAAAGGAATTTCAAAAAGGTAATAGATCTTCATGCATTTTATAAGTCGTTGACACCATCACCAGACCTCTCACTAATTGGAGGCCATTGGTTCGAGTCCCGCTACTGACCATGACACTTAATGTGAGAAAGTTGACAGTTTCTTACGGAGGATAGGGTTCCAGAACGATGGTTAGATGTACTGTACAAAACGGGCGCTAAACTAAAAACCTAACCAAACCAAAGAAAGAGAGATTTTTTTACTGTAGTTTTACAATATCTTAAAGAAGGTAGTTATCTAGATATGAATACTTACCTTAAATTCTCTCGAATTCTGTCACTGCTGATACTTTTCATTAGTTCATCACCTATTGCGGGATCACCATCGCTGACTAGTGACTCTGATACTCCTGGCAAATATAATCCGGTCCTCTCTTCAAGCTTTTCATCCGGGCAGGTAGCATATCGACCAATCAAAATGCCAATGACAAACGCTGTTATGCAACATATAACTAAGCTGATGATGCAGCATCTGGACTGGGGTTTTCTTTTGTGTTGAAGTAAATCGTCAGTTGACTGCATTCTTATGCTGAAAACAGACAGAAATCTAAGTGAAACACATACTATAAATTGTTAAAGGAAAATGTCAGACTAGTACATCCAACTGGTTTATAGCCTAACTAACCAATACATCTGGATGCGAAGTGACTTGTTTACTTGATTTCACAAAAACGGGCCAAAGAAATGTCATTTTAGTATTATTTTAGCTTGAAAAACTAATAAATAAGAAAAGTACCTACCTTAAAAGTTAGAACGTTTTAGATCCTGTTCTAAAATTGTTCCTGTTAAATAAATACGCTTAGGTACTTAATGTCAGTCACAAAAAGGTCTAATATAGACTCTCAGTAGCTATCTGTTGACATTAAAAATAAGTTATCAAGTGACTGTGGCATGTGTGTGCTTCTGCATAAATTTGTTTATAATTAGAGTGATCTGAGCTTATCAGTTGTTTATGATATTTTATAAGACATGACATCTTACCTTATTTAGATTCTGGTCTCATTGTTGTATATTGATGGCAGATTCCAATTTGTCAAAACCGAAACATCGTATAATATAATAATAGTAGAATAAAATTCACTGTACTATAATGTTACATTGCTGTTGTGTAAACAAGAAGATGGTCGGCGCAGTTTTGAGTATATGAAAGCGATTGGTAGCTAGATTTTGTAGTAAACAAGAACTATCTTTAAAAAAAGATGATCGGCGAAATATTGAGTAGGCCTTTATGATCGCAATCGGTAGCTAGATTTTATAGAAAACAAGTAATTAAAAAAAGTACACCTAGACCGAAAATCGCATACCGAGAAAGTATAATCACTCTTTACTTATAATTAACATTAGTTTGGTGGCAACAGCATAATCTGTTGATAGATATGAATTATTTACTTACTTAAATTATAAACCCATTGTAGAAAGTCTGAAATCGGAAGAGTATTTTATCGACCTGTCTCACTCGGCATTATCCAATTAAAATGATATGTGACAATATTGCATCGTTAAATAAAATAAGTTTTTCTTTCGAATGCGAAAAATTAAATCGTCATGACATCATAAATTATTTAAAAGTTTGCCTGATGACGTACTAGATTCTAATTAAAGTGCGCATAAAATATAACGGCTAAGTCCTTTGCATTATCAGGGCTTATGTTATTTTTTGACCTCTTGCCGACTGAAAATAAAGCTTATCTTACCTTATCTTATTTATATATCTTTTTGTGGCAATTAGTCATGTAAGAATCGGTATAATATTATTTTAGCGTTGTTCATTGTCTAATTTACAACCTTATGTCGTTCGGCTGTTTAGTTACAGATCACTCAGATCTACGTGTTTCTGCATATATTACTATGAACACCAAAACGTTGTTTATTAAACGATGAACATCACATATGTCATCGTAGATAGATTATTAAATTGATCTGCTTTTGATAGATCTACATAATAAGAAGTTACATGTAACTTAAACACTTAACTATATTCAGCTTACACAACAGTATTCATATGTTTTAAGTAGCTCGATAATGTGAACACACTTGGGTAATGATGCAAAACGTATAATTATGTCGTATCTACACGGTTACATCATATATCTATATCACTGTACGACGACAAAGGTATGTTGATGGTAGTTTATAACATTGTCAAGAAGAATTACATTCACATTTTGCATTATATTATCAGTTTCTTACATGAGCACGAGGTTTAGATGAAAATAACTGTTTTGGCTGGAACGAGGCTCAAGTGACGGATAGAGCTCTATTTCTATCTGAACCAAGTATCTCATGGAAGAAACTTTTTCTTGCATACCGCCTTGTACTTAAAAATAGATATTTTAATAATACAAAGTTATCGAAATGATACATTTTGATATAAAAATAAACGTTATCTAGATGCTGTGTTTGGGAAAGTGACGTCACATTGTTCATAACGTTACGTCACAAGTAATTCACGCGAGTTGTCTTACATGGGGGGGGGGGGAGGGGGCGCGGGGGTTGTTAGATGAGGTTTTCCAGCACTGGTAAAAATTACATATATCTTGATCTGGTATGCAAGAATTCTTGATATTGTCCACAGCATCTTTATTTGATGAAACCTTTAGTTGTAACAAAATGTTCAGCTTTGAAAAACTGAATTGACTAAATTAACTACAACAGATTTATGCTTGCTTGTAGATGTCACATTTCAATCATCATCAAAATTAATCAGATTGTTTGTCTTCATGATTTCTAGGCCAACTTTATAACTGGGTCATCTGGGGTCAAAAACTAGGTGACAAGGTCCAATCTTTTTAAAAAGTTGCTAATACTCTAGATACCATATTTCTTACTCAATCTGCATGAAAAATTGCCAGAATATTAGATGTGATTTAGGTTTAAGTTTGGATCTCTGTCACCTGGACGTCGATTTTGACCTTTTGACGTATTTTATTTTTGGTTTGGAAGCCACTGTAATAACATATGGACTGTGTTTTGCAAGCAGATTTCAAAACTGTCACTGGCTGGCTTCAGGATTAAGATGCCGATTTGGACCTAAAACAAAATAGATATAGAGCGAAACAAAACCCGTTTAATGAATTAGACAAAGCCAATCTTATAAATACACCATACATTATTACCTTTAAAAGCTAAATAATGCACTTCAGGGTTTGTTTCACATGCGTTGATTTTCAAGAAAAATACTGAAAATACTAAAAGGTAATCCGATCTTAATTTTCGTTTTATATGAAATCTGAGAAGAGATCTTACTTTGACCTCTTGTTTAGTTATAAACGATTGAATGTCAATTCAAGGTACATAAAACCAGTTATGCACTATACTATGAATGCAAGGACGTGCACACGCGGCCAAACAAAATGTACTGAAGTAACTATGAGTAGAAGGATTGTAATAAAACATGAATGAGTTGACCGTAACTTAAAGGATTCAAACTGACATACATGTAGTTTAATATACTCTCAAATCAAGATTCTAAGACGCACCGATACGGTAGGGTCACCCTACAGCTACTCTATCGACGACTGAATTTTAATTCGTATTAACTGGTAAGAATCATTTCAGGCAACGCCATGTTGTGAGAAGTGGTACTACCATTACCGACAAAGATCATGTATCATTTCGGTAGACAACAATATTGATACATTACTTAAATAATTACACACTATTTTTGTTATGTTTTATTTCTACTCTTCATGCGTTTATATTGAGTTAATTCTCTCACATTAACTATCTGTTTATATTACACAAGTAGGAAATGAATGTAATATACTAATGTATATATATTTTTCTGCATAAATTTTCCAATTGATCCTGTGTGAGATGTATGTAAATCTCCCACTCCTGTATGAGACTTATAGGGTTTTTGCTAACTATTTTGACATTGTTCCAATTACATGAGTTTTAGAATAGGAGTTATTTTTTACTCCAGACACATGGACGGAAGTATGGATAAAATCGTACAATGAGTTTGTGTATATGCCACCAAATAAACAATTATTTCATTTGCTGTCTAAAATACCTGGTTCCTTATCCAAAACAGAATCCTTGAAATGTCTTACAATGGTCAGCTAAGCGTTCTGTTATATGTACAATATTAATTTGGCTGACTGATTTCTGAACAATTAAGGAAATATTATTAGCAATTAAACCGATAATCAACATAATTGTTGTAATAGGAAGTACAAAAATGTATGTGATTTTTTGTCACTTCTTACCTAACATGAGTATCGTTTCGACAACTTATTTGGTTGTTAGTGACCTTCACAATTCTCATCCTTGTTCGAAAACTGAGTTAAAACTAAAATTATATAGAGGATAATTGTTGGTTTCAGTGTAAGATCACGTTATAATTTCACCGAGAGTGGGCACCAAAAGTGATATTTTAACGAGTGGCACAGCCACGAGTGAAAATAACTTTTGGTGTTCGCGAGTGAAATTAACGTGATATTACACCGATACCAACAGTTTTTCTGTTTATTTTATGGTTAAAACTCTACTTTTATTGAGTTTGTTTCTATAAAATATCGAAAATCGCAGAAAACGTCATTTAAACACATAGCGCAAATGACGTCATTTTAACGACGTCATCGTCGCATGATTTCCAGCATTAATTTCGTTCGGTATACTTTTTGACGTTAAGCCGGGTTAAAGATTGCAAAAACAGTGATAATAAAAATAGTAGGGTGACTTTCTGGCTTTAAAAAATGGGAACCTGGACCCCCCCGTATAACAAGCTGAGTCGTATATCAAAATGTTCGTAATAGATTGTAGTTTATGAAACTGCCGGCATAAATTGGCATAAATGGTGGCGTTCCGAAAAATCCAAGATGGCGTCCAAGATGGCCGCCAAAACTGAAAAATCCAGTTTTTGAAGTACTGTTGGTCCAGATTTTTTTAAAGATTGTGTTTTGGTTTTAAACACTGAAATGTATAAATACACACTAAATATACGAGTTTATGATGTTTTTCACGAATTTAGGGAAATTTATGAAAAAATTGACAATTTTACCCGTAAGAGTGATCAATTTTTCGGTTTTGAGAGGTATTTTTTTAACAGTAGTTCATTTGTTTACCAATTTGATACACCTATGTGGCAAGGAATAAAATATGACTTATAGCGTATCAAAATAATTATATTACAGCAGTAAAAAGAGAATAAAATTTGAATGCACATGCATTTAAAAGTGGGTGGGGTAATTTCACATGTATTTTCGCTCTATGTATTCATTGTTTATTTGAACATTTCATTTACTTTACCTTCGATATTTTGTACTTCAAATGGATAGTTTCCAGCTTATATGTACTACTTAGCAAATTTTAATGTGCAGATCATTTAGTAGAATCCAAAAGGGCTTCCAAAATGGCTTCCAAAATGGCTGCCATTTAGACTAAAATATGGTCACATTCAAGGGTACTGGGCACTTGGAGTGTACTTTTCTTATATTGATATATTCTTTACCAGCTTATATGCACAACTGTTTTTAAGAAGACACATTCATTCATTTGACTTCATATATGACTAGTCTATTTCTTTTGACTGAAAACTACAATTTTAACAACACGGTCGGGTTTTGGAAAGCAAACACCGTTATAACCTTGTTACACAAAGAATAGCTGAGCAGTCGAAACAGTGAAAACTGTTACTTATGTCGGCTACATTTTTCATACTGTTTCATCATATAATTGTTTAAGCAACATTTTCTGATTGCTTTATAAATGTGGGAATGAATAAAAATATAGATAGGACAAATTTGATGAGTAACATTTAACAATATCACCTGTTCAAGTTTAGAAGTGGGAAAATTCAAATGAAAAACATGTAAACAATGTTTGTAAACAATGTAAAACACAGATAATTGTATACAAATAAATCATGAATGAAAGGTACACTCTAAGTAAAATTAAGTTTTCTTAGTATCTGTCTTAATGGCCAAGTGGTTAAGATCACAAAACCTCTCACTGATAGAGGGTCATGGGTCGGAACCCCGCTACCAACCATGACTCTTTATGTGAGAAAGTTGGCAGTTTCTTAGGATAGGGGTCTCATTTTGGTCCATCCAAGGAACGGTGGTTAGGTAAATTGCCCGCCTGCTTATGACTGAAATACTGTTGAAAAACGGGCAGTAAACTTAAAAACCAAACCGAACTTAGTATATGATACAAACACCATTTAACCTACATGTATTTCAAAAGTCAGTAAGCATAACAAAATATTTTGAAAGTGCACTAAGAGCAAATGAATGCAAAGGTCAGTCTGCCTGCCCAATTGTATCTGACATAGGGGTATTAACCAAAGCCCTTGAAACTGTATGGGCCTGACATACTGAATTTGAAGGAGTTTTTTTTTCTCACAGGAGGTATCCAGTTTATGATATCAGTTTTTGCTTGCATTGGTCATTTGTATGGTGATGCTGGCTTGAAAGACTTCATGATGGATTCTGGTGTTTGGTACTCAATCACAGGCGCTTTTTCAGTTTCAGAAGCTATGAATCTCACCTCTGAGGTTTAGCAGGAAGTTGTGCAAGAAATGGTAGAAGAAATTAAAAATTATTTTCTCCCTATCATTGCTGAACTCAGATCTGCATGAAGATCTACCTCTAATTTGTTTAGATTTTGGGACGACTACTAACAGGAGTTCTCTTCCTCTCACACTGTACCTTGTGCCATCAAGGCATGGATTGTGGGATGTTTCTTGTTTGCTGCAAATCGAACAGTGTACTCAAGATTCATGCCATACCTTGTCCTTCAAATTAATCAACTCCCCAATGAATAAGTAGATGTATTTGAGAAATATTCCATCGTAACTAAACTGACGCAGGGTTCAATTCAATGGTGTTTGGTTTGACTATATATTAGAAGTAACTGAAAACGAAGCTACAAAGTCACCTAAATGATTGGTATCACACACACTGACAGTGCGTTGGAACGCTGGTTTCTGTCTCGACCTCTGATATCAAAAGATTCTTCTTCATACTCTTGTAGTTTTGATACAGGCCTCAATGTTTGTACAACAAACATCGCACTTTTACGCCTTTTCGTAAAAAACATACATGAAGGCAGAAAATAAAGTGCTAGAGATGTTTGATGAGAATGATTAGACCCCTTTTTAGACAAAACTGCTTAACTTCGCAACTGGAATGTAAATTTCGCAGGTGTGTATAACTTTTAAATGAGCGACTGATTCCGTTTGAAAACAACGAACCTTCAAAAGAATTTTTGACCTACCAATGGCAAAAACTGACTGAAAACAATCAAAAAGTTCAAACCATGTTGTTGATGTAAATTCAAAAGGTGGTCAGTTTAAATGATGAAGAAATGTATGTGAAATTATTTGCTATTAATGCCTTCAAAGAGGTTCCTTTCGAACATCTACTTTCCTTCGAAAATGCACCCATTCCACTAAGTTTGTTTTCAGATATATGTACGGAGAAAATTGTAAATCATGATTTTTACTCTCTAAAGTATGTCTGACCCTGACTGTGTTGTGTATGATGCTATGGCAGCAACCTTCTTATGATCAAAAACGTACGTACATATGACTGCTGGATTCTGGAATTACGTTATAAAAAACAGTGTTCAAAGTACATAAGTACATGTTATCTTTGACTAGTATTTTACAAATAGTTTAAAACTCCAGACACGCCAGAAACGTGGTAATATTGCTTCCACTGCCACTGCTGTAATATATGAAAATTAACATGTTGATACCAGACTTGGTGAGAGTCTTGGTCAGTAGTAAAAGCAAAATTGAAAATTGCAAGGATCTACTTGAGAGGGAATAAATCATTTTCGTCTTCGGTGGTATGGTTGAAAAACCCTTTATATTCGCTGTAATGCTGTTTCTTTTTAATTACGAAATATAGTTCAGTTAGGAAGAAGCTAATTGTAGAATAATTATGCAATTGGCATAATAGCCTTCTATGTGGGATCAAGAAAACCGTTGCTGTTAGTCCAGACAGAGATTGTTTGGTTATGTTGGTTCATTACTACAATAGTCTTGGTATTGACACACACTTTCTCAAAACTGGTCGAAAATCTATACATACTGCACATGTACACGTATATACCAACTCATTATGAAAGTTGCAAATTTGTTGCCTGCCCAGCTAGAGATGATCTTACAAAGTATGTTAAATATTTCATCCATGTATGGCATACTAGTAGGTAAAAAGAAAGCAGTCCAGGTACTTTTGAAATATGCAGACAAACTTTGTGAACTATCCGGCTTTGACTGTGATCCCTGTTTGTCTTCTGTGTCTAGGTCTGCTGCCACTGATCTTGGTGAGTGCCTTTATGGGTCTGGAAACTGTGATTCCCTAAATTCTTTGCATAGAAGTATTGTTCTTGAAGAGAAACGGGTTAAACCAAAAAAGCTTCCTCCAACTGATGACAGTTTTATGTTGAATTTACTTCGTTGTACTTATCACTTAGTAATTTTGAGAAATTTGACAAAAACAAAACTGTCCCTGACTAACCCGTTAGATTTTTGTTATGTGGTTGACGAAGATACATTTGGCTTTATCATAAAGATAATGTCACAACCTGCCGCAGTACTAGAATTTTAAAAGTAACCTGGTTCGTCTTTGCTGTGCTGTGATGAATGCATCTGCACAAGAAATCAACAACCTTGTACACAAGTCTGTGTGTGTAAAGGCTGTATGAAAACACAGGTACTAGTTAAAAAGTGTTTACGATGTTAGCTTTTACTGGAATCGAAGACTGCTAGACTTATGTGTTACATTTCCTTGCAGTTTTCCGTTTGCATTTTAATATAATTTACTGAATTAAATGAATATGTTTTTACTGTACAAAAAGAACAGATCATAAGCCCCTGTTGCAGATTTTAA
Organism: Saxidomus purpurata; assembly: GCA_022818135.1. Taxonomy (NCBI): domain Eukaryota; kingdom Metazoa; phylum Mollusca; class Bivalvia; order Venerida; family Veneridae; genus Saxidomus; species Saxidomus purpurata. Next base: position 36,137,549 of record JAFMSR010000001.1, read on the forward strand.
GTCTCTGAATGAGTTTTGCTGTAACTAACAGTTAGCTGAAATTTTCAATACATTGCTACCTTGGGTTATTTGTTACATACTATTTGATTATGTGATGAGTTCTACATGTTGATAATGTGATGCATTATGTTAATGAGCCTTTGTGTCTGTAACGAATAAGCAACCAACGAAGTTATACACATACCGTTTACTATGGAAGTGGAAAACACGTGTAATATCAGGTAACTCGTGTATTTGAGTTTTATCTCAGACTAAGGTCACTACTTTAAGATAATAACTGTTTTAGTCTCAAAGCTTTTCTGTTGTGCAGTTGGAGAAAATGCGTGTGAAATTACCCCACCCACTTTTAAATGCTTGTGCAACTATTTTTTTTTATTTTTCTTTCTGCTGTTATATAACTATTTTGAGTAGCTATGAGCCAAATTTTATTTCTTTGTCACATAAATGTATCAAATTCGTAAAAAAAATGAACTGCTGTTACAAAAAATATCATTCCAACACCGAAAATTGTCCACTTTAAAAGGGTAAAATTGTCAATTTTTTCATAAATTTCTCTGAACAGGTGATATTGCTAAATGTTACTCATCAAATTTGGCTTATCTACATTTTTATTCATTTCCACATTTTATAAAAGCAATCGAAAAATGTTGCTAAAACATATGATGAAACAGTATGAAAAAGTAGCTGAAATAAGTAACAGTTTTCACTGTTTCGACTGCTCAGCCATTCTTTATGTAACAAGGTTATAACGGTGTTTGCTTTCCAAAACCCAACCGTGTTGTTAAAAACTGTAGTTTTCAGTCAAAAGTATTAGTCATATATGAAGTCAAATGAATGAATGTGTCTTCTTAAAAACAGTTGTGCATATAAGCTGGTAAAGAATATATCAATATAAAGAAAAGTACACTCCAAGTGCCCAGTACCCTTGAATTTGACCATATTTTAGTCTAAATGGCGGCCATTTTGGAAGCCATTTTGGATTCTACTAAAGATCTGCATATTAAAATTTGCTAAGTAGTACATATAAGCTGGAAACTATCCATTTGAAGTACAAAATATCGAAGGTAAAATAAATAAAAGTTCAAATAAACAATGAATACATAGAGCGAAAATACACGTGAAATTACCCCACCCACTTTTAAATGCATGTGCATTCAAATTTTGTTCTCTTTTTACTGCTGTAATATAATTATTTTGATACGCTATAAGTCATATTTTATTTCTTGCAACATAGGTGTATCAAATTGGTAAAAAAGAACTGCTGTTAAAAAAATACCTCTCAAAACCGAAAAAATTGATCACTCTTACGGGTAAAATTGTCAATTTTTTCATAAATTTCCCTAAATTCGTGAAAAAAACATCATAAAATCGTATATTTAGTGTGTATTTATACATTTCAATGTTTAAAACCAAAAACACAATCTTTTAAAAAAATCTGAACCAACAGTACTACAAAAACTGAATTTTTCAGTTTTGGCGGCCATCTTGGACGCCATCTTGGATTTTTCGGAACGCCACCATTTATGCCAATTTATGCCGGCAGTTTCATAAACTACAATCTATTACGAACATTTTGATATATGACTCAGCTTGTTATACGGGGGGGTCCAGGTTACTTAAAAAATAGAGCCCTTTTTGACTGATTGTCACCCTACTAAAATGGTAATCCACTGTTTCAAAACTTTGGATTATCAATTGTTTATTTCACTGAGAAAACTCTATCATGCACTGGAAAACATGAAATAAAACGTGATCCTACAAAGGAAACCAACAATTATCCTCTATATCTACACATGTATGTAATTAAATCATGTTATACGGTGTGTCGTTGTATATGTACTGTGATTGTGAATATATATTTTTGATGACTCTGTGCGTGTACACTAGTATATGTTTGCACATTTTTATATACATATTTCCGTGAAGTACACTCAACAAACGACATACGACATTCGACATTCAAAGTTTGAATGTCGTGCCAGCACGACATACCACATTCAAAGTTTGAATGTCGTGCCAGCACGACAAACGATATTCGACATTCAAAGTTTGAATGTCGTGCCAGCACAACATACGACCTCCGACATTCAAAATATTAATGTCGTGCCAGCAAAACAAACGACATTCGACATTCAAAGTTTGAATGTCGTGCCGGCGCGACATACAACATTCGACATTGAGAATCTGAATGTCGTGCCAGTACAACATTCAAACTTAAGCAGTTTTGTAGATTTTGAATGTCGTATGTCGCGCTGGCACGTCTTCAAATTCTGAATGTCAAATGTCGTATGTCGCGCTAGCACGACATTCAAACTTAAGCAGTTTTGTAGATTTTGAATGTCGAATGTCGTATGTCGCGCTAGCACTACATTCAAATTTAAGCAGTTTTGTAGATTTTAAATGTCGAATGGCGTATTTTGTGCTGGCACGACATTCAAACCTAAGAAGTTTTGTGGATTTTGAATGTCGAATGTCGTATGTCGCGCTAGCTCGACATTCAAATTTAAGCAGTTTTGTAGATTTTAAATGTCGAATGGCGTATTTTGTGCTGGCACGACTTTCAAACCTAAGCAGTTTTGTGGATTTTGAATGTCGAATGTCGTATGTCTAGCTGGCACGACATTCAAACTTAAGCAGTTTTGTAGATTTTGAATGTCGAATGTCGTATGTCGTGCCGGCACGACATTCAAACTTTGAATGTCGAATGCCGTGTGTCGTTTGAGCTAACTTCACGCAAATATAAAGATCAGAAACCCTTTGAAAATAAACTCCTAATGAGCAGAGAGAGTTAACTAAGTTTTAATTGGGCAAATTTTATCGATTCACATTAAGAGTATAAACTTGTTGAATATCACCTTGGCCTTGCACATATTGACTAAATCAAACTTAACGAATATAAAAGAAGAAAGTTTTGATACAGACTCTTGCCGTGCCTATCAGATTTGACCAACATTTCCTTATCAGTCAATTTATCATCCGCAATATCCGAAAATTAATTGTGGACCATCTTCACACGGAACATTTGGCATTTAATTTCAGCTTTGTTCAGTTATCTAGATCACCTGATCCATTACTTTTCAATAATGATCAAATATCCGGAATCTCGTTTCATACTTAAATTATGAAATAATTTATATTAACGTCTGAAAAAAATGTTGTCGAATTCAATTTATTGAGAACGTGTCTCTTGTATTTATAGTACTTAATACCTAGATCGTTTGTTATTAAGTCTTTCTGACATAAAATCATGATTCCGGGAAACAGACCGTGCTTTTGCGGTAAAAAGTTTATTGCGGGGGGGGGGGTATTTTTTTTTTTTTTTTTTTTTTTTTTTTTTTTTTTTTTTTTTTTTTTTTTTTTTTTTTTTTGGGGGGTTTTTTTTTTTTTTTTATTTTTTTTTTTTTTAAATTGGGGGGGGTGTGTGTGTGTGTGGGGAGGGGGGAAGCTGTAGGGGGCTGTAGGGGGTTAATGCTCATTTCAATATTATTTTGATCATTTGTACAGTCGGCTAAATAACTGAATCATCGTACTTGGGACGGATCAGTACTAGACCCTTGTACTTGTACTGTAAGAAATTGAAAGTCGGCTGCATTGAAAAACATCCAATGAGTGGTGTGTATACGTTATGAAAGCACAGTTAAATGAAGGAATGACTTGTGTACACAACTATCGTGTATGTTTAATATCAATTGTGACTAATTTTCATAAAAACTTTGGTATACTTGTTGCCTCCAGAGTGTTCACAAGGTTTTCCGTTGATTCGACCTGGTGACCTAGTTTTTACATCGGGTGACCCAGACTCGAATCTAAGCTACAAATCATTCAGACATACTGACCGATTTTCATGATGATTGGATATCAATGTGGCCTCTAGTGTTAATAGCTTTTTCTTTGAGTTTACCTTGTAACCTGTTAAACTGGTGTTTTAATCCATGTGACCAAGATCCGAACCTGACGTAGAAATCACCAAGACAAACATTTTGAATAATTTTCTTGAAATTATGTTATAACATGTGTCTTCTATACTGTTACTTTTCCTTTGATTTAGTTTCGTTTTTGACCCCAGGTGACAGAGATACAAACATTCTGGGCTAAATAGTCATACAGATCAGGTAGAAAATGTGGCCTGAAGAGTGCTAACAAGTTGTTTCTTTTTTACATTTTGGCCTGGGGACTTAGTTTTTGACATCTAAAATGACATCTAGTATGCTAACCAGTTCTTTATACAATATGGCGTGATAACCCAGCTTTCTACCGCAGGTAAGCTATTTTCAAATTTATAAGCTTAAACATTCTAATCAAGTTTCATATACATCAGGTATAAGATGGCCTTCCTAGTTTTTTACCCTGGATGACCAAGTATCGAACTCGACCTAGATTTCATCAATGTGAATATTATCACAAAAATTCATAAAGATTGAACAAAATTGTGGTATCTAGAGTGCTTATAAGAAATTGCTGACGGACAGACTTCAGACAATCGTCGATCAGAATATAGCTCTTCCTTGTACACTCATAGGTATCATTTACGTGCACGATATTTTATGACCATAACTTTCTTTTAAGACAATTACAAATTTAGCCAAGAATAAGTTGTAGAAGTAGTAGTCTAAGATTAAATTAGATATTTTTGAAAATGTTAGAGATCCAGATAAAAGTTAAGCAGTCAATCTCAAGCAGAATTAGAGGATCTTACATGGCATGCTGTGGAGGACTGTCCTGTTACATTTACATGAAAAGTGTGAAAGTTTCTTCTTTCTTATGAGATGGTTCGATGGTCGAGTGGTTACCGCTCTGAACTACCAATCCAGAGGTCCCCGGTTCGATTCTCGGCCTGGACACTGGAAATTTTCAGTGTTTCCCACCTGTCTGAAATGAACTGGTTAGAAACCCAGAGAAAGGTGCTATACACCAGGCATGTAAAAGAACCAAGGGGTCAATTCGTAAAAGAGCTAGGATCTGGTACCCTTGTATCTGCTTCTGTCTTGTAAACAAAGGACCACCATGGAAATAAGAGTTTGCTCTTTATTGTGTTATCCTTGGTACTGAAAAAATACATACATACATATACATACATAATTTAATATCTGACTATCCCCCACATATAAACCACCGTGAAACCTACTGTCTGGTAAGCCCACGCTGATCTTTCCCTCCAGGAAAAGTATCGGGTTATCTTTTCCCTGCGCGTGCATGGATGGCATGAATCAAATACTTTCCCTGGGGGAATGTAAGAAAACTCACAGTGGTGTGATACTTTTGAAGTAAAACTAATAAATATACAGTTATTTTCTCAAATGTTGACTCACTGGTCAAAGAAATGTAAACATAATTTTCTTCATTTCAAATGGAATCTTCTGCTCAGGTACTTCTACTTCTACCGATAGAGGTTCAGGGCAAAGAAAACTTGCAGCACCGTCACACCGTTGTAAAATATGTGCATGGGTCAGGGAAGGTCCCATAAAGATTAAAGCCAGACTAAATATCGTATGTACACCGTTTACATCAGGATAGCTGCCATCCCGGCCATGAAAGAGTTCAAGGTGGGTCTAGTTGCCCGCAAGCAGCCTGTTCCAGACGACAGCAGCGGGAGGATACAATACTCCTTGATGACTGTACTGCGGTGCTATCGCTGGACAAACCTCTTAGAGTGGCTTCTTTTTGACATTGACATTCCCAGTGGGTATAAGTAGTCAGCAGCAGGAATCGCTACCAAGTCATTCACGATCATGTTAAACATATCTGCCTTGATCCGCTTCGAAAGGGGAGGCGTATTTTACTTAAGGTCTAACAAAGCCTTGTAGCATGTCTCCTCTGTAGGTCTTGGACAGGAAAAAGGTTTCTTGTAAAAAAAAGGTTGTGGTGTTGTTTGCCTTCATATTAATCATGTCAATATGCATGTTCCAAGACATGTTGTTTGAAAGTATTGTACTACGATTTTTTGCTTGTTTTGTTTCTTTCAGTTTTTGGCCATGGATGTACCAGTCAGCCTACATTTTGTTTCTCTTGTTGGAGATGTTGAGTACTTCGCATCTGCCAGGGTTAAAGTTCATCATCTAGACTTTCCTCATAACCTTGTTCATGACTTCTTGCAGTATCTTGACATAGTGTTGTCTCTTGTTGACTCTGTACAGAATCATCTACAAACAAGACGGCTGCTCAATTTGACGTAATCGGTGGTGGTGGTGGTGTGTGTGTGTGGGGGGGGTCATTTATATCTACAATGAACAGAAGAGGTCCAAGAACAGCGCCTTAGGGAACACCTGATGCGACTGGTGCTAACTGCGATGTTTTTCCTTCGATAGTTACCTGCTGGCTATGACTATGAAAACTACATGCCCAGTCCAGTAGCTTTCCACGTACACCATGGTGTTGCAGATTGTGTTCTAGATGTAAGTGGCACTTTGTCGAACGCCGTTGAAAAGTTCGGATACCAGGTCCAGGATTGGTATGGTCAGCAGCTGGGACTGCTGGATAGTATCACGAAAATCAAGGAATTGCATCATTTTGATGTGTATAATATGCTTTAGTAGCTTGCAAATAATATATATGACATTGGACTATAGTTCGATGACTTGCTCTTGTCTCTCTTCTTGAATATCGGTGTTACCTTTGCCATCTTCCAATCATCAGTGTCAGTGCCGGTGCTATTTGATGTGCCAATTCTTTCAGGAAATGGGATTATATAGAGTCAGGACCAGAGGTTTTGTGTCGGCTTAAGTCGTGCATTAGCCTACGGACTCCATTGGCGGTGACGGTGATGGGCGGGACATCTTGTTATGGAGATTCTCCCAAATCTGGAAATAGAAAAAGCCTTCCTGGTTAAAAACCGACACTAACTGTTTGTTTAGTATATCCGATTTCGTTGCTGCATCCACGTGATTAACCCTAACCTTTTTTTAAAGGTGCAACACCTCTTGTTCTTTACAAGTGGAGTGTTACTTTAAGGTGAACATATTCTTGGATTTGTCGTTCGTTACTTAGTTCCTGGTGTAATTGTTGTGGGCAGTTTTTTAAGCATGTTGTAGTTGCCTGTAGATGCCCAAGTCTCTTGTATGCAGGTTGCTTTCAATTGATACATCAACTGATGGTTATGTTGCACCATGGCTGACTGTAACATTATGGCGTCAGTTTGGAGGGGACATACTTGTTGATTGTTGCAGTGCATTCTTTTATGAACACAAACGATTCTGGTGGGTGTTAAGGTAAACTGTGCAGCAAATTCTGTAAGGTGGTCACTGGTGCTCTCCAAACTGCAGATTTCCCCATGTGTTCGAGATGAGGTACTAGTCTCCGTATAGCAGGGAAGTTGCTTGAATTTCATATACATTTGTATAATTATTGATTTTATATTCGAGTGAAATACGTAAACGTTTAAAATCGGAATAGTGTAAGTTGTCTATATAGATTTCCATTACTTCAAATGTACACATTTAGATATGTACTTATATAGTATTGTGCGATTATAACAACTAATTAGTTCCAGTTGATGCATGTCCTGTTGTTCTGAATAAAAGGTCTTTCTGACTCTTCGTGTCCTCTTGCACCACATGAATTGCCTGTGACTGCTTAATTCTTTTTATTTCCCGCTCATACTCATCTGTATGGTCTACAGTGCAGTCGAAAAATCCAACTCTCACTATGTGTTTGATCTCTGAAGCATCATCTGTTAGCCTCGCTATTGTGTCTACAGCCATGTTTACCCGTATCAAAAACACGGTTTCAACATTTACCATACTTGAACTCAATTTGACTGCTTTGCGACCTAGATCCATATTTATCAACCAGATATGTTGAAGATTAGTCAACAGCGGAATAGAATCAAGCATTGTGTCTATATCTGCTTCATTTGCAAGAAATCCACAACAGAAAACATTAAGTTTTTGCGCTTTTGTCAGGGAACTGAAAAGTGTCGATAGCACAGTTCTTTGCTCGAAACTACCAACGTAGCAAACTTCTAGCGACTCTGTGTTTATTTTTACTTCAGAAATAGGTATACTCCCTATTTCAAGCATTCGCAGCTGCGAATGATTCGACAGGTGTAATGCAATATCACTACATTTGTAATCGTGCTTTTTACATTTCAAAAACCCTAATCCTATGTGTTTCATGTGTGAACTTTTAGAAACATAACCAATGAGAAGTTCGAATTGTCCATGTGTCATTTCTATGTTCCTGAGGTACAACTCTTCAAGGTGCTTCATACTCCATATTATCTGAAGGCTTTTGTTTGAAAGACTGACATGATTGTGACACCAATGGTTTCCAAGCCACCTCCCACCTTTAATTATAAAACATTTTAAAGTATCTGTTGAACCATGTAGAAGGGCATCGAGACTGTCTTCACACATTTCACACTTTAAGTCTAGCTTTTCAAGAGGGGTACCTCCGTTTATCCTTAAAGGTTGAGTAATAGATGAAAATTCTTCTTTCGTTTTAACATCCCTGATTTTGACTGATTTCACATCTTTGCCATTTCTTTCCATGGCGTTTTTAATTGCTGCTGAATATTTTTCAGTTTGGAAGTCAGTATCAATTATAACATCATCCATCCGGAAGTGGACTGGTTCATGTCCATTGTCGATACTTTCATTTACGCCATCAACAAATAGCGTTTGAAGCTGCTTAATTGTTTCATTGTAACCCACAAAATAGTTCCATGATCCCATGTCACTTCGGTACCCTTTCACTGTACTGGAACTAGCGATAACGTGATGAAATAGCAAAGACAATGTTTTTGCTGCTGTGGGGCATATTCCGCATAGAAAAATGTAAAACTGACACACTGAAAGTATGTCTTTTTCAGTACTGCACACTTTCATTACCATCTGAACGAGATGATGACTGTCCACCATCATGTACATGTATAGTGCTGCAAAATATTCTTGAAACGTTTTGTGCGCAAATGACACTCTAGAGACGTCTTCTTCGGAGAGGTTGTCTTTAAAACTTATGTTCTGAGTCAACAGTCCAACTGACAAGCAAGTCTCGTATTTTTCACCAAGATACTCTTTTGCTTTCCTGACATCAAAAACAAGGGAGTTTTCCCTGTTTTCGTGAAAAAACGTCTCGAAAGCTAGACGTCCTAATGACTTCAAAACGTCGTCATAAAAGGCTGCACAGTGTTCATTCATTGCAATGCATTTTGGCATGTCGAGACATTTCTTTTTGGAAACAGGAGGCGTAATCTGTGCCCTTATTTCTGCTCTGTGCAAATGAAGGCCGACGATATTACTGAATATTTCGCAATACGATTCACCGAAATTATGACGTTTACGCCAAAGATGTATGAGCTGTATTAGAATCAAGGGTACACTCTTGAACTTGCTGATACTTTCTTTCTGCATTTTGTGATGGAAATCGTGTATGTTCTCCTTTATGTGTGAGATGTCTTCACCACTGAATTTTGAAATTGTGTTTTCGACTAGTTGTTCAGCCGCTTTATCTCCTAGTCCTGTGATTTGTGCGTGGATGTCTATCTGATTGGTACTGAGAGACAATGAACAAAATTTCCAGGTTCTTGTCGTTGTCAAGATGGTGCAATGTTCCCTTGGACGTCTGTGTGGCATATCGTTGTTTGTTTTGCATCGCTTTGTTGTTGGATGGGTCCATTCGTCGAGTCCATCAATAATTATTAAACACGACTCTTTAGTAAGTACTTTTTGCAGAAAAGGTAATTTGTAGCTTTCCGAAAGACCCAAGGATCTGATGACCTGATGCATAATCATCTTATCTACCTCACAGTCTGTGGGACGGGATTCTCGCAAAGGCACAAGAAATACGTAATCGAAGTCTTGCATAACTTTCAAATCTTCCTTTGATATTTCAGACTTTGACTCAAACGCTCCCGGACTGTGTGCCTGACACCACGTTACCACCAAACGCTTACAAAAAACAGTCTTCCCAAGGCCTGCTTTTGATGTCACATATATTTCGTTGCAACGCTTTGTCTTGAAAATATCACTAAGGCCATTTATTTCGGTTTTGATATCTGATCGAAGGCTTTCCCCCATCGGGTGTTCAATGCAATTAATAGATGGTGTTACGTAGAAACCGAAAAGCGGTGCATCTTTTTTCTCAAACAATGGTGAGAGTGGAATGGTGCTGTAAAGTTTCTTGTTGTATGTTAGAAGATCGTCTTTCAGCTCTGAAAGATAATATTTGCAATAAAAGACAAGTGCAGAAACAAGAACCCCAACTTTATGTAATTGACTGCTATCGACTAGCTGTAGTGTTGGCGTGAATGGAAAACATTCATTTAACTTATCAGTATCGTCAACAATTTGCTTCAAACGACATCTCCTCCTCCTTTGGAAGTCATGTACCAAAATTATTCAAGGAATTCCATTCCAAGCAGAACTCTGGTTGCTATGGCAACATATGGGAAAAGATTTACAAATCTGTACGTGTAGCATCATCTAGTAAACTTCTACAAAAAGCGTCCAAATCATACCCTGAGTAAGAATTGACACACCCAGGGGGTCACTTGTTTTGCATAGGCTTATGTAGGAAAACTTTTAAAATCTTAGTGGCCCTACATCGCTCACCTGAGTACCATTGCACTTACCTCAGGAAGTGGTTAATTTTGACCCAAGGCTCATGATTTGTACAAAGTTGGTAGAGGACCGTTAGACAATGTTACATACCAAAGCGTTGTGTTTAAGGAGAAAGAGATATTTAAAGGTTTTCCTATACCAAGTGACGCCCGCGGCAGGGTAAATTTTGACCCCCGGGGCATGATTTGAAAAACACTTTTAAAAGGTACACTAGACACTGTTACACACTAAATATCTAAGCTCTATCCTTCTAAAGGTTTTCCTATATATGTCTATGCAAAACAAAGTGACCCCCTGGGCAGTGCCAAACCCAGGAGCATGATTTGAACTTGGTAAAGGTCAACTTCACAATGTTGTATACTAAATATCTTAGCTCTATGCCTCGTTGTTTTGGAGAAAAGAATTTTTAAGGTTTTTCCTATAGAAACCTATATAAAATCAAGTTTGACCCCTGGAAGTCTTTGATCAATTTAGATAGAAAAAGAAAAAAAAAAAAAAAAAAGAGGAGAAAAAAAAAAAAAAAAAAAAAAAAAAAAAAAAAAAAAAAAATATTTTTTTTTTTTTTTTTTTTTTTTTTTTTTTTTTTTAAAAAAAATTTTTTTTATATAAATAAATATTTTTTTAAATTCACTACAAAGGGAGTCAACCTCTTATAAAAAAAAAAAAAAAGAGAAAGAACCAAAAAGGAAATTTGAAATATCAGAAACGGTTCCAATAGCCTTAATGTGGGATGTATGATCAGTTTTCAAGTTCAACTATGTACCGTTTATCAAATAAAACAAAACCGTAAACTGCAAAATGTGTCGGCAAATTTTGATAAGATACACAGCAAATAAATAGATAATAAAGACAACTTGACCAATTTTGATCAGCTGGTTTTGATAAATCTGAGTGTCTATTAAAGACTTGACAATTGTTCCGCTCTCTTGCGTACATGTATATTAGTGACCTTGAAAATTGTGCTAAAACTGTGGCGGAGCAAGTGACCTTGAATCGCATGAGCGAAAAAAGTTGGCTACAATACACACGCAGGCATTTAATTGAAAGATGCAGAAAAGCCTTAAAACAACGTCAAACTTCACTAAATGTGACTAAATATGACAGTACTGAGTTCAGAAAATACAAATTTACATGTATATTAAAAACGATGGAAGATTTTTTAAGTCTGATTTTCATGTGTATCTACGCTTGTCAAAGTACAAAATTTACAATACTTCACTCAAAGAAACTTACGGACTTTCAGCGCTTCGTAACCTTCATCTACACTAGTGACTCGCAATTCGTCAGATGAGCGTTTCATTTCTTCTAAGCATTTGGACAGAACATGTTCTAAATGCTCGCTTGATTTTGTTTTCCCTTTGCTGATCTCTTCAATGATTTCTTGTAAACATTGATTTTTCTTCACTTCTATCTGCTGCAAAGAGTTATCCGTGCTTTCTTTTATTTCGTGATTAACATAATCTTTGAGAACTTCTGTAATGTCGTCAGTTGAAATCTGCAGCCTGGTTTCTTTCAACTGGAATATATTAAAAATAGTTTGGTCAAATTGATCTAAAATTGGCAAAATGTTGCCTGAAGAAAATAATCATAAGGTGTGTACATATTTAACCTTTACAAGGTAGTTATTAGAACAGAATCAACACAGTGAGACACACGTACTAAACAATACTGCAATGAGAGAGGACAGTAGAAAGACAACAATGATTTCGAATATTATTACAACTTGTCTGATAAAGCAGATTGAGAACATCGTGATTTTACCGATAGGAGCGTTAAAATACTTAGATGCTACTTGCAGTAAGAGATCAGTTTGTCTGAATTCTACGCTGGTTATGAAAACATGAAAGCTAAAGTTCTTTTTCTAAAATATTCAACGTAAAAAAGGCGTGGATTTCATTTTCTTTTTACGTACTAGATGCTACCAAAACACATTTTATTATTTCCTGTGGTGTTAATCAAACATAAACCCTTTATAAGTAATGAACGTAACACTTCATTTTAAAAATCTTTTAGTCGTCAATCCTTTTCCCTTCTCTTACAAAATAAGTTCTACAGAAAGTACAATTAATGTCATACATGTATTTCTTAAATTTTAATTGTTTTTATGCCCCCGAAGAGTGGCATATTAAAATCGCACTGTCCGTCCGTCTGTCCGTCCGTCCGTCCACACATGCCCAGTAGACATTACAGGGTTACGGTTTGAGTACAACTTAGCATTGTGAGGTTCTTTGAGTTCATTCTGTCATTATGGGGTAAAAATGGTATTCAGGGATTAAATAATTGTATTGTGGAGTTAAAAAAGATCAAAGAAAGATCAAAGGGATAACCTCACAAAGTCCGTCTGGGGAGTACGTCCGTCCGTCTGTCCGTCTGTACGTCCCAACTTACACATTAGTGTCCGAACTCTAACTTTGTCATGCATTGAAGATACTTGGCACTAATGTCTAGCACATCAAGACGACGTGTCGCGTGCAGGACCCACGTCCCTACCTCAAAGGTCAAGGTCACACTTAGAGTTTGAAGGTAATGGAATCCTATATATATGCATATATGCACACATTCGTGTCCGGACTGTAACTTTGTCATGCATTGAAGGATTTTAAAATAACTTGGCACAAATGTCTAGCACATCAAGACAACGTGTCGCGTGCAAGACCCACGTCCCTACATCAAAGGTCAAGGTCACACTTAGAGTTTGAAGGTAATGGATTCCTCTATATTTGCATTTATGCACATATTCGTGTCCGGACTGTAACTTTGTCATGCAATGATTGATTTAAAAATAATTTGGCACAAATGATCAGCACATCAAGCCGATGTGTCACGTGCAAAACCCATGTCCCTACCTCAAAGGTCAAGGTGACACTTAGAGTTCATAGGTAATGGAATCCTGTATATATGCGTACATTTGTGTCCGGAATGTAACTTTGTCATGCATTAATTGATTTAAATAACTTGGCACAAATGTTCAGCAAATCAAGAAAATGTGTTGTCTGCAAGAACCATGTCCCTACCTCAAAGGTCAAGGTCACACTTAGTGTTTAAAAGTAATGAAATATTATATGCATGGTAACTTTGTCATACATGGAAGGATTTTAAAATTACATAGCACATTTTTTGAGCACATGGAGAGGACACAGACTGTGAGACACCTCTTTCGGGGGCATTCGTCACTTGTGAGGGACAGCTCTTGTTTTTAAAGAGTTGGTGATGTTTATTCGATTTTCTAAACCGTTCAAGGAAATAATGATAACTGACATAATTAAATTAATAGCTGAACTTTGTCTTTACCTTTTTCAAATCTTCAAGATTTCTCTGTCCTGCTGGATTCTTTTCCAAGTATGTTGGACAATCAAGAAATTCAATGAGTGTATCCAAATGAGCTTTCCACTGCTGATCATCCATTAACAAATTTGGTGAATGTCTCACTTTTTTTGTAACGTCCCTTGCCTGTAAAGTAATTACAACGACGTCAAAATTTCGGTAACAAAGATTGGAATTCTTAAATAAATCAGGGACGATTTATTATGTTTTGAGCTACGCAAAAACAGTTACTTACATTTTCACAAAAGGTTATGTCGACGGTACTTTTCCTGAATGCCAGATGGTTCATCATCACGCTGAGAATTCCATTTAGATCCGTTCCTGCAATAGAATCGACTGCCAAGTAGCCATCCGGTGGCAAATAACACTTTGCAATCTCCCATGGACAATCCCACCATTTTGACACTTGAGTGTTTTTCCATGACGGGTTACTATGCGCGTGGTTCTGTTTAATTTTTTCTTTTAGTTGGTCACATATGTTGTTCGGACATTTAACATATTTTTTCTTTCCACTTAACAGACTTTCGGTTGTACATGTGCAAAATGCTCTGCTCTGTTCAGCAGGTACAATATCTTTTAATGCGTCTTCATAGAATCTCTCAATTATGTTTAAAACATACAGCTCAATTCCCTTCTTTACCAATCTAACAGCGAGAGCGGCTTGCAGCCAGTTTTGAAAGTTTCTGTCCGATAGCGTTTCTTTACAGTCTAGCATTGTGGTGCGTTTGATTATGACTTTTTCATCCTGAAAGAAACATAATTCAAAAAGTTTAAAATTATCAAATCAAACTGTTCCGTGTATTGTCAAGAAATAAGATCATGTACCAATGCACTGCTATATAAGAAAGGTTGTACTTTATACATATACATGATAAAATTCCAGTTTGATACAACAGTAAAACTCAAAGTGTGTAACGCTGTCTTTGTGCCGAATGTGGATGAACTGATTACTGTTAAAAATATGTTCAACACAATGAATATCCTTGTACGCTCCGTATACAACAGCAATTGTCCTTTTTAGCTCACCTGAGCACGAAGTGTCCGTTGTCCGTTGTCTGTCTGTCCGTCCACACTTAACCTTGTGTATGCAATAGAGGCTGCATTTTTCACTGGATCTTCATGAAACTTGGCCAGATTTATTGCCTTGATAAACTTTAGGTCGAGTGTGAATATGGGTTGTTTGGAATCAAAAACTAAGTCAAGGGGTCAAATCATAGGAAAACCTTGTATTATGCAATAGAGGTTGCATTTTCATTGGATCTTCATCAAACTTTGTCAGTATGATTTCCTTGATAAAATCTATGTCAAGTTTAAATATGGGTCATTTGGGGTTAAGAACTAGGTCACAGGGTCAAATCATAGTAAAACATTGTGTATGCAATACAGGTTGCAATTCTCATTGAATGTTCATGAAACTTGATCAGTATGATTGCCTTGGTGATTTCTATGTGGAGTATGAATATGGGTTATCTTGGGTTAAAAGTAGGTCACAGGGTCAAATTATAGTAAAACCTTGTGTATGCATCGCAGGTTGCAATTGTCGTTGGATATTCATAAAAATAGGTCAGTATGATTGCCTTGATTACTTCTAAGTTGAGTTTGAATATGGGCCATCTGAGGTAAAAAAACTAGTTTTCTCGATCAAAAACTTTGTGTTTGCCATACAGGTGACATTTACAACCCAATCATCATGTAAAGTGGACAAACAGAATGTTTGTGTTCATATATAGAGTTAAGGGTTGAAGTCTGGTCACACATTTTCATAAGTAGGTCCCATGTGAGCGATATAGGGCCATCTTGGTCCTCTTGTTTAATTTATAGATTCTAAACCATAGGTAGGTACTTAGCATATTATCTTTACAAATATATAAAAATTATTATTTACAAATATATAAAATCGGCTGAATGTACAGCATAACCAAAAAGAACATATCTCGAGACGTGCCTCTTTGTACACAAATCCAAATACAGCTACCTTTTAAAATAAATTGATATCCACTCAAATATTAAAGTAACTTTAAAATGAAGGTTTAATAACATTACGGCACCTGTTATTTTCTACTATTGTTACGGCCCAGTCGGTAAGAGACTGCTTATTTCACTGCAGGACTCTACAATTTTGGACCGTTTTCCACAGTCTTAGTATCCTAAGTATTTGAAATCTGCTGTTTCATAATTACTTTTATTTATCATATAGATTTTTTAGTTGATAAATAAGAGATTGAATGCATATGACATGTGTCATTGATCTACTGATATATTGAATATATTGTATGCAACCAGTCTTGTCCAGGAAAAATATTTTCAAGTGCGAAGACATCAAATATTTAGGTCTCTGTGTTCCGTTGTATTCTGCGTACATACATTACCGTGACTAGGCACCATAGTTAACATAACGCTCATTAAAATCTAAATAAAATACTGTGCAGCTCCTTTTAAATTATCAAATACGCCAGAAAAAATCTTGACAAAAGTATTTATACTGGATCGGAGGGTCCCGGGTTCGATCTCTACCAGTTCCATGATAGTGGTAGTGTCCTTATGCAAGACACAGAAAATTACACGTTGTATCCCACTCTCTTCGAAGTTGATTCAATCTGGAGTGAGTGTGGAGAGCGATAAATATAAGTTGTTAGAACTTGTTTCGCAATCAAGATTAAATAAATTAAAACAAAATTTATCCCCAGAATTTCTGTTTTGGTGTATTATTGGTTCTATTTGGTTCTCCTATGATGTTTTCTATTTATCGTCAGTACGATTGTTTTATTTATCTTTGAGATGCTGATTTGGCTTCAAGGTATTTTCTGACATCTGATGATACTTTTGACCGTTGCTATCGAGTGATTAGTTTATTTCTACGGCTAAGTGCAGATCGTACTGTTCTGTTTATCCATGGCTTTGGTGTGTTGTGTTCTTTTATGATTGTTTTGGAATAAACTTGTTCATAATAGTGTGTAACATCTGCGTAAAAGATAACCATGTTTCGTTTGTAGTTTAAGATTAGAAGACTGTGTAAAACTGTCAAATTGTGATTCCAGTTCTTCTGCATCCGGTCGTACTTTATCTACAGACCCTTCTTATACAGGAATACTTTATGTGGAGGCTTAGCTTACTTGAACCACTTTCATTAACGTGTACGTGTCTAAATTGTCTAAAACGTGTTAATAGTGTATAGAGACTACAAATATTTGTCATTGGCAGAGTGAGTGTTTACATTTGCAACGAAATCCGGTTGTTAAAGATATGACTGCAAAAGTACTTGAAAGATTAAAGGATAAATCAATAATGAAACGTACAGCAAAACATAAGCGATTAGGAATATTTACTACGTTTCTTAAAAAACGTTGTATTGTTAAGGTATCTAACCATAAAACAAAAGGTGACGTTTGATGAAATATTTAAATCTACTTGGTCAGTCGTTATAAAACGTCGTCAACATTCTTCTAAATTTGTTCGGATTGCTTTACTGTTCAGTTCCATTTTGTAGCCAAAAAGAACACCGGGTTATCAGTGCCGACACTTGGAAACTTTCAAAGATACATTAGTGAATAAACACATTTCCATTCAGCAGCAGCATTCATTCAATACAATGACAATATTGTTTGGAAAGATTCAACTGTAAACTTTACATTTTGTTTCTAATATGTTTTGATTTCTGCAGTTCACTTTTGCACTGTAAAATGAATAATGATTCATGCAATGTTTTACAAGTACATGTATAACAATACTGTTATTTTGGAAACATCAGTCTGATAAGAAACAAAAATTAACCATAAAACCTTTAGATTGGGAAAATAATAATAAGTTTACTTGTTAATTCCACGAGTATTGCTCTTGAAAACATATTGTGTATATTATGTCCTTCTATGTTTAGGTAATTGACGCAGCCTACTGAACCTAAATTACAATAGAGGAAATATGCAATGAGTTTGGTTAAGCGAGCGGTGGTGCAGAGGTTAAGGTGTCGGCCGCTCATCCCGGAGGTTGCGGGTTCGAGCCCCACTGGGGTCACGACCGTACTTCCTCATATGACACAAGTACTGGTTTTTCTAGGAAGCGGACTCGAGATTGACTCATTAAGCTACAAGCTTTGTAGGACTACATTCGTAACGAATCTCATTTGTAACAGGTGTTACAAATGAGATCGCATATGTAACAGGTGCTACAAATGAGATCGCATATGTTACAGAAATCAAGCACATACGTAACAATTTTTGAGACGAATGTGATCGATGCCGATTTTTTATGTGACATCACATTTGTCACAGCTCATTTTCAATCGGTAAAACGAACAAAAGAGTGCATTTTTACATCTGAATCACATTTGTAACATGTTTTAGCTCACTTATACGAAGTGACAAATTTGTCCTAGGACATGGCAACTTCCTGTTTGTCACCCAACTTGAAACAGCTCTGGATGACGAAAGATAGCTACAAATGTATGTCGCCACCGAGTTTGAACCATTGACCTGAGCATGTTTGTTTTCATTTCAGCTAGTCGAGGTAACAGTAGTAGTAGATGAAGTTGTAATTATATTATAGTGGTAGTGGCAGTGGATGCAGAAATGATCATAAAAATTTAGCCACGTCACGGGAAAATTGGCATTCGGACATTTTCGTGAATTTCCGGAAAGTGTATATCTAGGCTGACCTGTGCATTTATGCATCCGAATAAGGGTCAGAAAATTTCATATTCAGGTAAAATAAGCCTCAGCGAACGGTGTGGGCCCTGATCAGACTGTGCGGATGCGCAGGCCGATCTGGGCTCACACTAGTCACAAAGCCTCGAAGATTCCCGAAAGCCCATTTTCTCATGATGCGGCTCAAATAATTTTATGACGTCATTGACGTCGACGACGACGACGCTAACTTGTGATGGTGCTTATTGCAGTCATTTAATGATGTTGCGATGAAAACCAACTGATTGAACATTTGCAGTATAAAACTCCACATGATACATGTGTGCTTCTCATGTTAACCCCCATGTTGGAAAAACACATTCGTAACACATTTAACCTGTTACGAATGCGATCGCATACGTACGAAATATGTTACAAATGCGATCTGTTACGAATGTGGTCCTACAAAGCTTTCTTCACAACCGAGCTAAAATAAATTAGTACGCACTAAGTTCGACAGGATGCACATTTTTCTCAACTTATGACACGGGCGCAGAGATGTTTCCAACACGAGTTGTTACTTAAGAACGAATGGGGAGTATATAATTTATCTTTGAAAATATCCAAGTGCCGGCATTGAATGTAGTCTGAATAATTCGACTCCAAACGCAGACCCATTTTACATACGGACATTTTAAAGATATCTGCGCTTTTACAATTATTTGGACTACATTGAATGTTGTTTATAAAACTTATTTGAATTACTGCATTGATAATCTTGCATTAAATCTATCATATAGCGTGTACTACAGTAATCTGTAAATTATTGAAAATGTAAGTCACTTACTTTGTTAACACTATATCACGCTCTTTTGTGTCCTGTTTTCAATATGTCTGTAAACATTTACGCTCGCTTAGCACAAAGAAATGAGTCAAGGGTTTTTCCCGGCGTTCCACATGTTTATAAAAAATACCGGTGCGCATGCGTGTGGCCTATTCGATGCGACGACCTGTACTTTATTATTAGATTCAACTTTAGCCTACGATTTGTTTACAATGTAGTACAACTGTACATGATTTGGTGCACGTCAAAAACAAGTTAAGGTCAGGGTGTAAATATCATTTGGACTCCAGTTTTCGATATCGGATTTTTGCAAGTAGTTTACGGAAAACAAGATAGAGCATTACAATCACAAGAACCTGTCGTAGTCCGAGCCCGATTTAATGATACAATCCACATCTACTGATCTTCAGGTGACATATAAAGCTATTTTACCAGACGACAGCCATACATAACTAAATTTACCACTTGTAAATAACATCGACTAACGGATGTTTTGTATATGAAATTCAAGTATTTATGAAGTATAAGAAAGGCTAATTATCAAATTGCAGACATATATAGAATGTTTCATGTAAACAGTGCTAATTATGTCCGTTTGATAGAGCGATCTATGTCATTCGGTTGGTCAGAGAAGCACCACGTTTTTATGAAGTTATCTATCCCTCTGGATGAAAAACAAAATAAACTATGTGGTTAATTACGTGCTAAAAGTTAAACTTAGTACGATTTTATTATTATTTTAACAGCCTGGCCTTAACAGGGTACGAACTACTTTCAGCCTACGTCCTACTTTAGTCCAACTACCACACCCACTTGAGTGCATCGTACTTGTAAAACCACTGTATTCATTCAAAGTGTTAAGTACTAATATTTGAATTGTGTCATTTGAAAATGATATTGAATTAAAACTAAAACGACCTTCCCAATCTTTTCTTCTTTAATATCCGAATGAATGAATATTATATTGTTCGCATTAATGCTCTCTTACGTACATATTGTACACATTGTGGAAACCCGATCCTACCCGAACGTCAGTTGCCGTATAGAATATTGTTATTTTGTTTACTTTGTATTAGGTTTGGGGCGGTTAAATATAGTTTACTATGTTTGCAATGAAAAATATTGTTCAATGTTATCACGTAGGCATGCCTATCAAATTAGTATTTTTATCTAGCTAATGCCTGGAAGATGAAGAGGCATGTATGCGACATTCATATACGAGTATTGTTCTAACCATGGTTAACATATGTATTTGACCGGTGCAGGATAGTTTGTCGAAAGACATTTCGCCGACTATGACACTTAGCCAAATACGATAGATGGTCTAATACGACAGTTTTTTGAAGACAAGACTACGACAACTGATCGAAAATTAGTTCTAACATTACGACATCTGGTCGAAAACTGTAAAACTGCAAAATATTCCTTTGCTACTGAATTATTATCCTCAAATGTCGCACAAATACTTTAATGGGGTAAAGGTATGTAATAGAAGAATAATGATCAGCCGTTCAAAACATTGGGTATGAGAAAACTCTTCTTTCGCAATAAAATGATAAAAGGGATGCATAAAATATGAATACAAGATTGTCGAAGTAAGTATTTGACTATTTACTTATGAAAACGTTTTAAGAAAACAACACCAGTACAACTATGCAATTATATGGCCCACAAATTAGACAAGTTAGCGGTAGTATGATGTACACATTTACATAACGGAGAATAAAATTACGATTAAAATAAAACAAACACTTTATTACGGCAAACAAAGGCAATGCTTCTTGCATATGTTAATTTTGTAACAAAATGTAAAACACACAATTGTCAAAATATTGCACATTGGCTTTAGAATTAAATATATAAAACATGCTGTACTGACATAATGTTCTAATATCAAACCAGACGGATATTAAAAGAAGCTGTACACAAAGGAAAAAGAATGCACATATATGTGTAGGGTAGATGTATATTTACTGATGGAAGATGGGCGAATAAAAGGAGTGTTAAAACGTACTCGAGTGCCAAATTTGAAAGACGCAAACAGATTCACAAACGAACAGTGTATAATGATCACATGCCAAGTAGATAAAGCATCTTTCTTGACAATAATTACATATGGCCATTTTGAAGGGTAATATCACTTCAGGGTATACATTTTTCTAAGAGTATCAAGCAGTGATAAATGTCTTTCTAAAATATATAGTGGTCTCTTTGAATGGTAATCATTTTAACAATTGTGAGCAACTATGTTTATACATGTATATAGTTTATTCAAAAATAAATTGTATTTAACACTTGGACATTTTTTTTCTTTAATAACAAATAAGTTTATGATATACTATAACGAAAATATACATGTGAACGTAAAAATGTAAATTACTATCAAAATATTGCACAATGTTTATAACGTAAAATATATATACAAAATATAAAAGATTCAATGCCCTATAAAACAAATTAAAATTATCACATGTAAATAAAACAGTAAAATGAAATGCTTAAATTGTTAGTAAGGAAGCTTGCTATGGAAATCTGAATCCAGGTAGCTCAGCATAAGGCTGAAGCATCTTAGGCCGGATAAGCTCGAACTGTTCCTTGTATTATTGTTCTACAAACAGCGCATTTTCTCAGCGCATGAGCACATTCAACGCACGATACCATGTGGCCACATGGAAGAAACACTATACATGCGTCTTTGTCCATGCATATTTTGCAGGTCATCCTGTCTTTAAGTTGGCGATTCTCTTCTATCAGAGTTTGGTGTTCTGAAAAGGAAATACAAACATGTACTTATTCTGAATATCAGTGCTCTAAATCACAAAATCGATATTATTGGTGCATATCATATAGAGGTGTTGAAATTATCTAAGTTAACTTATTTTATTTTCGAGTGTAACTTTTCATTTGAAACAGATACGGTAGGGGGAGAACAGTAATTGCGAAGAATTATCAAGAAGTGTTTTTTTAAGTTTTATGGGACTGTCAACGCAGTAAGATACTGCTACATTTCATATTTTGTTAATAATGATCAAATTGACTAAGGAAATAATAAGCAAAATTACCTTTACTTGTGTCTTCTTGTTCCTCACTGTTGTCGGTTTCTTTCCGTGTATTTGGTGTCTTCTTTAAAGCACAAGCCGAAGCAGACGATAAACTATCATTGTCATTCGATGGAGTGGTCTGGTTACTGTAACCGGTAGCAGCGTCGTTCTTAACGTAATTGTTATCTAGCAGAAATTCTAAGATATACTGAGCACGTAGTTCTACAAAACCTGTATTGTATAAAAAAAATTATGTTAATTTAGAGAATATTTCACATAAAATAGTATTTATGATAAGACCATTTATTGTCAGCATATAGATTTAGTTGTCAAAACATTAAAATTATCATTTACTAGCTTTTAGAAATTACGAAGTAAGTATTGACCTTAACAGGTAGGTATTCATTTTCAACGCTCAATATAATTATCTTTGATCTAATGTTCGCATGTAAACAAGTACCATATTTCTCCCGAGCAAATTTGATGCCGTTTTCTACAGCTTCCTGTCCGTATCCCATGCCCATTACAAGCCTGGATGCTGAACTGTTCAAATCTTCGATCAAATTATCTTCTACTTGTTGCCCATTGCCTTCAATGTTCCATCCAGTCAATGCCTTAAATAAGATACATAATACAGATCACTGAATCATGAATTATGTACTGACACGTTTTTACAAGTGTCTAAACGTATTGTAAAAAACTTGCCTGTTTTGTTTTAGATTATAGTTATAAAATGCTTACAATATATTGTCATTGCTTATCAAGTTTAATTTATTCATTCAGTGAAAAAAAAGTTACAACAACAGTAATTTTCAAGTGTAATGTCTGAGGAAGGCATTCTAAACCAAGTAACAAATATTTAAATAAAATATTACGAAGTGTCTGAAATTGAAACTTCTATAAATATTTAGAAATGTTTCTGCAATATCTCTATTGATATATTTCAACCCGAATGATATTTATGTCAGTGTAACACAGATTGAATACTATTTTAGGACTGCATCAACTGTAACTTACCTGCTTCTGTGTCTCAACATCATTTGTAAGGTAGTCTATATTTGCCATCCGACACATGTTTATGAAGTCTTCTCCTTTGGATTGTTTAACAAACGCACAATTCGGAAACCATCGGGCATGCTCGATCCAAGCATTGTCCCCGTTCTGCCAATCCTTCATACCACCACCACAGAAAAAACATCGCACACAATCGTGAACACCTACAAAATTTAAATATATGCATTTGAATACATTAAAATTCAAAATTCTAGCTTCGGATTTCATCTTTTCAGTTTTGCATGTACATGTATTTTATTAATACTGATTTATTTAACTGTCAAAGATGCCACAGCTTCTTTCATTTACATGAACATGGTATTTTACTTTACTGATTCAATTAATGGCTCAAACCTGTATAACAGAATCCTGCTTCTGCCAGTTGTCCTGGATCCATCACACCGGTATTCCAGTCTGTAAATGATGAAAGTCTGATGCCCTTTAATGCATAATCAGGGTGCTTTGGCCTTTCATAAGTGATCCCTGGGTACATTTCAACCTGACCATTTCCTTCAATATTTGAAGTCCGGTTTCCGGCAGTAGTGCTTCTATAATCTGTACGCATTCCACTGACGCATAGAGTAGATTTATTCTCCTCTCTGTCACACCCCTGCGCTCCTCCGCTTGGTTGTGTACCTTGTTCTGAAGTTTGTTCAGTTTCCATGACTGTTGTAACATAATGGTCAGTTCGTTTGGTTTCTTCATTTGCATCATCTGCACTGTTTTTTACACATAACCCTCTGTTTATCGCCACATTTGTTGTATCACCCCCTGTTATAAATCGGCAATTTGGAGAAAGACGCCCGTGGAGTTGGAATACAGTCTCAGTAGTATTCCATTTTCCTATTTTCAATCCACAACAGAAACAGACAGCATATTCTTGTTCACCGGTATAGTAAAATCCGGCTTGTGCTAATCTGATTGGTGATACAGGGGAAGAATCAGGGAAGCCTTTAAACGATTGATATCTTGTCCATTCGTCATTCATTTAAATTCAAGATATTTTATGCACTTTTATACTTTATTAATGTAAGTTATCTTTTGGAAAACTTATCAAGTTTTAGCTAAATATTTCGTCCGCTGTTAAATCTATCTGGTTTCAGTTCATTGATATATTCTACACGATTCATAAACTCGTTCGTTTATATAAACCCGTCGAAGTAACTAGTACAATCGGGAATTTTCTATACATATAAATACCATACTTATCATATTGAGTGTTCTGTTTACATGATAGCATACACATGGTATAGGTCAATATAATACTAGTGTTCTATATGCACTTACAATTGTTTTTGAGATCACTAATTGGATACAATTTACATCAAGTTAAGTGAAAATAGGTCAAAACAAATAATGAATTGATTTAGGAGACACGACTTTATAATTATTTGCAACCCAAAGCCTGTATAGTAGTATACAATTTAAAATTAAACATAGCACAAAAAGAAACAAAAACGATTGTCTCTAAATGTACAAAATTACTTTTCAGAAGTTAAAATAACAAGATTCAAGCTTTTTATGGCATCGATAGCTCGGTTGTTAGGGCGTTCGCCTGAGGAACGGGAGGTTCCAGGTTCGGATCACAGTCCGAACACAATGCGTGTTCTAAATCAAAGACACTGATGTCACACGTGCCTTACACCACCTAGCTGTAAATGGGTAGCAGTGATGAAAAACACACTGTCTCACATGCGCAAGCGTGTTCGAGAGCGCTTTTATAAGCGACGAAAGCTTTTTACGTAATCGGACAAAATGCATGTTTAAATTTCAAAAATAGCAAGACATTGTGCTTGAGACACACAGTTGGTATAAGCCACTATATGTGTAATGCAGAACCGTTTAAGTTGAACTGCACGAAGGAAACGATGACTAAAGCAACTTTCAAGTACATAGTTTTAGTTGAATCCATACCAAATGATTCAAAAACAAATACAAAAACATTCAAGCTACTGTTGTGTAAGGCTTTACATGTGACAAGGGACAAAACTTCTATATAGTATACTATAATACACACAAGAGTCATTATCCATTCCATATAAAACATGCATGCTCTGTTCACTTGAGTTTTGTCAGCCCGGTTAGCTCAATCTGTAGAGCAGAAGACTTGTAATATCGGGGTAGCGGGTTCGATTCCCGGGGATGACCAACTAAAATTACTAGCAGTCTTTCGGATGAGACTAAAACCGAGGTCCCATGTATGGGTGCTTTACACCTGGCATGTATAAGAACCAGGGGTGTCTCTGGAATTGGGACGCTTTCTGTATCTTGCACTATCCTCCGAAACCTAAAATAACTATATTTTAATAACTCCTTTTACCTACTGCAAATGCCTAAAACTTATCTGGGTTAGCTTGCATACAGTTAATTTGAAACCAGTGTAATAGAACCTCACTTTCAGATTGTAGGGTTCGCATTAAATGGTCAAAATTTGTGGAACAGAAAGAGAGTATTATCATCAGCATAATTATAGAGATTGCTTTTCTTTATGAAATAGAAGATGTCGTTTATAAAAACATTAAACAGGAGAGGTCCTAATATTGAGCCCTGTGGAACACCTTTTTCTATATTAGCCCATGAACTTACAATATTGTTTATTTTGATATGTTGCTTTCTGGACGACAGATAACTTGACATGAGGTTTATTGAGTTCTCTGTTAAACCATAACTCTTCAATTTATTTAAAGTATTGAATGTGGTAAACTGTCAAATGCCTTACTTAAATCAATTAAAATTGCTGCTACATATTGGTTTGAATCTAGCGCACTTTTCCAGTCTTCAAGTAACCTAAGCAGTGTGGTTTGGCAGCCATGACCCTTCCGAAAGGCGCACAGGAAATCATCAAATATATCGTCGAGAAATCAGTAAGTTGACATGCCAATACTTTTTCATAAATTTTCGATGGATTTGGAAGTATGATTAATGGCCGGTAATTAGATTTAGTAGAAGGATCATTTTTTTAAATAAAGGGGTGACTTGTGCTTCTTTTAGTATATCTGGAAATGTACCAGTGGATATTGTGATATTTATCAAGTCTGTATAGAATGGCACAAGAGATTCTTTTCCTAATTTTAGAAGTTTAGCAGATATACTGTCTATACCAGTCGCCTTTTTAACATTGAAATTATTTATAATTTTAGAGACTGTTTTCTGATCTGTTAGAATTAAAATTTCTTTGAGAAAAACCTTGTTCATTTATTTTAAGCAGACTCTCATGATTTACAAGATCAAAATTTTCATCTTTGCCAATGTCTTTTGTTACAGTAACAAAACATTCATTTAAATTTCAGCTACTTCATTCTTATCAGAGATAGTATTTTCATTTTCACTAAGAATAATTTTGCTTCATTTTTACATGATTTTTTTTGGACAAATGTGGTTTTATGGTTTGCCAAAAATCTACAGACTTGCAGCCACCTACACATCTTTTCATAAAATAATTTATAAGTGATTGCTTTTTAATTTTGTTTACAAGATTCCTATTTTGTCTATATTTTCCCAGTTTCTTGAGCTTTTATTAGTTTGATACTTATGATACGCCATTTTCTTTTGGTAAATTGCTTTCCTTAATTTCTTATTCATGTATGGTAATTGTTCTTTTTTCCTGTAGAAACTGCGGGTATTAAGCAGTCCAATATTTCGATGACTACATTCGAAAATTATTTCAAAGCAGTAAATAGTCCAGATGACAGATACTTTGTACCAGATGACGATGTATTAGATTTTGTAGACAGGTACGAGAGTAATGAGTTTAAGGTTATGTTTAATGAATTAAACTCGCATTTAACTTTGGATGAAATTAATAAAGCTTTTAGTCAGCTGAAAAGCAATAGGTCTGGCGGTCCAGATCTTATGATAAATGAATTTTTTGTGTCCGGAAAAGATACGTTATTACCAGTATTATATAAATTGTTTAATAAAATATATGAACTTGGTTATTTTCCTGCCAGATGGTCCGAAGGCTATGTGATACCATTACACAAAAAGGGGAATATTAACAATGTGGAAAACTATCGCGGTATTACCCTATTAAGTAGTTTAGGTAAGCTTTTTACACGTGTTATTAATAATAGATTGAAATATTGGGCCGAAAATTATAATGTTTATATAGAGGCTCAGGCAGGGTTTAGAGCAAATATGAGCACATCTGACAATGTTTTTGTACTAAATGGTTTGATAACACATGTTTTAAATCAAGGTAAAATGCTATTTACACTGTTTGTGGATTATACTAAGGCGTTTGATTATGTGGTACGGGAGAACCTTTGGTACAAGTTAATTAAGTTAGGCCTTAGAGGTAACATTCTAGACATTATCAAGTCTATGTATGAATCTGTAAAATCTAGAGTAAAATATTGCAATCAATTAAGTAATGAATACACATGTATACTTGGAGTTCGTCAGGGAGAGTGTTTATCTCCGTTTCTATTTTCAATGTTCCTAAACGATTTAGAAGATGTATTTATTAATAGTAATATGGAAGGCATAGATGTTGACATGTTTAAGGTTTTCATGATGCTTTATGCAGACGGCATAATCATTTTTGCTAATACTGCTGAAGAATTACAACATAGTATTGAATTATTACACGATTATTGTTGCACTTGGAAATTGAAAGTAAATGTGACAAAAACAAAGGTAATGGTATTTAAGAAAGGTGGTTCTATTCCGCGAAACATGGTGTTTTATTATGATGGCCAAATTGTTGAAATAGTGAATAAATTTTGTTATTTAGGTATTGTATTTACCACTGGTGGATCGCTAAGCAAAGCACAGGATACACTATCAGGTCAAGCTTTAAAAGCTATGTATAAACTAAACAAGTATTTATATAAATTTACCTATATACCACCAAGGTATAAGCTTGATCTTTTTGACAAACTTGTATCACCTATCCTAAACTACTGTTGTGAGGTTACTTGTTTCGCAAATAGCATGTCAGTTGAAAAAGTCCATATGCAGTTCTGTAAAAAGTTACTTGGAGTAAAGAAGACTACCCAAAATGATTTTATTTACGGTGAACTAGGACGTACTTCATACAAAACTACTCAATCCAGTGTGTGACAATTTGACATTTGAGGATAGGCAAAATTGCACTGAAACTGAAATGTATGTTGATTCAGTTATCAAGGCTTTGCCAGCCACAGACAAAAGACTGCAGGAAATTAGGTCAAAACAAAGGTCAGACCATGTTTGCAGAAAATTAATTGAATTTGTGGAAAATGGGTGGCCTGCATCAAAGTCATGTGAAGTGTCACAACTTTATTGGAAATTTCATGCAGAAATTACTGTCAATAATGGTTTGTTAATGAGGAATGACATGATAATTATTCCTGCTGAAATGAAATCAGATATTTTGGCTAGGTTACATGAGGCACACCAGGGGATCAATAAATGTAGATCACGGGCAAAAAAATCTGTTTGGTGGCTTGGAATAAGCAAAGACATTGAAAATCTGGTAAAGAGATGTGACATTTGTGCTAAAATGCAGAACGATAAAAGAGAACCAACGATAGCTACACCTTTTCCTGACCGGTGTTGGTCAAGGTTAGGTTCACTGGCATGGCTGTACATATCTGCTGGTGATAGATTATTATTCTCGCTATATCGAATTAGCCAAACTCAGCTATCTCTCGTCAGCGGCTGTTGTAGGACATTTCAAATCAATTTTATCGCGACATGGCCTTTGTGACATAATACTCACGGACGGAGGGCCACAGTATGCCTCAGATACTTTCAACAAGTTTTGTGATGATTACGGTATCGAACATATAATTTCGAGTCCGAGATATCCAATGGGCAACTAAAAAGCAGAGCACGCATTTCAAACTGCCAAACGTCTGTTGAATGCATGTTGCGACCCTTACTTAGCTATGCTTACATACCGGGCTACGCCATTGCAAAATGGGCTTTCGCCAAGCCAAATGTTATTCGGGCGTCAAATTAAAAGTACACTACCTCAAGCTCCTGTAACGCTTGAGCAAAAGTCAGAAAATTCAAAAGCGTTACAGAAAAAAAGAAGATAAGTACCGTACTTACTATAATGAAAATTACGATAAGGCCAAACGCGCTCGGTACCTCTCCCAGTTGAAGCCAGGGGATGGGGTATATGTTAAAGACATCGGCATTGAGGGTAGAGTTTTAAAGGAAGATTCACGACCAAGATATTTTGCTGTAGAGACACCGAAAAGTACAATCTCGCGCAATCGCAGGCATTTAGTAAAACTAAACAAAGGGGTGAATTTAATTGATATTCCTGTCACTTAGTGCCAGCCAACAGTGTCTAACAATAAATCAGACTCTCAACTGTCTCAGAATGAAAACTGTTCCCAGCCGCCAGATCGTTTAAATTTGTGATTGTTTCATAATTACGATAATCACAGAGAACATGATTTACTTTAGCTTGTGTCATAATTTGCACATGCCATTTTAATTAAATGTTCGTGAGTAATAAACAGATCAATTAATTTTAGTTAATCTAGGAACAGTGAATGTTACAGACAACCCCTGAGTTTATGTGCAGTTACTTTCAGACTTTGGAAAAGGGGTGTTGTGTAATTAGGCTTTACATTTGACAAGGGACACAACTTCTATATAGTATACTATAATACACACAAGAGTTATTATCCATTCCATATATAACATGCATGCTCTGGTCACTTGAGTTAGTTAGTATATTGCAGTAGCGCTTGTATCATGTATTAAAGATATAAAGCTTACAAGTGTTGTTAATATACGGCAATCATGATAAAATAGCTACATCTAACCATGCAAGTTATATTAAGGTTCAAGCCGCCCTGAACAAAAATAGTTTCGTCACAAAGTCAAAAACCAAGGCAAAAGAAAGTACCATATTCATAAATTGAAACCAAATAAATAGATGAAAAAAATTAGACCAAAAGTCGAAACATTAAATACTGGGATGTTGTCGGGTTCACAAACAAACAGAGTTTTTTTCTAATGCCTGAAAAAATAACAGAATGAATTTTAAAAGAATTTGACGATCAGTTAACACATTATATTCATCATATAAACAAGAGGGCCAAGATGGCCCTATATCGCTCACCTTGGTACAAGTCCACTTTCCTGGTGGAAGATCACTAGACAATGTTATATACAAAATAGGTT
This sequence comes from Saxidomus purpurata, assembly GCA_022818135.1. Lineage (NCBI taxonomy): Eukaryota > Metazoa > Mollusca > Bivalvia > Venerida > Veneridae > Saxidomus > Saxidomus purpurata. Next base: position 36,168,114 of record JAFMSR010000001.1, read on the forward strand.
TTCCTATATACGTCTTTGTAAAACAAGTGACCCCCCGGGCAAGGTCAATTTTGATCCGGGGGTCATAATTTGAACAATCCTGGTAGAGGTCCACTAGCCAATGCTACATGCTAAATATATATAAGCTGTAGGACCTGTGGTTTTAGGGAAGAACATTTTCAAAGTTTTTCCTATATAAGCCTATGTAAAACTAAGTGACCCCAGTGCGGGGTCAATTTTGATCCGGGGGTCATTATTTGAACAATCTTGGTAGAGGTCCACCAGCTCTAGGACTTGTGGTTTCAGAGAAGAATATTTTTATAGTTTTTCCTATATAAGCCTATGCAAAACTAAGTGACCATTTTTGTAATCAAAGCGCTGTGAGCGATATGATCTGATGATGTGGATCGAAAATTATTGTGTATCAAGGACAAGACCTTGAAACAGAAATAAACAGAGCAATACCAGCAATGAAATATAAATACAGTACTGTACAATGTGTATAACAGAGAAAACCAAAAATGATTCTGGGTTACCTTGTAGTTGTAATCGGTGAAACCGTTCACTGGGCCTTGACATGCAGCGTCCTCGATAAATGGCGGGTGATTTTGATCACGTGAGTTCTTTCTCGGGAATGTACGTAAATTATATCTTCTTTTTTTTAGAGAAATTTATTTTTAGGTAAATATATATGTAATCGTTTATAAATAACACAGTTGTCAATGAAATAACATGGGAAATTTGAAAATCAAACTACAAACTCTTACATCGAGCTCCGTACTTTTCCGTAAATTTCCGTAAATATCCGTACTTTTCCGTGATATGCATATGATTATCTTCCGTAATCAGCTAACAGCGCATTAATTTCTAAAACAGAAAAAAATGTGTAATGCAGCCCGTAAGCTATATACCTTCCTGCAATCGTTTGAAGTTGTATGTACTCTTTTTATTTGTAATATGTTCTTATCACATGCGACATTCAAACAGAAGATTGATCTGGTCTGTCTTGCACTACTTTCGCATAGCGCATGTTTACAGTTGTTATTCGCACATAGCACAGTTAAATTTCTTGCAGTGTTTGAAATGTGGTATGCTAACTTAGGCCTAGGGGACTTTCAGTCCCCAGGCCAAAAACGATACAAAATAGTTACTGCGGGTTAATTAGCTGCGTGCTTGTGAATGGAATCCAGTCAGAAAATTTCTCCGTCCAGCAAGGCATGCGTCAAGGAGGGATCCTGTTCACTTGGCTACACCTCCTTTACGATATGTTGCTGAATAATCTTCAGAATAGTGGACTTGGTTGTGCGCAAGGTTATTTACCCTGCGATAATTCCTCACTAGCAGGCGTTTTAGCTATTGTCTGACCGATTTTGACCTCTATTCAACAACGCATTGATACGTTAAGAAATATGCATTACTTTGGAGATCCTGTTTCAATCATAAAACATCCATACATTTGGTGTTTGGTGCACCCATATTCTCAGACAGATAACCCAGACAGGTTAGTATTGAGACATCGAGAACTATTTCCATTCCTATAATTAAACATGCAGAAATTGTAAATATTATAAAGACAAAAATACATAAATAAACAGCATCCAACTTTCTTCTCAATCCTGGATGATGTTTATAGATGTATTGTTTTTGTTCATGCTTTGATAAACGAATAAATAATGATTTAACTAAAGACAAATATTATAACAGCTACATGTAATTCGGAAAAACAAACACTGTACAATACTTGTCTGTAATTATAAATTAATTTATAATGGAATATAAATATATGTAACTTGGAAGTTTTATTGTTTATGAAGAATAATTAATTTGCACAGTATACGCTTATAAAATTCATTCCAAAAATAACAAAACTGTTTGTCGACTCGTAAATATACCGTCTATCGATATATCGGTTCCTTTCATGGTTGGCCTATAATAAAGAAACGACTTACATACTATTCTATTTTTAAATATCTTTCAATAAATCAAAATTGCGTGCGTCTTGCGTAAAATGTAAATATATATGCCATGAATGTCATGTTAACAATGTCACGTTAAGAATGATGCAACATTAGTTGTTCAAACGCGTCGAAATAATACGTTTAGTTGTTGTGTACATACAAAATAAATTACTGATATAGGTCATTGTGCCTTATTAAGGGAGAACGATAAAATGTTCCTGACACCAAAAATACACATTTACAATATATTTCAGGGACGATTAACGTTTTTTATTCTAATTCTTTCACATTAAAATTATTAACCCATTTCATGCATACGAAATTTGATATGAAACATTGCAGACGATAAAAGACATAGCTCTTCCTTCTTAATTTACTAAATAATCATTTAGAAGTCCGAGCTCCAAGAGTCAATTCTAAGGGGAATGACATAGCAAGATCATTGTAAATGGCAAAGTTCTGCTTTTCCTGCATCATGGGGTCTTTAAACTACAACAGCTATGTTGAAAAATATTTAGTGAAACACTGTGATGTAGGCACACAGTCGAGACTATTTGTATATTGAAACTATTTGATTTATGTTGGCTGCCCTAGGGAAAAAGTGATTCCAATAGGGTTCTTCTTCTAAGCAGACAGTTCTAGAGGAATCCATATCAAATGATTTCAAACAAAAATAAATAGAAACATTCGAACAATATCTCACCATGAAAGTTTTACTAAGGTTTTTTGTTACATGTACATTTGTATATCATAAAATATTATAAGATAGATAGATTTATTCTTGCAATATCATACATTACATATACATTTTGTACATACATCATACTGATAACAAACACATACTTATATACTCATACAAACATGATGTTAATACTGTTTCATTTTTATCACAGACTTAGCCAAAAATGTTTTGTAATACTATAGATTAACATGCAAATTCTAAATTTATATCACAATAGAATTACTGTAACTTATTTTATACACTTATCTACATGTAAAATAATAATAGTAAATATGATGAGTGACAAATACACATATATAACCCGTAAAGCCTTTGCATAAATGACAACTTGCTTTCCTAAGAAATTTGTTAAAGAAAACTCTTTGTCTATATAAACTTGGTTCTTGGGGTACCTTTCTTCGCAATACTATATACAATGGGGTGGGGTGTGTGTGTGCGTGGGGGGGGGGGTACCTGCTAGACCCTAGACATTTGAGATAGCAGTGTGTTGTAGCTTCGAAACTTAAATTAAGGCATAACAGTGTTGTTGCTTTTAAGACAGAATGAGATAAACGTTTTTTGTGTTAAATAACATAATTTCAAAACAATAGATATAGTTTTTAATGATTCTTCTTATTTCATATTACTTTTAAACCACTAGGAGATGTAAAAAAACGTACAAAAATGGTACATAGTTATGATTTATAAACGTAATTACCTTGAGCAATGGAGATTGATATATATTTATATAATAATTTAGATTAATTAAGATATTGTAAAATACTGACCCTAAACACAACATTAGAAAAACGAAAGAAGATTTACACAAAAAGAACAGCAGCTGTTGGTGTATTGTGATTACTTGTTATAGATACGTATATACATGTGTAGACTGTTTCTTTCCTACAGTTGTGATCAGTTACGTTCTAACATGCTAATCAGTTGTGATCAGTAATGTTCATACATGTTAGACAGTTGTGATCAATTATGGTCATACATGTTTGACAGTTGTGGTCTGTTGTGTTCATACATGCAGTTAATTCAAATAAAAATGTTCATTGCAACAAATACATGTTTACTGACTAGTTATGTATGACAACAGCTACGTACATGTAAAATCGGAAACAAAAATACCGGTACATTTGTATTATATACACGTGTCTGTAATTATTAATCAATTTATAGTAATAAATATATATACGTGTACATGTATATAACTTTGATATTTTAAAGTTTATGATAGACTTATTCATTTGTACATGTAAGCTTATAAAATTCATTCCTTAAATAACATAAAGTTCTGCAAATTACCTTTCTTTAACAGAATTATATTTAAGAGACTAGTTGCAAACAATCGCATCTACTTTCATCTTTTTATGTGTTAAATGTTAAACATTTGAATTAAAGATAAATAAACAAACATACAGTAACAAGTATAGAAATCATAATTAACGTAAACATAACAGCAGATACTACATGGAAAAAAAAATACTAACATAGTACCAAAGAAATGCAGAAAACTTTCTTGTGAACACATAAGATACATAATCTAGGTAAAATATAATGTCAGGTGTTGGCACGTTTGTGTATTAATGTGAACAGTGTGAAATATTTACGTTAAATACATGTAGATATGATTAAACGGAGTGTGCAAACTTCCACACTTCAATGTCTTAGTCAATAAAACAATACGAATTAAAACAAATTAATGAAATGGAAAAATGAATTGCTAAGATAATCGTAAGTGGAAGCTGTAGACAGTCCTGCAGCTGTTATTTTTAGGCCGGGTAAGCCCGAACTGTTCCTTGTATTATTGTTCTACAAACGGCGCATTTTCTCAGCGCACGGGCACATTCAACACAAGACACCATGTGACCACATGGAAGAAACACTATGCATGCGTCTTTGTCCATGCATATTTTGCAGGTCATTCTGTCTTTTAGTTGGCGATTCTCTTCTAGTAAAGTTTGTTGTTCTGAAAAGGAAATATTATTCTGAATATCACTGCTACAAATAACAAAATGTATATCATTAATCCACACAAAGGTATCTAACAATCAGTTACAATCGGTATACCATTTCTATCAAAATTGCTGATTTAATTGTTTTTATTAATGTGTTAAACTTTTCATTTGATAAAGATACAGTAGGGAGAAATGTAATTACGAAGATTTATAAAAAAAATCAAGAGCTTTCTCAAATGATTTTAGTTTCATTGGGCGGTCAACATTTATTGCAGTAAGATACTGCTAAATTATATATTTTTTAAATCATCAATCAAACTGATCAAGGAAATAATTAGCAAAACTACCTTTATTTATTTCTCCTTGTTCCTCGATGTTGTCAGTTTCTTGCCGTGTGTTTGGTGTATTCTTTAAAGCACAAGCCGACAGCAGGCGACACACTCTCCTTGTCGTTCGACGATGTAGTCTGGTTACTGTAACCAGCGGCAGCGTCGTTCTTAACGTAATTGTTATCTAGCAGAAATTCTAAGATATACTGAGCACGTAATTCCACAAAACCTGTATTGCATAAAAACAAAAATAATATCAAAAAACATATTATGTTAATTTAGAGAATATTTCACATAAACTAATACTGACAATGAGACCACTTATTGTCAGCATATGGAATTTAAAAGATGTAATATTTTATAGCCTTACATATCCTTGATATGATGAACACTAAAAACAATGATAAAACATGCTAATTGTTAAATGAAAACTAAGATATAGACAATGGTCAAAACATTAAAATTATTATTTACTAGCTTTTAGAAATTATAAAGTGAGTATTGACCTTAACAGGTACGTATTAATTTTCACAGCTCAATATAATTATCTTTGATAAAATGTTCGCATGTAAACAAGAAAGTACCATATTTCTCCCGAGCAAATTTAATGCCGTTTTCTACAGCTTCCTGTTCGTATCCCATGCCTATTACAAGCTTGGCTGCTGAACTGTTTAAATCTTCGATCAAATTATCTTCTACTTGTTCCCCGTTGCCTTCCATGTTCCATCCAGACAGTGCCTTAAATAAGAAGTGAAATGTCTAAACCAAGTAAACAATATTTAAATAAAATATTACGAAGTGTCTGAAATTGAAACTTCTTTAAATAAATACAATATTTCTGCAATTTCTCTATTGATATATTTCACCCCGAAATTTTATTTCGTGTAAGACAGATTGAATACTATTTTAGGATTGCATCAACTGTAACTTACCTGGTTCTGTGTCTCAACATCATTTGTAAGGTAGTCTATATTTGCCATCCGACACATGTTAATGAAGTCTTCTCCTTTGCATTGTTTAACAAACGCGCAATTCGGAAACCATCGGGCATGCTCGATCCAAGCATTGTCACCGTTCTGCCAATCTTTCATACCACCACCACAGAAAAAGCATCGCACACAATCGTGAATACCTACAAAATTTAAATACATGTATAATGCATTTGAATACACTAAAATTCAAATCTTCTTTTCAGTTTTACAAGTATTTTATTAATAATGATTTATTTAACTATTTAAGATGCCGCAGCTTCATTCATTTAGATGAACATAGACTTTTATTTTACTGATTTAATTAATCGCTCAAACCTGTATAATAGAATCCTGCTTCTGCCAGTTGTCCTGGATCCATCACACCGGTATTCCAGTCTGTAAATGATGAAAGTCTGATGCCTTTTAACGCATAATCTGGGTGCTTCGGCTTTTCATAAGTGATCCCTGGGTACAATTCAACCTGACCATTTCTTTCAATATTTGAAGTCCGGTTTCCGGCAATGGAGCTTCTATAATCTGTACGCATTCCACTGACGCATAGAACAGTTTTATTCTCCTCTCTGTCACATCCCTGTGCTCCACCGCTTGGTTGTTTACCTTGTTCTGAAGTTTGTTCAGTTTCCATGACTGTTGTAGCACAATGGTCAGTTCGTTCGGCTTCTTTATTTTTTGCATGATCTTCATTTATACTTACGCTTTCCCCTCGATTTATAACCACATTCGTTGTGTCTTCCCCTCTTATAAATCGGCAATTTGGAGAAAGACGCCCGTGGAGTTGGAATAGAGTCTCAGTTGTATTCCATTTTCCTATTTTCAGTCCACAACAGAAACAGACAGCATATTCGTGTTTGCCGGTATAGTAAAATCCGGCTTTAGCTAACCGGATCGGTGATACAGGGGAATTCTCAGGGAAGCCTTTAAACGACTGATATCTCGTCCACTCGTTATTCATTTAAATTTAAGATAGTTTAAACGTAATTTTATACGTTCTTTATGTGAGATAAGTATATCGTCCGTTTTTAGCAATCTAGTTTACTTCATGATTCATCTATATATATATACTAGTAAACATTTCTATTTTTAGAATATTATCTCATATAAACTTACGTATTTCTTGCGTCATATGTAAATATTTATTATACTTGTAATTGTCAAATGAGAACAGGAATGCTGAAACAGACTTTTTCAAACGCTTCAAACTTAAGCGTTTAATTAATAAATAACGTCTAAAAAAGAGATTTAAACCAGTCTTAACCTAAGCTTCAACACTTCGGAAAGAATCATAGCTATCACAACTATATGTTATCCCATCATTCAAGACACACGCATGATAATATCAGTTTAGTGATTTTATACTTGGCAATGTATGTCAATTTCCAGTGGGGATTGAACGGGTAACTTCCTATAAATTATTAAGTCAGATCCTTTCCTTTTTAACGCATGTCTGCAAAAAGTGGTATTGTTAAAGTGTCACAAACAAAATAGAGATACTTACTGACGACACCATAAGACTAGGATATCTTTGAAACTGTACTTATATTAATTGTATAGTGTGCTCATCAACAGACAGATCTGGATTTTTCGGTATGAGTGTATTATACTGAAGCGAAAAAGAAACGCAGGGTAACAATATATGTAACAATATCAAAACGGCTATGTGTAGAAGTATGAAAATCGGTCAGATTATTATCTCTGTCACTGTGCACGCGCTCATCGACCTAAAACCACTCAAGCGTGTAATCTACCGCGTCACGCACGGCAAGCGTTAAAAAGGAAAAACCTCTACTAACCCCTAATGTTTACCCTGCGTTTCTTTTTCGCGTCAGTATATCATCCAGTATCAGGCGAAAATGGGCGGTCCTTAAATATTAATATTTATTTTTAGCGACAGGCAAGATACCACTAAATGTATGGCATAGAGTAGGCTAAACAGTTATAAATTGCCCTGTCAAACTGTAGGTTCTAGTAACGCTCTTTAGATCTATAATACTATATATCCTCGTTAAAGTGCAATTTTTTTACAGAGTATGATTGTTATGCAAGGAATGGCAATTTATTGGATTTAAAAAATAAAAAATAACCGAATTAAAATCAAGTTTTATATGTTTTGTTTTCCCAAATTAGGGCCGGGCCTGACCCTATCTGATAAATTTGTAGATTCAAACTGGTTCAAGCAGGACCGATACCCGGTAAAAGACGTAATTTTATTTATTATGGGTAATCTTTGCATGTAACTGAATCGGCATCTGGTTAAAATCAAATTTTGGTCATCAATCAAACGTATGCATGTGTTAATGACACGTTAAACTTAAGAAGTAGCCAGTAATACTCTATTTTGGTTTTTGAAGTATTATTTCAAGATATGACATAATGTCTTCAAAGTTTGAATCTGGCCCGGCATCCGGTAAAAGGCGATTTCTTCTAGACAATTTCTCGATATACATATCAGGCGCGTGTTTTGTCATGAGTCGTAGCCATTAACAGGCATTTTCGGTCATGGAAGTATCATTAAGTATTTCACATGTGTCAACAAAGCTTGAAACTGGTTCTGCATCCTGGAAAAAAGCGATTTTTTTTTATTATTAACATACATCTGTCATTGTTAAGGCATCTAAAAAAATGCCATTGTTGGTCGTAAGTGTCCCAGAGGCACTCATATATGTAATTGGTATGCATGAAACTTACCCGATATCCAGTAACGAGCGATTTCTTCTTGAAATTTTCATCAAAACATATGTACGTAATTGTGGTGCATTAAACTTAAGCCGTAGACAGTAAAGGGCTATTTTGTTGTTGGTACATACATGTGTCTTGAAATCTCGGAACTAGCCCGACATCCAGTAAAAGGCGATTTCTTTCTGAAATTTTAATCAAAAACATATGCACGTGATAGTTGTGCATTAAAGTTAAGCTGTAGCCAGTAAAAGGCTATTTGTTGTTGCCATTTACATGTGTTTTGAAATCTCGGAACAGGCCCGACATACAAAAGCGAATATTGATCATTTGTTGATTTTAACTACAAACATCCTTCGTTCTCGCATTTTACTGATTCTGCATCTGGTAAAGGGCGATTGGTGGTCGTAAATGTCCCAGATGAGCATATATGTGTGCTTACTATGCATGAAACTTACCCAACATCCAGTAAAAGGCGATTTCTTGTTTTAAATAATCACCAAAAACATATGCACGTGATGGTTGTGCATGAAAGTTAAGCCATAGCCAGTAAATGGCTATTTTGTTGTTGTCATATACATGTGTCTTGAAATCTCGGAACCGGCCCGACATCCGGTAGAAGGCGAATGTATTGCATTTTACTTATTCTGCATCTAGTAGAGGCGATTATATGTTCCAGATGCACATATATATGTGCTTACTATGCATGAGACTTACCCGTCATCCAGTAAAAGGCGATTTCTTCTTGATTCATCAAACATATATGCACATGATGGTGAAGAATTAAACTTATGCCGTAGCCAGAAAAAGGCTAATTTGTTGTAAGCATATGTTTCTTGAAACCTAGGAAGTAGCCCGACATCGGTAAGAGGCGATATTTTCATCAAAACATATGCACATAATGGTGATGAATTAAACTTACGCCGTAACCAGTAAAAGGCTACTTTGTTGTTAGCATATACATGTGTCTTGAAATCTCGGAACTGGCCCGACATCCGGTAAGAGGCGAATATTGATCATTTGTTGATTTTCAGTACATACATACGTCGTTCTTGAATTTTACTGATTTTGCATCTAGTAAAATGCGATTTGTGGTCGTAAATATCCAAGATGCATACATGTGTGTGCTTAATATGCATGAAACTCACCCGACATCCAGTTAAAGGCGATTTTTTTTCTTGATATTTAAATGTACGTTTATTTCTATTTTGTTGCTGGTATGAGTCTTGAGATCTAGGCACTGTCCCGACATCCGGTAAAAGAAACATAATTTTTCAGTACATACATCCGTCGATTATGCATCTGGTAAAAGGTGATCGTGAAAGTCCAGATACATCTACATGTGTGCTTAATATGCATGAAAACATACCCGACATCATGAAAAAGGCGATCTCTTTTTGATATTTTCTTGATTTTCAGTATATACATTCGTTGTTTTTACATTTTACTGATTCAGCAACTGGTAGAAGGCGTTTAGTGGTCGTAAATGTCCCAGGTGCTCAATATTCATGAAACTTACCAGACATCCAGTAAAAGGCGATTTCTTCAAAATGTATGCACGGGATTGTGGTGCATTATACAAAAGCCGTAACCAGCAAAGTTGATTTCTTCTTGATATTTTCATCTAAGTATATGTACATGATAGTGGTGAATTAAACTTACGCCGTAGACATAAAAGTCTATTTTGTTGTTGGCATAAACACGTGTCTTGAAATTGAAACAGCTATACAGGCGAATAAGGGCGAATATTTATCGTTTGTGGATTTTCAGTACAGATGGAATATTTGAACAACTTTGATAGAATTTGATACAAGAAATTTCCCAGAATTTGCTTGCATGCCCTTGTACAAAAATTTCTGGATGGAAATAAACTCTGTCTGTCAAACAAGTACTGTATTTTGGTGAGTTTGGTTTAATGCCAATGTTTAACAGTATTCTACAAATGCACAACCTACTGTCATTCCTGGGGATGAATGACCAGTACCAGACCTTTATCCTAGGTAAGAAACGTGAAGTCGGGTCAGCAGCAGTCACCCAGGGTTATGCGAGAGTTAAATAAATAACAAGGAAAGATAATCTGACAGGCACACATTTTCTGTATTCTTTAATTATACAACTTGTTACAAGTACAAATACATTCTGACTACAACGTTTTAACATAAGATATTGTTGGTACATAAATACTATATGTGAGCCGTGTTATGGGAAGATCAACACTCGAGCTATCACTGGAAATGATTAATACCCCCTCTTATGTATGGGCCACAACGCTGCATAAGTACATAGACTGACAAGTATGATTTACAACAAATTTTAAACATACATTGTAGCTTTAATGAATTGATTCCATAAATAAATGATAAATGTGAAAACACAATGGCTTTGCCTTTGTTATTATTATAGAGTAAAGCAACTGCTAAGTGTCGTTCCAACAATGTTTACCAGAGATACAGCACTGTCTGTTAATGAAAATTTGCTAAGTAACGTAGGGCAATAACTAAATATTTCATTTCATGAACGCGAATGAATCTATCAACAGTGAATGATTGTAACATAATCAGCTGATGTTTTGTTTCTTTGTTACACTTGTGCAACAATAATGAAATTGAATAATTCTAAGATCAAACTGTTATAACAATTTTCAAGAATTGTAATTACTAGTAAACTGACCTGGTGACCTTGTTTTGATCCCAGATGACCCACATTCAAACTTGACCTACTAATCATCAAGTCAAGGACTCTGCCCCCTAAAAAAGAAAACTTGTCCCTGACCAAACCATAATTTTCACTGACCATATTATTTTGGCGGACTCCAATATCTCTCTTATTTTATTTTTTTTAACCAAATGTTAACAAACATTATATAGAGGATAATTGTTGGTTTCGGTGTAAGATCACGTTATAATTTCACCGAGTGGGCACCAAAAGTGATATTTTCACGAGTGGCGCAGCCACGAGTGAAAATAACTACTTTTGGTGTTCACGAGTGAAATTAACGTGAAATTACACCGATACCAACAATTTTTCTGTTTATTTTATGGTTAAAACTCTATTTTTATTGAGTTTGTTTCTATAAAACATCGAAAATCGCGGGAAACGTCATCAGAAAACATAGAACAAATGACGTCATTTAAACGACGTCATCGTCGCATGGTCTCCAGCATTAATAACGCTCGGTATACTTTTTGACGTAAATCCGGGCTAAAGATTGCAAAAACAGTGAAAAATAAAAATGGTAATCCACTGTTTCAAAACTGTGGATTATCACTTTTATTTCACTGAGAAAACTCTATAATTCACAGGAAAACATAAAATAAAAAAGAATATACATGTTACAAATTGATAATATTAGTCATTGAAGATACAACTTGCAAATTCATCATACATGAACATGTTAATAACATGAATGTTAAGTGATACTAAAACAACCCTTGCCAATGAAACAACATTTTATTGTCAGTAAATAGCAAAACAAAAATTCTGTGTACTCCCAAAATATAAACTACAACAAGAGGGTCAAGATGGCCCTATATTGCTCACCTGGTAACCATTGACTATAATACAAGGTCTTCAATAGCAGAAATGGTCAATTTTGACCAGGGGGTCATGATTTGAATATTCTTGGTAGAGGTCAACTATGCAATGATAAATACCAATTATCTAAGCCATGGGCCTTGTGGTTATAGAGAAGATTTTTAAAGTTTTTCCTTCATAAGCCTATGTAAGAACAAGTGACCCCCAGGTAGGGTCAATTTTGACCAAGGGGTCATAATTTGAGCAATCTTGGTAGAGGTCCACTAGGTGATACTACATGCTAATTATCTTAGCTCTAGGCCTTGTGGTTTCAGAGAAGATTTTAAAAGTGTATTTCCTATGTAAGCCTAAGTAAAATCAAGTGATCCCTGGGCGGAGTCATTTTTGACCCCGTGGTCTTGATCTGAACAATCTTGGCAGATGTCCACTCTCTCAGAGGTGCAAAGTATGGATTTCTGAAAGGCAAATAAAGTTACTGATCTTTTCAAGTGGTCAAAGAAAAGGCCTGTGTAAAGTAGGGATGTGTAGGTTTTGTAAGCAGACAGATTCAAGTCTTTGACCTTAAGTTGTGACCTTGAGCGGGCGTTCATATTGTAAACATTTGACCACATTGTAATTAACTTTAAAATCCTTCAAAGGGTCGAGGAGATATGGAGCGGATAGGAAATTTAAGACACAAACATTTGACAAAATTTGTGACCTTGACCAAACATGACCAGATCATAAGTTATACCCATTAACTTGAAATGGTGAACATTTGACCAGAAATTCATCAATATCTTTCAAGACGTTCAGGACATATGGAGCTGACACAGAGTTTCAAGACTTAAACCTTTGACTTTAAGAATTGACCTTGACCTAGATCTAGCGTGACCGGCCCATGGGTTCTGCACATTATTTTGGTGAGATGAACATTTACCCAGACTTTCGTCAAAATCTGTCAATGTATTATGGAAATATGGAGCGGACATGAGTATCAAGACCAACGCCTTTGTTTTTAAGTTGTGACCTTGACCCAGCATGACCAACTCATGGGTTAAGGAGATATGGAGCGGACAGGAAATGTTAGGCTTCAATATTTGACCTGAAGTCGTGACCTTAAGCTAGCATGACTGGCTCATGGGTTCTGCTCATCATCCTACCACAATTTCATCAAAATCCTTAAAGGGGTCAAGACATATGTGGTGGACAGGAAATGTTTGACTCAAATATTTGACCTCGAATTGTGACCTAGACCCAGTATTGGTTCTGCACATCATCTTGATGAAATACATCAGACCAGAGTTTCATCAAAATCCTTCAAGTGGCTAAGATATTGAGCAACCAGGTGATATTACGGATGGACGTACGGAGACCATTTCTATATCCGAATGGGGAGGGGGATAAAAGGTCAAACGTAATTTATGGTAACTTAATTGTTTGATACCCCTATATACTATTGCTAAGTGGTAGAGGGGTTACATCAATCATGACCATGTTGTCATAAGCAATATAATTTGAAAGTTTGATGAATATTAAGAAATGGCAAAATTATAGCCAACTTTAAGTTATCTTGACAAAATCTAAGTGCAAAAAGGGTCATATCTTTGACAAATGTGACCTTCACACAAATATTTTGGCTGCATCACAACCCTGTTCTCATAAGCAAAATAATTTCAAAGTGTGATGAAGAAATATTGAGAGATGGCAAAGTAATAGCTAAGGTTAATTTTTTTGTGACAAAATCAAAGTACAAAAAGAGCTGTTCCTTAGTGCCGAATGTCCCAAAAAGAGGTGTCTCATAGTCTGTGTCCTCTCCATGTGCTTAACAGTTGTGCCATGTAATTTTAAAATCCATCTATGCATGACAGAGTTATCATGCATGCAGGATTCCATTACTCTTAAACTCTAAGTGTGACTTTGACTTTTGAGGTAGGGATGTGGGTCTTGCACTCGACATGTCGTCTTGATGTGCTGAACAGCTATGCCAATTTATTTTAAAACCCTTCAATATATGGCAAAGTAACAGTTCGGACACAAATGAATGCATACATTGTATATACAGGATTCTATTATTACCTATAAACTCGTAAGTGTGACCTTGACCTTTGAAGTATGGACGTGGGTCTTGCATGTGACACGTCATCTTGATGTGCTGAACATTTGTGCCAAATCAAAATCCTTCAATGCATGACAAAGTTACAGCTCCGACACACGGACGGACAAACAGTGCGATTTTAATATGCCCGCCTTTGGGGGCATAAACATGCAAATATGGTTGACAGAGTTATGTTACTGGCTGCAGTTGTCTAAACTGCCTTTAAAACAAGTATGCCAAGTTGAAGTAAATCTGTTTGATGGTATTGAAGATATTAGCATTTTTAAGAAACTTTAACCAATGCAGACACCGATAGCGATGCTGATTCCTCCTTGTACTTCGAATAATCAAGCTAAAATCTTTTAACCTGTACACATATTTGTACCTGATGCTAAGTGAACAATTAAGCCACGTCCTTCAAACATTATGCTTTTAATTAAAGGTAGAAAATTTTTTAATTACAAAGCAATCATACTGACGTGATAGTTTTCCCCTTATCGTTTTTTAAATATTAAATCAAATTTACTTCACACAAACTCATCATGACCTCAAACAAAATGGTCCCTATATCGCTCACCTGACTTCCATTGGTTATGATACAAGGGGTCATGTTTTTTACACAATTCGTAGTAACATTAAAAATATCTAAACTCTGTATTTCGTTTTTCCCTATATAAGCCTATCCAAAAAGGTACCCCCCCCCCCTTAGGCGAAAGGTTAATTTGAGCTGGGGGTCATGATTTTAACAATCTTGTTAGAGGTTCACAAGCCAATGCTACATGCTAAATATCTCAGCTCTAGGTCTTGTGGTTTCAGAGAAAAAGATTTTTCAAGTTTTTCCTTTTTGTTGCCATAGCAACCAGAGTTCTGCATGGAAAGGAACTCTTTGAACAACTTTGATAGAGCTTCCTGCAAGAAAAATCCCTGCAAAGTCAATGTCATCAACATTGGCCCATTGGTTTCAGAGGATATGTCTTTTGAAGGAAATTATGGATGAATGTACAGACATACGACGGACCCCGGACGGCGAGTGATCCTAATAGCTGACTTTGGCACTTTGTGCCAGGTGAGCTAAAAAGAAGTTTGGCAATAAGCAATTTTATTTATTACAGTTTTTAACAGTGCCTGTCTAATGAAATGTTTGCCTGACAGAACAACAGGAACTATTGTGTAAAAGGCCATGAAGTGACTGACATTTGGTAAGACAGCAGCAAAAATGTGCCTGACTGTCAGGCAGACATACTTTTGCAAAGTAAACAAAACAATTTTTACCTGGAGGTAAAATAAAAATTATTCTTAGGTCTTTCTGTGGTCCACTGACTGATCAGCCTCTCCAAATGTTATTGATCTTCTTTAGAGTACCTGTGCATATATTTTAAATTTGGTTACACTATTGTTTTCATGATTTCGTTACAAAAGCATACAAAATATAATTATAACAAATCTGATATGATCACATAGCTTTAGTAAGTATATATACATACGTAACATATACAAGTTAAAAGTTAATGAAATATCATTAGAATTTTTAGGGAGTATATTAAGTCAAATAATTATGAAACTTAATTGTTTGATATACCCTGAATACTACAGCACAGTTTTAAATTAATACTTTAGTGGTTAATGATATATGTGCATGACCATGATGACAGTGACAGTTGCACACGAGACTTTAGCTAGGAACTTCTAAATACAAATCAAAAATAATTCTCACAGAGCTATCTACTCTTGCTTACATAATATTACATAAGTATCCCAACTTTCAAAGTATTATCTCAAATGGTCAAGTCAACAAGTGGACAAGAATGAAAAATTTAACTGGGGTTCTAAATCAAAAAGGGCCATAATTCCAATGAAATCATTGACAGAGTTACCTTCTCCTGCCTTCTCAGTAGCAATTCTTACTCCTGCCACAAGGGAACATATCTTGGTTAACTCTCTGAGACATGGCATCAAACTACAAAAAAATCAAAGACTGCTAAACTGACTACATCATTAGTTTGCATTTGTTTTATCCTTTCACATGATCATAACAAAAGAAATATTTTCAAAACTTTGTTTAAACTAGATGCCCACGTGCAACATGTCCAGTCCGCCAGCTATCAAAAGGGCTAACTCCTTGGTTAAAATACACCTAAATATTGGATGTAACATGCATGTTGTACCACAGAAAAATGGTCTCGATTTTTGTCTACGGCCAGTAATAAAAAAGTTACAATATAAGCTATTTATAGCAAAACAAAGGGAAGTACTTCTAAATATTAGGATAGCTCATAGTGGTGAACAATTGTGCCAAGTTGAATTAAAATCCCTCCATGCATGAAGAAGAAAGGCTCCGGCTTGAATTTGACCTTTAACCTCTTAGTGTGACCTTGACCTTAGACCTAGTGACCTGGTTCTTGCACATGACACTCCGTAATATGGTGGTGAACATTCGTGCCAAGTAACATCAAAATCCATCCATTCATGAAGAAGAAATGCTCCGGACAAAGTCATTCTTGAATTATTCTTGTATCTGACCTTTGGCCTCTATGTGGGACCTTGGCCTTGGAACTAGGGACCTGGTTCTTGCGCATGACACTCTATCTCACGATGGTGAACATTTGTGCCAAATTACATAAATATCCCTCTATGCATGAAGGAGATAATGCTCCGGACAAAGTCATTCTTGAATTTGACGTTTAACCTCTAAGTGTGACCTTGACCTTAGACCTAGGGACCTGGTTCTTGCGCATGACACTCCTTCTCATAATCGTGTACATTTTTGCCAAGTTATTTCAGAATCCCTTGATCCATGGATAAGTAACAGCCCAGACAAACTAAACTCGGACGGACGCCCGCACGTACATACACCGAACTGCCATTTGGACAACTATATCGGGATTTCGCAAGTGGCTCGACAAAAACAGTGTCATAAATTCTCAATCAATCAATAGCGATCGTCTTTAAGGGACCACCTGAGGGAAGTTACAAATTGTGGTCTGTTAATAAAGCGGACGTTTAAGGTAGTACACCCCTAATAAAAACCTCCATTTGAAACTCTTCAATTTTAATGAGCTAGCCTATGTTGTTAAGCATTGGACTGAAGATCTTTTGAGGTTTTTGGGGGCATAGGTTCGAATCCAGCCGGAACCAAAAACTTTTTTTTTACGTTTTCTTCTTTGTTTTCATTATTTTGCACTTTTCTTCATATGTTTATATTGTTTTTAGACTAAAAAGAAATTAAATATTTTTTTTACAAATTAGTATTAGCTTATTTGAAGATTTTATTACTTGTAGACACGTCTAAAATTGTCGATAGAGATTTTCAAAATCAAATTATTTTAAATAGAGACGGTAAAACATTGTGAATTTTGGAATGCTGTTCCCAAAATGTTATAGATAATTTTAAATATACAAAAAGACGTGCCCCATTTCTAGAAAATGTTGATTTTTCCTAAAAACTTTGATGTTCAAAATTGAACATGGCCAAAAAAGTACATGAAAATTGTAATACTATCTGATTATTTCATAAAAGTTTTATAAAACTTATTGATTATATAGTAAATGGTGTGTAATTTTTGAAAGAAAACATAGTTCTTGTCATTCTGATACCAAATCTGTACCAAATTATTGAATAATAAATGAAATACATGTATTTTCTTATCTCTTGTGTGATGTCATTTTATAGATAATTCCAAAATGGGGGTAGGGTTATTCAAATTCTTATACCTTTTTTTTTCACGGTAAAATTCTTTTAAAATTTGTTTTTAAATCCAGGAAATGATACAGATTAAGAAAATATTAAACCTTTAATGATTTGAATAGGTGCCCATTAGGGGTCTACTACCTTAATACAAAATACTTTGTTCTTATAATCACCTGGGCTAAAATATAGTTGTCTTTTAATGAAAGTGGTTTCTTGATACACAGTGTGTCTCAAGCATGTTTGAATGTAATATAATTATATTTCTTACTATTTCAGTCAAATGATTTCTATGGTTTGTTTCATCTGTCATTAAAATGTATACGCTATGTTTGTACATTGAGGTGAACATTTCTAGCAATTTCTATTTCCAGCTGCTTACTTTGCTTTATCATCTGATACGTGGAGTAAGAGTGTATCTGAAATTTTTTATGCATTTATTTTATTTAATCAATTAAGCGAGACAGTTAATACTTTTTTATGACCCCATAGGAGGGCATATTAAAATCGCAGCGTCCGCCCTGCCTAAGCGGCCTTACATTTTTTTGTGTCCGGAATGTAACTTTGCCATGCATTGAAGGATTTTAAAATAACTTGGCACAAATCTTCAACACATCAAAACAACGTGTCGCATGCAAGACCCACGTCCCTACCTCAAAGGTCAAAGTCACACTTAAGAGTTTGATGGTTATATAATCCTGTTTGTATGTACACATTCATGTCCGGATTGTAACTTTGCCATGCATTCAGGATTTTAAAATAACTTGGCACAAATGTTCAGCACATCAAGACAACGTGTCGCGTGCAAGACCCCCACGTCCCTACCTCAAAGGTCAAGATCCCACTTGGAGTTTGAAGCTGATGGAATCCTGTAAATATACACACATTCGTGTCTGGACTGTAATTTTGTCATGCTTTGAAGGAATTTAAAATAAACTGGCACAAATGTTCAGCACATCAAGACGATGTGACGCATGCAATACACATGTCCCTACCTCAAAGGTCAAGGTCGCACTTGAGAGTTTATAAGTAATGGAATCCTGCATATATGCATACATTAGTGTCCAGACTATAACTTTGTCATACATTGATTGATTTAAAATAACTTGGAACAACAGTTCAGCACAACAAGATGATGTATTGCGTGCAAGAACCACATCCCTACCTCAAAAGTCAAGGTCACACTATGAGACACCTCATTCGGAGACATTTGTCACTTATGAGGGACGGCCTTTGTTTTTATTCTAGAAGACTTCCATATTCAAGTATGTCTAGGAGTCTTTATCAACATCCAACAACCAAACATTTTAACCTCAGGGGCAAAATTTAAACTAATTTGCTAGCTAAACATCAAATGTCTAGGGTCTTGACCTTGCAAACACAAATTCTTTAGCCACAACTAGGGAACTTAGTTGTTGCTGTGGAAGTAACTTGTAAATAGGGAGGTCACTGCTTCTAAGGAAGTCGCTGGTTGCTAGGGGAAGGCAATGGTTGCTTGGTAAGTCGCTGGTTGCTATAGGACCTCATTGGAAGTTAGATTTTTCCTATAACTCTTTATACAGGCAACATACCCCTCCCCCCGTGGGTGTGGTCAGTTCAACCCTAGGGGCATGATCTGAACAGCCTTGGTACAGGACCACTACAAAATGTTACATACCAAATATCTTAAGCTCTAGGCCTTGTGGTTTTGGAGAAGATTTTTTAAGGTTATCGTCTATGAAATACAAGTGGCTCCCACTCAAAGTAAATATTATCCCTATGGCAATATTTGAACACACTTAGTAAAGTCCAATAGACAATACTACAGCTAGGCACTGGACCTTGTGGTTTTGCAGAACATTTATAAAGTGTTTCCTGTACCAGTTAAAGAAATGAACGTGCTAGACTGTATACATATTTAAATATTGCAATTGTTGTTAAATCAGGGGCCATAACTCTGGATGAACTAATCCGATCAAGCCCATAATCTATCTCATCCGATATCTTGTGGTCATACACATTCTCTGTAAATCTGGTAAGAGTTAGTGAAAAAGCTAAGAGTGTAAACATGTTTACATGTTTTTGTTGAATCAGGGGCCGTAAGTACTGAACCAATCAAAACCAAGTTCATTTAAGGTCTTGAAACCATATACCAAAGTATTTTGTGACAAAATCTAAGTACAACAAGAGCTGTCTCTCACAAGTGACGAATGCCCCCGAAGGAGGTGTCTCACAGTCTCTGTTCTCTCCATGTGCTCAATAAATGTGCTATATAATTTTAAAATCCTTCCATACATGACAGAGTTACCATGCATACAGTATTCCATTTCTTTTAAACACTAAGTGTGACCTTGACCTTTGAGGTAGCAACGTGGGTCTTGCACGCGACACATTAGCTTGATGTGCTGAACATTCGTGCCAAATTATTTTAAAATACATGAATGTATGACAAAGTTATAGTCCGGACACAAATTTATGCATATATACAGGATTCCATTACCTAAAAACTCTATGTGTGACCTTGACCTTTGAGGTAGCAACGTGGGTCTTGAACGCGATACATCAGCTTGATGTATGGAACATTTGTGCCAAGTTATTTTAAAATCCTTTTATGCATGATAAAGTTACAGTCCGGACACCAATGTGTGCATATATGCATAAATAGAGGATTCCATTACCTTCAAACTCTTAGTGTGACCTTGACCTTTGAACTAGGGACGTGGGTCTTGCACGCGACACGTCGTCTTGATGTGCTAGACATTTGTGCCAAGTTATTTTAAAATCCTTCTATGCATGACAAAGTTACAGTCCAGACACGAATGTATGCATATATAGAAGAATCCATTACCTTCAAACTCCAAGTGTGACGAGTCTTAAGAAATGGCAAAGTTATAGCCAACGTTAAGTTCTGTGACGGACGGACTGACAGACAAAGCGATCCCTATGTATTGCCTTTTCTCCGAAAGGGCGACACAAAAAGCAGTATTTGTTTACAAATCCTTAAACTAGACCTATCACTAAATGTGATTAATACCCCTGAAAGACTGCTGATAAACTGAGGAATTTCGTAGTAACAGAATACCTTGCAAAAAAAAAATAGAGATATTGTTCTTGGCAATAACTTTAATTAGTCAAGATGGAGTTATCGTTATTGGGCACTGCACTTCCTCTCAATGTGCTTGACCATTGTATGAAGTCGTATTGAATTCAAAACAGTAGTTTTCGAATTATGCTCCGGACAAGGAAAATTAACAAAGGGCAATAACTCTGTAATTAGTCATGATAGAGTTATGGTTCTTGTACACTGCACTTCCTCTGATTGTGCTAGACCATTGTATGAAGTTGTATTGAATTCCAACCAGTAGTTCTTAAGTTATGCTCCGGACAAGGAAAAGTAACAAAGGACAATAACTCTGTAATTAGTCAAGATGGAGTTATGGTTCTTAAGCACTGCACTTCATCTCAATGTGCTTGACCATTGTATGAAGTTGGAATGAATTCCAACCAGTAGTTTTCAAGTTATGCTCCGGACAAGGAAAATGCAACGGACCGACCGACCAACCACCGGGTAATTCCTATATACCCCCCTAAACTTCGTTTCGGGGGTATAATAAAGGTTAAACCTCTTACCTGAATACATGTCAAACATATTCCATGAAACAAACAATGTATCCCTCAGGTCATCTGCACAAAATACTTTGTACCTTCCGAAATCTGTAGAAAATCTCTTGAGTATTTTGGACCATAACTAAGGAACAAGATCCCACTGCAATTCAAACATACTAAAAGCATTCAAAATAACACATCACGTTTGGGCAACAAATTTTTACCATGAAATAATCATGAATACCAAAATTATTCCATGCATATCTTATTTTATAGTTTTAAATCAAATTTAATTCTACTGCAGTCGGGGATAAAAAGTTTAAAAGAGTGAATGTCACATAAAATTTACCCATCTGCAGCAATTTAGCAAATGTAAGTGCCGTTTTGGTATCAAGTTTTAAATGCTATGCTGACTCATATCTTTATCATAACAGTCAATATTGCACGATGAAACAATTAGACCGACTCCGGTGTTACTGTTTCAATATATTTTTAGAATATACCTTATTCCATTTGTCATGCCTCCTGTTTTGCTTCATGTCTATCTAGGTAATGCCAATATTACCGGACCTGCTTCCCAATAACCATGAAGGGAACACCATCATATACCATAGGAATGTCACTGCTGGAGCGTTCCTAAAAATACAATTTGTAACCAGACTTTCGCAATTCTACTTAAAATACGCAGGATATATAAAAAGTTGGGCTACAAGGTACCCTGCTACTCCACTATGATGGTACTTTCTCACCTATGGGATACATATTTCCGCGCATTTACCCATGTGAGATAAACTTATACCCCCTACCCCCATTTTCATTTTCTTAGATCATTTTCTATCCATCTATAGCAGTTTTGAAGTAAAATTCGAGAAAAAGTTGTTTTTCATTTATTCATCCCCATCCTGTATTTGCACTAATTTCTTCTTACTTGTGTGAAAATGCGATTTAAACGGTGAGAAAATAAATCTACCATGTCCATTGAGTTGTGGAGAAAATGAATACCAACAACCCTATGTTTATTCCAAAAATAACAATTTTACAGTCTTTTTTTCGATTTTTATGTCTGCTTACAGTTAACGTAAAAATAGTCCGGCAGCGATGTGAGATAAGTTTATCTCACATGGGTAAATGCGCGGAAATATGTATCTCATAGGTTGGATAAGGTAATCCCAACCTCGTGATAGCCAAAACTCGGCACAGCCTCGTTTTTGGACGTATCTCAACCCTCGGGTGGGATTTCCTTATCCACAACTCATGAACATGTTAGATTCACTTTATCCCAAAGCAGTCAGAATAAGGTACGGCATTCATGTACTGTAACTGTGGAAACCACTTGTGTACGAGTGCGATTCAAACTCAGGACCCCCAGTTTGTGAAGCGGACACTCTACCATGTCGCCATAAAATTTAGCTCAATGGCAAGCTAGGATGTACAAGTTATAATTCTACTACATACAGTATTACACCCCTCCATACTAGAATTCATCGATGTATGAAGTATGAAGGTCTGTGCGACTTTCTTTGGGTGCTACACTACATCACTTCAAGTAGCTCAATGGCAATTAAGGCGGTAAAAGTGGCGGGGCATTTTCCCCCTATTTTGACAAAAATGTTGATAAAAATGTCAGAATGCTGTATTTTACCTGCATTTTTGCTGAATTAAATTTCACCTTTATACAGATGTGGAAGAGTAGAAGTCTGTTAGATGGAATTTCTGATATTCAGCTGGTTCGAAACCCGCAGAGTGAGGTATTTTTTGTATGGCAGTTTTTTTACTTGTACAACGAAAATTTATGGTCAATGTGAAATAAAATCAAGCATTTGTTTGCAACTCGAGACATGCTCAAGACAGTAGTACATGACAAATCATGTATAATACATGTTCGTGATTTTTGTACATTTTGCAAGTGTGCACAAGGATTTTATTCATTTCTGTTTGATATCTTAGCCAGGGCTCTCACTAAAAAATTAAAGTAGGAGTCCTAGGACTCCTATTACCTAAAAAGTAGGTCATACGTCGTAACTACGAGTCGTGTAAGCGACGAGGGTTGTGGGTGTGGGAGGGGGTATCCCCCTCCTACTGGGGGGCGTATAACCCTGGTGCAGATACTTTTTTTGAAAAGTTAATTTCTAGAACAGCACCAGATATCCCTAGTCTCACTATTTCCACTTCAAAGGCCAACTGATTTTACAGGTTGACATTTTACAGTTGTCCGCCTTCTTTCTCTCACTGCTATGTTTGTATATCTCTGGATACTGTCAACCCCTCTCGCGAGTGTTATAGACAGGACGTGTACATTCCCATGAAATTCTTTGGGCAATAGATACTCCAATATTTAAATGTATTTATGATCTCACAGGATAAGATTAAGTTTCAAAATGATGCAATTCTATTAATAAGGGGAGCGGTGGTGTAGAGGTTAAGGTGTCGGCCGCTCATCCCGGAGGTTGCGGATTTGAGCCCCACTGGGGTCACGGCCGTACTTCCTCATATGACACCAGTACTGGTTTTTTCAGGAAGCGGACTCGAGAGTGACTCGATAAGCTACAAGCTTTCTTCACAATCGAAGTAAAATAAATTAGTATAAACTAAACTAAACTACATAGTTGTTCACTACTTACATCATACAGATTACAATTACATATACCAACATAATGTTAATACTATTTCATATTTATCACAGACTTTGCAAGAGCATGTATATGTTAATACCTAAATTTGACATACAAATACTGAATTCATATCACAAAAGAATACTGTTACTTTTTAGATACTTATCTAAATTGATAATAATAACCATGATGAATGGCAAATACACATATATAACCCACAGACACTTGGGTTCAGGCGAGCGATTCTGGCCCAATTGTGTCTATCTTGTATTTTTTTTTCATATTAACATACTATAAGAACTCAGTATACACACCGAATAGGTTTAGTCACTCAACGGAAACATTAAAAAAATTTTTTTCACTATATGTCTCTATAAACCACAAGATACCAGACTCCAATGGTGGAAAAATTACTACTTCTTTCAATTCACGATGCATTTCAAGAATCCACATTACACCTTACGAAAACTTACCGGTGCCAATCAGTAGTCTATATATTTACCTCTTCGTACACAAAGTCGTTTGAGCTGACATTCTCATTTTCAAAAGAAAACCGACACAAATTTCAAAAACTACCTGTATTTTGGAGCTGGATACTGTTGATGTCGAATAGCTCCCAGTCGTGTATTAGCGCAGTTTTGAGCCGGACACCAAATTGCGCTTATGAATACAGGATACAGGAATTGTTATTATCATCTCACCTGGCGCCAAATTTAATCGCTAGTACGGTGTGTACTATTAAGTTTTTACGAAAGTTTAGATTAAAGTGTTTTTACAAGATTTACGAAAATATTGAAAGAGTCGAATGCTTGTTTCTTGGTACATGTTGATGAGGGTATTAAATCAGACAAATGTAAAATTGAACGAAATTCATAAAGCATGCAAAATATACGTCAATTAAAGGACCACAATGGAAATAAGAGCTTGCTCTTTAATTATTGTGTTATCCTTGGTATTTGGTACTGGAAAATACATACATATGTTCAATTTCGTACAGTAGCGCAAAAGAGTGTCCCCTTACAAGAGTATAGATACCTATTATTATTGGTCAGCTAGCTGCAGGGAGTATCAGAAGTCATTTAAGCAACTAACGTAGATGTGTTACTTTTTAAATTAAAACAGTTTGGTTTAAACGATGAACTCCTTCAATGATTTAATGATTATCGGTATATCTCTGACCATAAACAATCAGTTTTTATTTGTTCCGCAACATCCGAGGTATTGAATATTTCAACTTGTGTTCCACAGGGCTCAGCCCTTGACACCCTACTTTTTTCATTTACGTCAACATTAAAAAATTTGACAGTGCCGAAAATCTATTAATTATCTTTTAGTCTTTTAGCCAATGACAATTCTTTGGCAGTTTCGTCAAAAGATATTAACTACATAGAAACAACTATAAACAATTTACTTCAAACAATCAATGATTGGTCAAAGCAGTGGCTAGTAAATTTTTATTCCAACACCAATAATAAACCAATACTTTTATTTAATGATGTTTCACTGAATTTCGTCGTCAATCATTAACATATTGGGTTATCATTGTCGTCCGATTTAAAGTGGCATGAACATACAGTATTAATATTATTGAAATTTCAGCTTCAAAAGTTCTGGGCTCTGTGCGTTCTTTCAAATTTAGATTTATCGGATTTATACATAGTATATACATGTATGTCTAATATTAGAATATGCTTCTGTAGTCTGGGATGGTTGCACGGTTTATGAACACAATTCTTTGAAACAGTTGCAATATGAAGCCGCCCGAGTTGTCACAGGCCTCACACGATCAGTTTCAATTGAACGCTTATTAAAAATATAAGCTGGGTATCACTTGTTACACGTAAAATTAAAAAAAAGATGTTATTCTTTATAAAGAAAAATATGGAGTTTTACCTGACTACTTGCAACATATCTTCCCATTAACTGTGTCTGAAACAACTCGTTATTCTCTAAGAAATTACGAAAAAATTTACTACAATAGCTAGACGTACACTAATATATTTTATTATCCATCATTTTTACCATCTTCTGTTGAATTATGGAACTCATTTGAATTCGAAACTCGGTATTTTTAAGTATATTCAAATCAAAATTAAGAGAATAAGTAAGACGTCCGTTTCTTGTTTTTGTAGGTTTTTGAAAATGACAGTGCATTGTGTTTAGCGTTCTTAACATAAATCACCGTGCATATTTTTTTGGGGGGTACCACGGTTTCTTCTTGTTCGTAAGACAAGACAATGTACAAAATCTTGTGAAATCGTCATCATTGATCAATGATATAATGATATATCAATGATATCCATAATGAGTAAGAAAGTATTTGAAACAGTTGACCTTTTATGCAGGTCGTTGAGAAAAGACGAAAGGTACTTTGATGGTATTCAGGTGATCCTTTCAGAAGATTTTTATCAACTCCCCCAAGTATCAGACGAATTGCTGAGTGACTTCGGAAAAAAAATGTTTTTATGGAATCATTTCTTTTCTGCAATACCTCGCCATATTACCCTTCAAAATGCTCACATTGGTTTACAGTTAAGAATGATGCTCAAAGCACAGTGGATGCTTTAAAAACATATAAGAAATAAGTTTTACCAAGTTATTTCTGTTAGTTACAAATACAAATTAAGATGTGCATAACCAAAAGGGTGGATTTATTATTTTTGACTAGAAGAGTCAAAAAGGTTTTGACAGATTTCCTCTATAATTCAATGTTAACGAAACTGTTATACAGACCATTATTTTTGGTAATAACTATGGCAATGTCAATTATTCTAGGAGTATAAATCTTAAATATTTTATTTAAATGAATGATGGTCACTTCAAACGGTAATTATAACTTTTATCTAAACTTTCGTAAAACCTTTATAGTACACACCGTCGCTAGAGCGGTTGAATTTGGCGCTAGGTGAGATGATAATAACAATTCCTGTATTCGTAAGCGCAATTTGGTGTCCGGCTCAAAACTGCGCTAATACACGACCGGGAGCTATTCGACATCAACAGTATCCAGCTCCAAAATACAGGTAGTTTTTGAAATTTGTGTCGGTTTTCTTTTGAAGATAACAATGTCAGCTCAAACGGCTTTGTGTACGAAGAGTACTGATTGGCACCGGTAAGTTTTCGTAAGGTGTAATTTGGATTCTTGAAATGCATCGTGAATTGAAAGGAGTAGTAATTTTTCCACCATTGGAGTCTGGTATCTTGTGGTTTATGGAGACATATAGTGAAAAAAAAATTAATGTTTCCGTTGAGTGACTAAACCTGTTCAGTGTGTATACTGAGTTCTTATAGTATGTGAATATGAAAAAAAATACAAGATAAACACAATTGGGCCAGAATCGCTCGCCTGAACCCAAGTGTCTGTGATATAACCCATGAAACGTGTTTAAAATTACTTGGATAATAACATAAAAAGCAAGAGAATTGTGTCAGTCATAAAGAGGTATATACAATGTTATAATTACTTTGGGAGACATGATAAGTGAAGCCAGGTGAGCTACAAATTCTCTATTTTCTCCATCTCTGAAATGAGATAATTTTTTTTATGGTTTAGCCGAATTTATATTTAATATGTTTTATGGTCTCATGCATGTGATTCCAGTCCACTATGCTTTTATAATAGAAAGTGAATAACGTGAACCATTAACCTGAGAGACATAGAAATCGGCTTTATTTCAACGTGAGTGAATTTCACTTTTTTCTTGAAATTATCGTGTAGATAAAGGTTTATTTCAAAAAATCTTATGAACATGATTTAGTCGCAACTGTTTGCACCTTTTGATTAATATTAAAAGACCAAGATCCTAAAAATCAGCACCTCTTTATGAATTTTTACTGCTAACATCATTAATGAACCTGATTAATCTATTTTGAGCTACGTGGGTGTTTAAGTGTATAGTTAGACGACCACAGTACCATAAAGGACAAGCATAGCCTAAAAGACGGTATCAGTGTGTTTCCCCGAGTTATGTGTTGAAAAAAAACTCCCTTGTCTATATATTCTTGAGTTACGTTTCTTCACACTACTATTTACAATGGAGGTGCGTGACAGATCATTATCTAGGATAGATCCTAGATATTTGAAATAGCAGTGTTTAGTGACTTAAGAAAACTCGTAACTTGGAATGTGAAATTCAGACATAACTGTGTTTCTTTTTTGACACAATGAGATAAAAGTTCCATTGAAATGATAAGCGGTACAATTACTAAATGAAAGGGTAGGGTGAGATGCTCAAATTGTCCGTATTGTAAATGTAACCGGTTCAACAATAGTAACTAATAATCAGGCCGGGTAAGCTCGAACTGTTCCTTGTATTATTGTTCTACAAACGGCGCATTTTCTCAGCGCATGAGCACATTCAACACAAGATACCATGTGACCACATGGAAGAAACACTATGCATGCGTCTTTGTCCATACATATTTTGCAGGTCATTCTGTCTTTTAGTTGGCGATTCTCTTCTTGTAAAGTTTGTTGCTCTGAAAAAAAGAAATATATCTTCTATATATCAGTGTTATAACTGGTTACAACCGGTATACATTTTCTTTTCATGTAACTCTTATTGTTCTCTACTAATGTGTTTAGCTTTTTATCTTACTTTATTCCATATTTTAAAATATGGGGTTATAAAGTAGTGACGCTGATTGATTAGAGTCTTCTGTGCTTTTAGACTCCCAACAATTATTCAGTAAGATATTAGATTCAATTAGCTACATCCGATATGTTTACAATATAACTAAACTGATGAAGGAAAAAATCTACATTATATGCTTAAAAACCTGAGCTTATTTCTGCTTGTTCGTCAAAACTATCAGCTTCTTTCCGTATCTTTGGTGCCTTATTTAAAGCACATGAAGAAGCAGACGACAAACTGTCTTTGTCGTTTGATGAACTTGACTGATTGCTGTAACCGGTGGCAGCGTCGTTCTTAACATAATTGTTCTCTAGCAGAAATTCTAGGATAAACTGAGCACGTAGTTCTACAAAACCTGTATTACATTGAATATATATTATATTAAATACATGTAGCAAAACATTTAAAATAAAATGATACTTTATAGCAGAATATTAACTTACGCGTTCTTATTTTGATCAACACTACACAGAACAAAAAAGAGCTAAGTACAGTGCTTAAAACATTAAAATCATCATTAACAGGATAAATGTTCCCATTTTATATCTCATTGAGTGAGCATCGAACTTGACTTTAGCATTTCATCATATCTTTCAAACAGTGTTTGCATGTTAACTGGTACCATATTTCTCCCGTGCAAATTTAATTCCGTTTTCTACAGCTTCCTGTCCGTATCCCATACCCATAACGAGCTTGCGTGCTGAACTGTTCAAATCTTCGATCAACTTATCTTCTACTTGTTTCCCATTGCCTTCCATGCTCCATCCCGGAAGTGCCTTAAATTACATACAATATACGTTTCCTTGCTGAATAACTTCGATGAATTAACATTTACCAGTAAGCATATTCCACGTTGATTGTCAGAGTAACATTTTAACTTCGATTATTGACTTATTAGTGAACACTTGAAAGAGACAAAAACATGTTTCAAGTGTATAGTCTGAGACAAGCAACCTTAACCCTGTAACCTGTATTTAAATATAATGATACAAAGTGTCTATAATTGAAAGTTCGTATTTAGAAAATTCCTGTGATTTTCTTTGCTATGTTTTAAACCTGAATGAATTTTTTGTTAAATTCCTTACCTGGTTCTGTGTGTCAACATCACAAGTGAGGTAGTCAATATTTGCCATCCGACACATGTTAATGAAGTCTTCTCCTTTGCATTGTTTAACAAACGCGCAATTCGGAAACCATCGGGCATGCTCGATCCAAGCATTGTTACCGTTCTGCCAATCTTTCATACCACCACCACAGAAAAAACATCGCGCACAATCGTGAACACCTGCAATAAATCAAATAAAGATACGAGGATTTTTGCTAAGATTTTCACGGAGGCAGTCTGATTTCATTAATACTGCTTTTTTACTACATTTTATTTTAAAACAGAGCGTAGGTGCTTGGGCGGCATGGGCGGCGGCCGCCGGTCCAATAATTCGAAGAGCGGCGAAATATGAATTTGCCTTCTAATGAAAAAAGATAAACTATAATGGTGAAAGACTGTTGTGGTCCTTGATACAATTAAATGTTCAGCAATTACGGTCATATAACTGGCGTCTGGTGTAGGTCACCTTGGTAACAGGATACTGTATACAATCAATAATCGATTATCTGTAACGTCTCCGGACATTTCTTAAGTTTATGACCAACAGGAGCCTCGGACTATTAGCCATAACCGTGACTGAGAGTAGATTGCTAAATATAGCACATTATAATATGTTTATGTGACACCGATGGTATATTTTAAGTATACATTTCTCTCTCTGAGGGTAGGTCACAAGGAATTAAATTAAGTCAAATGTGGTTTCCATATCTTTATTTTTTTTAAAATTAATCGTAGGTTCAATGTACTACTATAAAGTAACAAAAAGGTGTCCTACAAATATAAGAAAACAAGAATAAGCATCAAGCAAATAAAAACATATAAAAGCAACTGTAACGGTCACCGCCTTCCTAAGCCGGAGCAAGTGGACAGGAAGTGAATCTCGGACAGAGGTTCGAACCCAGTCGGACAACTATCCGCTACCAAGTCTACATGAAATGAGAGAACTAAATTGTATGCATTTATTCACTAGTGTCTTATCCCAATACGTACAAAATGAATTCAATGAATATAATATACAATGAAAACCCTACTCTAGGCCTAAAGAAAGGTGGGGAACTCGACGCTTGTGCAGCGATAGAAAGAACCCGCCGAACGAGCGTCGTTCTCCCAATTTATACATATTTTGCCGCAACAGTACACATAAACTAATAAGAATCTTTATAATGATTGGCTGCTACATTCAAACATCTAGGCAACCGACCTAGCAACGTACAAAACAAGACTTCGTGACTTTCCGTATATGCAATTAGCCAGTAGAACACACGGTAATTTAAGAGATTGTGATTGGTTACATGTGATGCGCGTTCCAATCAAATGTGTCTAAGCAGCAGACGACATTAACAAAAGGTCAAATACTGGAACATATACCTGTATATTATGAAATATAAAGGTCACGAAGTTCAAAAGATGCAACGTAAATGCCAGGCCTGTTACATACCTCCCATCTTCCCGAAAAAAAAATTTGAAGCAAAATTAAAAATTTTGAGCACAAAATTTTGAGCACAAAAAAAAACAGACAAAAGAATTAAAGGCTATACTAAAATGCCGCAGCCAACCATCATGTGAAAACCAAATTGTTACTTAAAATTGAAACCAAGAAGCCGAACAAGTGATATATTGATAAAGTATAAATATAATATACCTTTACTGTAAACCGAATATCAATAATACCAAAGATATAATGCATTACAGTATACATGTACATCAATGACAAATAATATTCAAATTCTTATATCAGTGAGATAGCAATGTTCATATTATGTACTCAATATAAACAACATCAAACTAATATTGTAAATGTACAAAGTCAGTGTTATTAAAACAATCTTCAGAGTCCTAGACAGTAATTATCTGTCATCTCTATCATAGTTCACAGACATATGTTATTATACGCGCACAATCACTGACAGAATCTGATGTATTCGGTTTTATACACAAATCACGTGATTAACAAAGTCCAAATGGTTGACTTCTTGACATCAGCAGGAGTGGATAGTCATGATAGTACATCACCGGAAGTTAACACAAGGTCAAGGTAACAAGGTGCTGAAAAAGCAAAAATTACAATTGGAGATCTAGCAACATAACGGCATTTATAAGGAAAGTTGTTTTTTATTCCTACGTTTATTTAACAAAGTACTACATTAGCAGTCTATTTTCGAAATATTGACCACCATTATCTAGAGATACTATTTAAGTTTGCCTAGAAATATATTTCTTTACATATAACAAGTCAAACAGCTGTAAAACTAACATCAAGAATGTTAAATTAAAAGTATTTGCTTGTTAAAAATTGAAATTGAAATTAACGTGAAAGTAATTGTATACGTACGTTAATCCACACTGTATACAAAAATATATATCATTGTAAAGGAATGTGCAATTATTACAACACATACTCCTATGAAAATTTGTAACTCTTATTTATAACAGAAACAGGTTAGAATCCCATACGGTAGTCAATCAAATTTCTAGCTCCAAAGCTTTTACAAAAGAAAAGCCATTATGCCTTCCGTCTCCTTTATATGTAAAAGTATGGTCGGAAGTACTAGCACATTATCAAAAGGCTTTTAAACTGCAAACATTACCAAAAATATTCAGCACAAACTACTTATACTAAAATTGAAAAAATAAAAAAATACACTTAGAAAGTACACTTAACTTATATAATTTTCTGTATGATGTAACTGCGGATGAACGACCACCGGATATTGGGGCGAAAGTGAGCACAGATAATTAGTTTTCGCGAGGAACGTTTACAATTGGGGTAAGTTAAAATCCGATATTTAATCTTATGCACATTATCTTGTGTTTCTTTTTGTGTTTTTGGATACTTTGATGACTATTTTAGTCCATTGCATACCCGAGCTGTAAATGATGTCGGTTAATATGTTCAATAACCAAAAACAAGATCGCCTGCTCACTTGAAAAGTTCGACCGTTGGTAATGTTTACCGTTTTATTTCGCAAATGTGCTTAGATTTGAATAATCTGAATCGAGCAATTTATTTGGGCAAGTACCAGACATAAGTGTCCAAGACCTTGTCCACAAACGTTATTTCGGGGCCAAAATATTGATACATATATAACTAAAGTTAGTGTACTGGGTATTGTTTATTTTGATTTCTGGTGTACCGGAGTATTGATACTAACGTGTACTGAGTATTGGGCATTAAAAGTGAGTAATATAAATATTCTGCTGCTTTTTAAAGCGTTTTATTAGCTCAACACAACACGAAGTACCCAAGATTGGTAATTGTGATCTTATGGTGTCCGTCGTCTTTATGTCTTTCTATCGTCTGCGTGTCGCCTGTGCACATTTTACCTTGTGTATGCAAATGAGACTGCATTTTTCACTGGAGCTTCAGGAAACTTGATCAGAATGACTGCCTTTATGTAATCTACGTCGATTCGAATATGGGTCATCTTGTTTCAAAAACTTGGTCATGGGATCAAATCATAGACAAAACCTTTGCAATAAAGGTTTCATTTTTCATTCGGTCCCCATGAACTTGGTTAGTATGATTGCTTTGATGAACTTTAGGTCGTCAAGTTGGGTCAAATATTAGGTCACTGGATCAAATCAATGAAAATCCTTGTGTATACAATAGATGTTACATTTTTCATTTAATCTTCATGATCCTTAATCGGAATTATGTACAGTCTTGGTGAACTCTAGATTGAGTTTGCATATGGGTCATATGTGGTCCAAAACTAGGTCAGTGGGTAAACTCATAGAAGAAACCTTGTTTTTGCAATATTCTATGCTAGTTGATATACCTTTTTTAATTTATTTTAAAATGTTTTAGATCAAACCAATTTAAGGTACAGTATGACATGTTGCATATCCAAAATCAATTCTATTTCTACAAAATAATTTGAATTTACACATCCCGGAAAACTAAATATTCACATCATGGGCAAGTTGATTGCCCTTGTATACATCGAACTAAGCCAAAGCGTGTGATATCTTAGGGAAGGAAGGTATTAACATATCGATAAAAATGAATGATGCAGTAATGCTTTTATGATAATTCGTAAAAAAAATGTTGTTCCGCTATTTTGCATTAACTAGAACAAAACACTGCATTTTATCTTGTAAAAAACTTATACGTATTTTAGACAAATGTTTAGTAGTTGTAGATAACATTCAACGTCACTCCATGTCCGAGTCATTGAATGGTTAGTGCAGTACTGCACAGCATATCCATTTACATGCGAAATTGCTGATTATTTGGTGAAAATTTAAAAATATAAATATAATTGTACATGTGTGTCTAATGTGTGTCTAATACTCAAAACGCCAGACAAAACACTTTATAATACACTTTTATAGTATAACTAATCAACGTTTAATATGACTTGTGCAAAACAGCACACTTCCTGAATTCATACCTTCAACTGATAACAAATAAATACATTTCCAATTTCAAAATGTTTATTTTTTACTCATTTCTTGATGCAATACTCAGTACAGTGATTCGCTCACTCCGTCAATACTCAGTACACGTTTAACCAATACCCAGTACAATAACTGAAATGTTTCGAGAACCGTATCTCCGCTATACTTTGGTCTTAAATGATGAAATTTTAACCAGTAATACGTTGTCGTTAGGCAAATGATATGCCGTATTCAGATTATTAATATGTTAATGATTTATCAAATGAAACGGCATACTTTGCCAACGGTCGACATTTTTCGAGTGAGCACAATATTTGTTTTGGACATTTTCAACATTTCAACATATATATGTTGCACAACGAGAATACATTTGGCTTGGACAGTCATTAAAGTATCTGAAAACACACAAATAGACACAATCTGATATGCATCAGAGTGAAAATCGGGTTTTAACTTACCCCAGTTGTTACACGTTACTCGCGAAAACTAATTATCTGTGCTCACTTTTGCCCCAATATCCGGTGGTCGTTCATCCGCAGTGGATGTGGTCATCCGTCGAGTGAAGATTCGCTCCTTCGTAGGTTATGAATTGACCCCATATGACGTTCACTACCGTCGAATGTGACGCTGCCAAGACGTGGGAACGATGTGACTCGTCGGTCTGTATTACTCTGGTGCGTAGAAATGTAGCAGTCTTATCCGATGAATATCGTTTTATCTAGCGACCTTTTCGCCAGACATCCGTATCGAGCAGAAGTGGTTCCGATGAATATCCGGCTGTAGTTACCGGACGTTAAATGTTCTTGGTATCACTATAACGATATCCAGCAGTCTTCTGTCAGATACATACTTCTAGCTGTATATCGCCAGAAATTACCATGCACAGCACCCTCCTGGGTATGAACGTGTATGAGTAGAATATCTATTCAGAGGAATCCTTCCTCCAAATGTCGTCTGCTCGTGATCAACGATGAAGTTTTTCTCTCCATCACTAATCTATAACTACACTGTATAATGTGACTCTATGACTTTAACATTTTAGTCACTTCTGTATTATTTAAACTGCTGAGAAATTTGTCTACGCGCACTTAGAGTAGTTTAAAGTTTTTTCAGCTATACGTTAAATAAACTTGATTTACTTAGAAATCTAGTAAGGTGGTACTGTATAGTTGTTACAGTAATTAAGTTCTTC
The DNA here is from genome assembly GCA_022818135.1 of Saxidomus purpurata. NCBI lineage: Eukaryota > Metazoa > Mollusca > Bivalvia > Venerida > Veneridae > Saxidomus > Saxidomus purpurata. Next base: position 36,203,555 of record JAFMSR010000001.1, read on the forward strand.
CACTGTGTACAATATAAGCCCCAGAAAATGTCACATACCGTTCCCGTAGAAGGCAGCACATCTTAGGTAGTGAGAAGGGGAATATCGTTCGTGTAATACGAAACTCAAACGTCACCGGAAATAATCGCCATCCTTGCCGGAAGTGGGTGTTGCTATAAGCTGAAACTTAAATTTCTTATTAGACATGGAAAATACAATGTATCACTGAAAGTGAAGTGAATTAAACAATATTTTAACCATATTTAAGTTTACAAAGACTTCCAAAGACACAAAAAATACCATGTTAGTTTTACCCTTAACAAACAGTATAATTGTTTCTTGCATACCGGATCGGGGTATCCGCAGTTTTCACCAGTGCTGGAAAATCTTATATTACATCCCCCCATGTAATATGACTTACGTGCTCTTAAATGACGTCATTTCGAACTACTTTCGGACTATTTTCGTGTATTCAATATACATACATGAATGAAGCAGGAAAAGTAAACATTTACTGCGGTAGAGCATCAAGTAAATAAAATGATAACAGAAAAAAACTATTGTTGTTTTTTCTTTTGTTTGTTTATATTTCTTAAACATTCAAATAACATACAATCCACAAAATATATAAAACTACACCAATGATTTAACTTCCGTAAGCGTTCTGTTATATTCTCCGAAGCAAGTAATCAATAAAAATGTCAACAAGAGAGTTCAAAATTGGGGACGTTGTCCAAATAGGCACACATGGTGAGAAAGGGCGAATTGTAGATATTATCAGGCCCTTAGGAACATATGCAATGTACAAGGTTCACTTGTACACAACTGGTTGTGTGAAAACTGCTGCCAAACACGAGTTGGTCAAGGGCCTTCCTGATTATGATTTCCAGGATATTTTTGATTGCTATGATGCTTTATTTACAAATTATGATGCTATTCCTTGTATTCCTGCAACTGTTACTAATCCTGCTGACTGTACCAGTCCATTTGTCAATGAAAGCCAGGCTGATGTAGGCCTTACAGTACCAAGTTTTGTTAATGTCTCCAGTACTGGTCCAAATATGGCTGCTACAACACCACTGATGGATGTTACCAGTACCATTTCAAATGAGCCAAATGTTACATTCAACAGACAAGCCAAAACATCATTAGGTAGTTTTGATGCAGAAAACATCTCCCCTTTAAAACGTACAAATGACAGTACAAAAATGCCGGGCTCCAAGCGGTTTGCCCAAATGCCAAATGACCCCAAAACATACAGGGAGGAAAATAAAAACAAAAACACTGAAAGTAAAACCAGGAGAGATGTTTACCTCATGCAAGAGTTTTTACGCCAAAAAGGTGAAAACAGAGCTGTACATGAGATTCCAGCACAGGAACTGAATGTTTATCTTCAGGAGTTTGTAATAAGGGTCCGTCAAAAAAATGGGGATGAATATGAACCCAGTACTATCCGTGGGATGATTTCCAGTCTTGACAGGTAAAGTTTATTGAACGCACAATTTGAGCTTAAAGTAACATGTACATTCCAATAAAAGAATCACTGTATCCTTGATATAATCCTTTAAATGCTGAGCACAAAGCGTTATTTTCAGTCATCACGATTTTCATACCCAAACCAGTTCGTACTTTTCCCGGAATCGTTCACATTTTACCACAGGCCACACCAAATTGATTTCTTGGTCATCAGATATTCTGCTTAAAATCTCGAGTGAGCAAGAGAATTAAAGATATTGGAAAACATTATTTGGTCCATTAAATTTCCTTCAAGCAAAAAATAATAATTGTTATTAAATTAAGTAGTCTGCAGAACATTGCTATGCTCTAAAATTTTAACCGTAGCATCTAAAACAGAATACAAAACGGAATCGGGAAGTTTAAAAATAACATATTTGCAAAAGCGTATTTTGAAATTGAGTTAGTTATTTTATTTGGGAGGGGGTTAAGAGAAATTAAAGAGAGCAAATCCGATGACCAATTTATTAATTTAGTGTGGCCTTAAATTTAAGATATTTTCCAACTGTGAATGGCTTTTTCCTAATTCCTGTAGTTTTCCCCGATTTCCTGGTTAAATGGGACGTGTGTGGTATCTCCGTCCTGAAAAATTTAAATATTTTATATAGAAGCAATTGATAGGCGAGTAAATATTGCAATTGGATTTAAGTTTGCATTCTCATAGATTCGTGAATATTAGGGAAAATCCTCGCAAGTTTTAAGCAATTTACAGTATCAAATTTAATGTGGCCTACTGTTTTATAACAAATTTGCTGAATTACTATATAATCACTATTTACAAATTACTTATTTACTAATTATAACACTACCCTTAGGTTCTTGCAAGAACACGAGTACCCAACCACTGTTGCTAAAGGTAGCGAGTTTGCCCTAACAATGGCAACTTTCAGCAGTAAAAGTAAAAACCTTAAAAGGCAAGGTAAAGGTAATAAAGACCACGCCGCTCACCTCCTCTCTGAAGCAGAAGTGGATCAACTGTATGAGCACGGTCAATTTGGAAATCGGGATCCCAACAGCCTGATTAATACCTTATGGTATAATAACACCACGCACTTTGGCATTCGTGGAGGCGGAACTGAGCACAGGCATGGCTTTTTATGTACACATCTGAAAGAATATACAATTTTTAACATCAGAATATAATTTTGAAAATAAATACGCTATATCTTTTGTAGGATTGTTTCTTGCATACCAGATGGGGATATCTGCAGTTTTTGCCGGTGCTGGAAAATCTCATCTTACACCCCCCCGTGTAAGACGACTTACGTGCTTACTTGTGACGTAACGTTATAAACAATGTGACGTCACGTTATAAAAAATGTGACGTCACTTTCCCATACATAACATCTAAAGAATGTTTGTTTTTATATCAAAATGCATCATTTCGGTAAGTTTGTTTTTAAATATCTATTTCAAAGTGCAAGACGGTATGCAAGAAAAAGTTTCTTCCATGAGATACTTGGTTCAGATGGAAATATCCGTCACTTCGGGAAACTGTTTCGCGGGAACTCGGCAGAGCCTCGTTCCCGCCAAAACAGTTACCCTCAGTGACGGATATTTCCATCTGAACCTCGTGCTCATATAAGAAACTAATAATATCATATAGAGGAAAATTGTTGGTTTCAGTGTAAGATCACGTTATAATTTCATCGAGTGGGCACCAAAAGTGATATTTTCACAAGTGACGCAGCCACAAGTGAAAATAACTACTTTTGCTGAACATTCACAAATGAAATAATTGTGATATGTCATCGATACCAACAATTTTTCAGTTTATTTTGTCTCAAACTCTACTTTTGCCGAGTTTATTTCATTAAAATGTTGAAAAATGCGGGAAACGTCACCAGAAAGCATCGCAAGCATGAAGTCATTGTTTTATGGTTTCTGGCATTCATTACGCCCGGTATACATTTTGATGTTAATCTGGGTAACAGATTTTGATAATTTTCACCATTATTTTTTGATAACCGACCGAAAAACGTAAGATAACAACTGGTATGCAAGGTTCAATACGTATCAGCATTATCGAAATAGTTGTATTGCTTCAAATCAGCAATTGCTACTATTTCTACTGTCAATTAAAACGCATATTTTTTTCTGCCGGACTCGTGTAGACAATTCCTGTAATATCAGTCAAGCACAATTTTTTTTCTGTAATATAAAACAGATTTTTCTCAACCTGTTTAGACAGCTGATGTGGGGAGATATTAAACTAGGTTTTGATAACGAGCTTAACTGCGAATACCTGGAGTACAACGAAAGGCAGACTAAAACTAGAACAGGCGCCAACCCAACAAACATACGTTTGCAAAAACCAAGGATGTATGCTACAGGAACAGACAGATGTCCAGTCCAAATGTATAAAGCGTATGCAAATCACAGACCATCAAATTTCTCTGGTAACTAATTTTATAAATGCCTTTTAAAGTTATTTATTAATTTTGTAAAATTTTAACTGTTGCACCTGCTTCCGGACAATATAGAAATCAAAGTGATTTTTTTTTTGTAAGACCATTTTATCCGCTGATTTTTTTTTAACCTTCTGAATCAACGAATGCAGAAACTGCCTGACCAAAATTATCTGGCGAACTTCAAATTAATTACAGTACTCTAGAAAATTCCGGGAACTTACCACACATCCCAGTATAGAATTTTATTACGAAAAGGTGAGAAAATGTGCTATCGGCCAGGGAACTGTAAGTGAAAGGCCCTATGTTCGACTCCCAGTCTTGCTCCAAATTTTTATCATCCTGTAACAAACACGTCTTAAGAGTCATACTGAATTTTTGGTTTTTAATAATTTAGAAAGTAAACTACTTACATGTTTTATGCGCTGATTATCAGGTGATGAACATCCTTTCTACCTGGCTGCTGTCACACACACAAACCAACCATCAGAGTTTGATCAGTGGTTTCTTCGTGGAGCTATTGGCAGGAACAAAATCGATACGCTGCTGAAAATGGCTGCACAGAAAGCCAAACTGCCTGGACTCCAACAAGGGAAGCGGATTTCCAACACGAGTGCTAGGAAACGCACCTGTCAGAAGATGCTGCAGAATGGAGTTCCTGACAACCAAGCAGTTCTCATCACTGGCCACAAAAATGCCAGCTCCCTTAATAATTACAGGGTCCTTTCAAATGTTCAGCAAAAGTCAATATCGGATATTTTGTCATCGTCCAGTTCAGCCACTACTAGTGAATGCCACAGGAATCCACAAGGTCCAGTTTCTGTCACCCAAACTCAAAACAATGTTGCAAACCAATCTGCTTACCACGTGTCTGTGCCATCAAATTCCGCATTGTGTTTGTTCTCAAACAGCACAATAACCGGCGGTTCATTCCAAATCACAATTAATAATGCAAAACCCGGTACAAATTAACATTTACCGAAAGTTCAATTCATGGTAACACATGTAAACTGTTTTGTTGACTGAATTTTCTTTTGAATTTTTCCACCTTCTTGTTGTTGTCTCGCCGCTGTCGATCGATATAATGACGATATGTAGGTCACGGCTAGATTCAAATTTTGTTGATGAACTTTATCTGCTTATTGAGTGGTGTAAAAATTTGGACTCAGTAATTAAAACTGAGAAAAAATGAACTGAGTTGCTTGCGTTTATTTTCATGTTAAAGTTAAAAAAATCTCACAATTTGTGGCGGAACTACGTTGTTGAAGAAAATGGCTGCAAACCGCCTAGCCACGCCTTTGGAAATGTTTCATTTTTATTTGTTCGTTTATTTAGATAAAGTTATTCATTTAAGTGTTTCAAAACGTGTGTCTTCTAAATGACGTAAAATAGGATACTTTATTTTGACAATATGGTCATTATTACCAATGAAACAGAGAACTATGTTCCGATGCATGAATCGCTGTACTTCGGTGCGTATAGATTTGTACATATATTCCTACACCTTGTTGGGGTGCACAACGGGATTTCGAGGTAAGTGATGTGATATTTCTAAATAAAGCATACATTTTAATCTGACATTTTAACTGAAATAAAAAACCCTCATTTTATTCGGAATGCAAGAAAAAGTATCATGCATGGTGTTGAATGGAATACTGGGTTTTCCCAACCCTCGGGTCAGCGGGGGAGTCGGAACCTCGGTAAACCTCGGTTCCTCCTATCCCCCCGCTGACCCTCGGGTTGGGAAAAACCCAGTATTCTATTCAACTCCATGTAAGATACTTATAGTATGAAATTTGCTACAATAACTAAATTCAGTACGACGTATGGGACAACACACCGGCTATAACACAATAATTATTTCAGATACAATATATCTTGCACAGTACATTATACAGGGACATTCTACATAGACTCTGTCTCAAAATACAAGATACATCCAGTCTGCCTACTGAGTTATAATAAACCCTTAACATCTTAAAGTAGAATCCCAGGATCCCAGATCCAAACAGGCGGCAGAGATAGCATATCAAAATCACCATCCACGTCCCCATTGCTACATTTCTTGCTTGAAGAGACATATACCTGCTCACGTGACATGATTTTTGCACAAACCTGCGATATGTTGTCTTGGTGCAAGTTATGTGACATCACTTCCGCCCTTTTACATTCGTTACATTCGGTGGTATTCGCTATACCTGTATTTTCTGTGACAGGGGGTAAAGAAGAAATTTCAGTCGTATTTTCTTTCACGTCTTTGGAACAAGACTTTATTTCGGACTTTTGGAGCTCATTTAATACAGATGAAGACTGAAAATCTTAATTACTGGTCACGGAACTAGTAGAAGTAACGTCTTTCGCAACCGCTGTCTTCACAATTAAGCTACAATTCGATATTTTGCCACAGTCTACAGTACATGATCTGGAATCACTAGTTTTTAAGCTAGTTTGACTTTTCACCTGCTTCTTTAACTTAGCAAAGAAATCAGTCACAAAACGTAATGTTTCCAACCTATGAGACTCTTTACTCAAAACTGGCCCATTTCTAATAGCTGAACTTTCGGCCACAAGCACAGCATTAAAAGTTTCCCGAATTGTTATTTTGGGTATTTTGCTTGTTGGGACAAGTTGTTGCAATATGACCCTTTTGGTGACAAAAGTAACATTCAATTTCCCCTTGCCAACCTAGCCTTTGGTTTTGACCCTGAACATTTTGTTTGTTCGGACACACATATGCTATATGACCCTTCTGATGGCACACATAACACTCTATTTCTGAATTAAAGAAGTCTTTTCTATTTTGACCTTTTTTTTTGTTGAGGTTCCTCAACTCTATGTAACCTTTTGATCTCAAATAACAATATATCCAACTTGTTTTGTACTTCCATAGTTTCATCATGCATTTTTGTTTTCTGAACCCCACCCACGTATATATCTTTATACTGTTTTGCTGCAGCCACTGCATCTTTAAAGTCTATCGGGTTCCTTAGCAAAATAAAATATTCAAAGTCCTGATCTTTCTTGTAAACACCCTTCAGAAAGACGTTCATTAATAATGTATCTTCATCTTCATTTTGAAAAGTTATTCCTTTGAGCTTCTGTAACCTTTTTGAAAAATCATGAACTGATTCATTACTTTCCCTCCCTGCATTCATGAAATTGCCTACAGCCTCTTTGTGATCAGGCATTAGCAAAGACAATATTTCTTTCTTCATAACCAAATAATTTTGTTTACCTTCAAACGTAAGCTTACGCAATAAATATCTTGCATTATCATGAAGATTGAGTAAAAATGCTTTGGTTTAAATGAGCAGTCATGCAGTGAAATTCAAAATCATTAAAATATTCTCTGACATCCAAAAACACACTTAATCTTGGCATACCTATTGTAATGACTGTATGGCTATCCGAAATACACTGTCCGAAAGTTGTCACTTATTTGATTTCAGCTTACCTTGATTTTTAGCGTAAATAAGTCATTACTTTGTTTAATTCCATTTGTAATAATAACTTTGCTTAACACTTGATGTTCTTAGCACAGTTTATATTCACAGAATTGTTGTGTATCATTGTATTTTGCATTTCCAGCATTTATGATACTTGCTGTCAAGTTGAAAATGTCCGCCATGTTTACTATTTTTGTTACGGCGAATTAATCGAACCAAAATGCTGTTTTATCTATTTCATGTATAATTATGCATTACAGGGTTGTATTTTAACTGAACGGTTGTTTTAAGTATTATGGAGTAATTCATAATAATAGATTACCATATTCTGGGATACGAGAAGTAAAAGTATTAGGGACTATTTTAGTCACTTGTGCGGAAGAAGCTGGCAAGTTTTTATGTTAGAATATCAGCGTTATTTAATGTCTGTTACAGTTTTAAAGTATATTTTTATGCTATTTCCAGTTAAAATGGAACCACTTTGTATTGTTAGTGATTAACTTGGAACATTTTATTAATACTTTAATTTTCTTGTCCATCACAGTGTCCGAGGCCGTATAACTACTGTGCTGGATTGCTGGATGCTGCCAAATTCTGATTGGCTATCAGCTATTTGCCAGCATCCGCACCCTATATAAGTGGCTCAGGTCCAGTAATGGCAGCCAGTTGACAGCTCGAGCTCGGAAGCATCTGAAATTTAAGCTTGATCCATCCTTTTTAGAATATTTCATCTTTAGACGGTTTTCTACATTCATAAGTAAACTGGTAAGACCAAGTTTGGTTATTCGAAACTGCAGATCCCTTGTATAGTATTTGACAGCAGTTTGTTTATAAACAAACAGTGTTTATCAAAGTAGTCCCATAGCAACTGGCGAGCATTGCTGGACCTGCCGCGATTTTTAATCACTTTTACGAGACTATCGGTCACTCGGATTATATATTTATGTATGATTATTACAATAATCAAATAATAGATTATTGAAACAACATTGTGTTTGTCTTTTTACTTTTGAAGAGTCTTCAACTAAATGATAAGCCAGGTGGCTTACACTATGTTATATCTATGGTTCAAATTGCTTGAAGGCGAAAACACATCAGTTTGTCCGAACACGTGGCTACTCCCCGTAACAAGGATACTGAAAAATACCCGGGCTGTACACTGTACTTGTAATTGGTGTCCTAAGCGTTGAAGCATTGCATCCGTACATACTATTAGCAACGCCGTTACTAGAGTAAGAGACATTAGTATTCATATTATACCCAGTCCCACCATTTGTAATAAAAGGGTTATGTCCTACATGTGAACTAAACGTATCAGCTGTAACAGAGGGAGACCCACTATACCCATGTGCCTTCCATTTAGCATTAGCATTATCATCATAGACAGGGCCCAAAGTAGGATTAGGAAGCTGGGGGTAGATAGAAGGAACAGCTACAGGTGAACTAATCAGAAAATTCTGAGAACTAGAACTTAAAGTTGAAGAGCTACCAAACAAAACGTCCTTATCTCTCTCTCCATTGTGTCCGAGTGAGGAGTTTACACCCTTATTTTCTGCACGAGATCACAGACACTTGGGTTCAGGCGAGCGATTCTGGCCCAATTGTGTCTATCTTGTATTTTTTTCATATCAACATACTATAAGAACTCAGTATACACACTGAATAGGTTTAGTCACTCAACGGAAACATTAAAAAAATTTGTTTCACTATATGTCTCTATAAACCACAAGATACCAGACTCCAATGGTGGAAAAATTACTACTTCTTTCAATTTACGATGCATTTCAAGAATCCACATTACACCTTACGAAAACTTACCGGTGCCAATCAGTAGTCTATATATTTACCTCTTCGTACACAAAGTCGTTTGAGCTGACATTCTCATTTTCAAAAGAAAACCGACACAAATTTCAAAAACTACCTGTATTTTGGAGCTGGATACTGTTGATGTCGAATAGCTCCCGGTCGTGTATTAGCGCAGTTTTGAGCCGGACACCAAATTGCGCTTACGAATACAGGAATTGTTATTATCATCTCACCTGGCGCCAAATTCAATCGCTAGTACGGTGTGTACTATTAAGTTTTTACGAAAGTTTAGATTAAAGTGTTTTTACAAGTTTTACGAAAATATTGAAAGAGTCGAATGCTTGTTTCTTGGTACATGTTGATGAGGGTATTAAATTATACAAATGTAAAATTGAACGAAATTCATAAAGCATGCAAAATATACGTCAATAAAAGGACCACAATGGAAATAAGAGCTTGCTCTTTAATTGTTGTGTTCTCCTTGGTATTTGGAATATACATACATATGTTCAATTTCGTACAGTAGCGCAAAAGAGAGTCCCCTTACAAGAGTATAGATACCTATTATTATTGGTCAGCTAGCTGCAGGGAGTATCAGAAGTCATTTAAGCAACTAATGTAGATGTGTTACTTTTTAAATTAAACAGTTTGGTTTAAACGATGAACTCCTTCAATGATTTAATGATTATCGGTATATCTCTGACCATAAACAATCAGTTTTTATTTGTTCCGCAACATCCGAGGTATTGAATATTTCAACTTGTGTTCCACAGGGCTCAGCCTTTGACGCCCTACTTTTTTCATTTACGTCAACATTAAAAAATTTGACAGTGCCGAAAATCTATTAATTATCTTTTAGTCTTTTAGCTAATGACAATTCTTTGGCAGTTTCGTCAAAAGATATTAACTACATAGAAACAACTATAAACAATTTACTTCAAACAATCAATGATTGGTCAATTTTTATTTCAACACCAATAATAAACCAATACTTTTATTTAATGATGTTTCACTGAACTTCGTCGACAATCATTAACATATTGGGTTATCATTGTCGTCCGATTTAAAGTGGCATGAACATACAGTATTGATATATATTGAAATTTCAGCTTCAAAAGTTCTGGGCTCTGTGCGTTCTTTCAAATTTAGATCTATCGGATTTATAAATAGTATATACATGTATGTCTAATATTAGAATATGCTTCTGTAGTCTGGGATGGTTGCACGGTTTATGAACACAATTCTTTGAAACAGTTGCAATATGAAGCCGCCCGAGTTGTCACAGGCCTCACACGATCAGTTTCAATTGAACGCTTATTAAAAATATAAGCTGGGTATCACTTGTTACACGTAAAATTAAAAAAAAGATGTTATTCTTTATAAAGAAAAATATGGAGTTTTACCTGACTACTTGCAACATATTTTCCCATTAACTGTGTCTGAAACAACTCGTTATTCTCTAAGAAATTACGAAAAAATTTACTACAATAGCTAGACGTACACTAATATATTTTATTATCCATCATTTTTACCATCTTCTGTTGAATTATGGAACTCATTTGAATTCGAAACTCGGTATTTTTAAGTATATTCAAATCAAAATTAAGAGAATAAGTAAGACGTCCGTTTCTTGTTCTTGTAGTTTTTTGAAAATGACAGTGCATTGTTTTTAGCGTTCTTAACATAAATCACCGTGCATAATTTTTTTGGTGGTACGACGGTTTCTTCTTGTTCTTAAGACAAGACAATGTACAAAATCTTGTGAAATCGTCATCATTGATCAATGATCCATAATGAGTAAGAAAGTATTTGAAACAGTTGACCTTTTATGCAGGTCGTTGAGAAAAGACGAAAGGTATTTTGATGGTATTCAGGTGATCCTTTCAGAAGATTTTTTTCAACTCCCCAAAGTACAGACGAATTGCTGAGTGACTTCGGAAAAAAAATGTTTTTATGGAATCATTTCTTTTCTGCAATACCTCGCCATATTACCCTTCAAAATGCTCACATTGGTTTACAGTTAAGAATGATGCTCAAAGCACAGTGGATGCTTTAAAAACATGTAAGAAATAAGTTTTACCAAGTTATTTCTGTTAGTTACAAATACAAATTAAGATGTGCATAACCAAAAGGGTGGATTTATTATTTTTGACTAGAAGAGTCAAAAAGGTTTTGACAGATTTCCTCTATAATTCAATGTTAACGAAACTGTTATACAGACCATTATTTTTGGTAATAACTATGGCAATGTTAATTATTCTAGGAGTATAAATCTTAAATATTATATTTAAATGAATGATGGTCACTTTAAACGGTAATTATAACATTAATCTAAACTTTCGTAAAACCTTTATAGTACACACCGTCGCTAGAGCGGTTGAATTTGGCGCCAGGTGAGATGATAATAACAATTCCTGTATTCGTAAGCGCAATTTGGTGTCCGGCTCAAAACTGCGCTAATACACGACCGGGAGCTATTCGACATCAACAGTATCCAGCTCCAAAATACAGGTAGTTTTTGAAATTTGTGTCGGTTTTCTTTTGAAGATTACAATGTCAGCTCAAACGACTTTGTGTACGAAGAGGTAAACATATAGACTACTGATTGGCACCGGTAAGTTTTCGTAAGGTGTAATGTGGGGTCTTGAAATGCATCGTGAATTGAAAAAAGTAGTAATTTTTCCACCATTGGAGTCTGGTATCTTGTGGTTTATAGAGACATATAGTGAAAAAAAATTTTTTAATGTTTCATTGAGTGACTAAACCTGCTCAGTGTGTATACTGAGTTCTTATAGTATGTTAATATGAAAAAAAAACAAGATAGACACAATTGGGCCAGAATCGCTCGCCTGAACCCAAGTGTCTGTGTGTAAAAAGACAAAACAAAGCAGAAAAGAGCATAATCCCGACATCGAGCTCCTATGGATTTGGATAAAAGGAATTTAACCAAATGCATTAATAACCAAGTTAATTAATAACTGATGTTGATGGACAAGGCAAAACTGGCCTGGATTTAACTGATCTGTAATATATAACTGCTTAAAGAATTATACGAGATGGAGTTTGAAACTACATCTTTTCACAAGCTGTGTATCTGTCCAACTGTGTGAATTGAACCCTTCCCCCGCCCGTGCCCCTCCCCAAGCTGATGTTTGCTCAGGTGTTAGAAATAAACCAATCACCAGTTGTTATGTTATGACTCACTTTACTGAGAGAATATATAAATAGATGTCACCTGATACTATATGCTCACATGACTGAGTTGTCACATTTCATCTACAACTCGTGCAAATATTATTAAGTATAAAACCACTAATAATTACCACTGTGACATTTACTTGTAAACTAGGGATCGCAGACTCGATCTCCCGCTCCTCCACTAATATAACCTACGATCTTTCGGATAAGACGTAGAAAAACAAGGTCCCGTGTATCAGTGCTGTACACCGGGCATGTGAAAGAACCAGGGGTATAAATTTTAAGATGCAGCCGCTAACTGCATTTATATAGGCCTATGTATATGACTGATTCAACTAATCTCTCAAACCTGTGTAATAATATCCTGCGTCTGCCAGTTGTCCTGGGTCCATCACACTAGGGTTCCAGTTTGTAAATGATGAAAGTCGGACGCTTTTTAGAGCATAATCGGGGTGCTTCGGTGTTTCGTAAGTGGTCCCTGGGTACAGTTCAATCTGACCATTTCCTCCGTTATTTGAAGTCCGGTTTCACTTCTATAATCTGTATACATCCCACTGACGCAGAGAATAGGTTTACTCTCCTCTCTGGTACTTCCTTCTGCTCCTCCGCTTGGTTGTGTACTTTGTTTTGAGGTATGTTCAGCTTCCACTGCCATTGTAAAATAATGTTCAGTTCGATGATTGTCTTTACATTCATCTTCTTCTTTGTAAATGGTCCCTTCTCCTTGTCGTATTTGTTGTATTATTCACCTGCTATGAAACTGTATTTGGAGCCAAACGGGTAATTAAATCCTACTTGTACCGGATTGGTGATACCGGGGAATACTCAAGGTAGGTTTTATATTTTATCCAGTCGTCAAGTCACTTTAGTGTACTTGAAATACAGTGTATTTTAAAGTATCTTTCTTTTTATATACGTGGTTTATCTACATATATATTTAGGGACAGTTTCGGGATTGTCTGTGGCTATTAGTGCAGGCCAATCCACTAATTTATATATACTGCGTGACATATACTAGTACATGGATATACATGTATATAAACGTGTCGAAATTTTCTGGAAATCCAGAGAATACGTCACAGGTTTTAAATTATATGTAAACCTACAGTTTTGTTTGTCTACCTTAGTTTCAAATTATATCAAACCATCTGTTTTGGTTTAAATATCACGATAAAGAGCCAACGACAAAAATGTATTGGTAATGCAAAACACTTAATCATTACAGACATAAAATGAAACAAATTTTAAACAAGGTAGCTTTGAACATTTCAAAATATACTTCAATTAATAGATCTACATGTTTATGGAAAACCAGAGTTTAAAAATAGCGTAAGCATACAATTAAGCGACCTTGTAAACAGATTGTTTTCAGAAACTTAACGCTGATAAACTGAACGTAGTTATAATCTTTTGTGATACCGAAAACATTAAAGTATTCAAGTGTTATTGTACTGTGCATGCTTTTATTCACAGTTCGTAATGTGTGGACTGTTCCAGAAAATGCACTGTGTATTTGTTACCCGATAAATGTTCTGGCTTTCATAACTAAAATTGGTCTTGTTAACGTGTCAGTTGACCATGGTGTTTCCGGAACCTACCTTTGCCTTATATATTAAGAATAATTACAAAATGTTGTCGTCCGTTTTTGGGAGTAAAATTTGAATCCGACATATTATAAAATACAAATTGTTTGGTGTTAGTTTATAATCACAGTACCGCATGCGGTCTGAAGACTGAGTGCAATACTTAAAAACATATTTGCCTAGTGTCTATTTTCAAGCAGCTGTTAAGAGTTCTTAGCCTTCTGAAAAACATCGAATTCCCTATTAAAAGAAATAGTATGGCCAAATTTGAAAGTCAGAAGATACCATTGTGAAAATCTAGGGGAGGCATCTGTTGTGACCTGTTACAACGCTTTCTTTATTTGTTTATTGGATATTTAAAAATAAAGTTTTAATCTGTCAGTTTTTCTTTACGGTTTTCCGGTTTTATTGCTTTACTTTCGTCTTAGCAATTTATCTGACGTGGCGTCAGGATGTGACTTTATTATTTGAAAATCTTTCATATCATTCAGTATTCAATATGTGAAAATGAGATAAAAACAATAGATGAAGAGAGTCACAACAGGCACATTTATTTACTAGCAATGCTACAAGCATGTTATCAAGCCAACAGTTAAGGCGTCGTGGGTCCAAGCTTATACAGCACAGAGAAAGAGGATCGTTTTATCAGGTTGGTTGTAACATAATTTTTCACAAATCTGGAATAGATTTATTATAACAAGAGCTGTTTGTAAAACACGTATGGCCCCCTTGATGCAAAAGTTGTACTGTGTAACGAACAGGGCAACTCTCGCTGGTATACCAGCGAGTATTTGTTGTGTGCAGCTGTAACTTGATACTTCCAAAACTACCTGTCAATTAAACTGGCAACAATCGCTGCCACGGCAGCGAGTATTTGGGGAGTGGCTATTGTTAAACTCTCTCAACTATGTACCTGTCAGTTAAACTCAGTGTTCTACATTAACATACAATGGAGAAATGTAAACAAACAGCTGATCACAATAGCAAGCAGACGATTTTAGCTCTTGGGCTGACCTGGGGCTTCTTTACGTTACGTCAACTTTGGAATCAGATGAAAATTTATCCACCTCCTGAATCATTTCTGCACACTTTCTTTTTATCCAATGACTTTCATTCATATTCTCCCTTTTTACAAAATTTTAAGATAAATACTACATTTCACACCTAACTCACAGAGTCAAATTTTGCACAAAGCCTGATTTTGTGTAATTTCCTACAATATAAATACATTGTGGTAAAATGAATATGTCAGCACCCAAGGTAGAGTCACAAAATTAATTGGTAATTAGATGCCATCAGCATGCAGGTCTGGTGTATGAAACTGATACATGTGTCAGAAAAGGAGGGAAATTATCACAGCAGTTCAAAACATAATACAATGTATATGCATGTAGTTGATGAAGAATAAAGTTTATATTTAAAGCATTGCAGAAACAGACATGTATTGTTTATATCAAAAGAGAATAAAAGGAGCTATTTGTGTTAGTTTTAATGTTCTTGACACGGATTTGAAAATTCATAGCGATGATAACACGGGATGATTTAATTATAGACCATCAAGAAAGAATAAAATGGAGAAATTACTAAAATCAAAAGTAAAATCTATCTAAAAGGCTCATTCTTGGATAATAATGGATCATAATATATAATGAGCCAGGATAATACTAACTGACCCTGCAGGTGCGATCCTTGCAGTGGTTTAGTAAGGATTCTTCGTCTAAGTCACATAAACATTTTAATTTTTTTATACCAACACTGTTTATTGTTTGCCTTATTGTATCTGCATACTCATGGGCTTGACTAAAAAATAGAAGACTACCTGAACTTAGAAATAGTATCATACAACAAAATTTATTATAGAAAATACTGAACTGTACTATAGACAGAAGGGGTTTTTGAAGTAAAGTACGGACGAATGGGGGAAGAACAAAACAATGGAACTGTAAGGGAAGTTATGTCCTGCTGTGTACTTTTGTAAGTTAGACATTTATAACAAAATTAGAAAGTTCAATACTTAATACTCGAAAAACAATTGGCAACTTGAATAGATTTCAGCACAAAAACATATATTTATGTTATCTAGTGACCTTTACTTATATAGGTCTTGAATAACTTAATGATTCATTTTAATGAAGGATATTCTCATTTTATGGAAATAAACTTTCATCAAGGTTAGTAAACTGTTTTTGTTCTGTAATGCATGCCGTATAAACATCACCACGTGGCTTTGTTTATAAACACAGACTTTATCAGCAATTAGCCACACCTCCCGGGAAATTCAAATCTGAGATCGTCTGCTTGACAGTTTGATTTTTTTTCTCAAAGTCACTTTTAGAAGTGATATGAAATTAAGATTTTTGGATGAACTGTTTTGAAATGGCACAGCTTACCTTTGTAACAAATTTCAAAGGAAACAGTTCTGTAACTTTGTCAAAATTTAAGAAAAAGGGTCTCTGATCTGAAACATGTTTGAAAATATTGAAAAACCTGCCCCAGCGCCATCTAGTGGTTTATATAGTCCTGTTGTCCCTTTAAAGGGGTAACTGGACTATATAAACCACTAGATGGCGCTGGGGCAGGTTTTTCAATAATTTCAAACATGTTTCACATCAGAGACCCTTTTTTAAAATTTTGACAAAATTACAGAACTGTTTCCTTTGAAATTTGTTACAAAGGTAAACTGTGCCATTTCATAACAGTTCATCCAAAAATCTTAATGATATATCAGTTCTAAAAGCGACTTTGAGAACAAAAATCAACCTGTCAAGCAGACGATCTCAGATTTGAATTTCCCGGGAGGCGTGGCTAATTGCTGATAAACTCTGTGTTTGTAAACAAAGGCCACGTGGTGATGTTTATACACTTGAGAGTAGTGGCATGCATTACAGAAAAAAAAAACAGTTTACTAACCTTGATGAAAGTTTATTTCCATAAAATGAGAATATCCTTCATTAAAATGAATCATTAAGGTAATCAAGACCTAAATAAGTAAGTTAAAAGTTAGCAGATACATGTAACGTAAACACAGGTTTTTGTGCAGAAATCTATTCAAGTTGCCATAAGTTTTTCAAGTAGTCAGTATTGAACTTTTTAATTTTGGTATAAATGTCTAACTTGCAAAAGTACACAGCAGGACACAACTTCACTTGCGGTTCAATATGTTTTGTTCTTCCCCCATTCATCTATACTTTACTTCAAAGGCCCATTCTGACTATAGTATAGTTCAGTATTTTCTATAATAATGTTTTGCTATATGATACTATTTCCTGGTTCAGGTAGTCTTCCATTTCTTGGTCAAGCCCGTGGGTATGCAGATATATAACATAAGGCAAACCATAAACAGTGTCGGTATAAATTAAAAATGTTTATGTGACTTAGACGAAGAATCCTCCTACTAAACCACTGCAAGGATCGCACCTGCAGGGTCAGTTAATATTATCCTGGCTCGTTATATATTATGATCCATTATTATCCAAGAATGAGGCTTTAGATTGATTTTACTATTGACTTTAATAATTTCTCCATTTTATTTTTTCCTTGATGGTCTACAATTTACATAATCCCATGTTATCATCACTATGAACTTTTAAATCCGTGTCAGGAACATTAAACCTAACACAAATAGCTCCATTTACTCTCTTGATATAAACAATACATGTCTTTTTCTTATGCACTTTTTCTGCAATGCTTTATTAAAATATAAACTTTACTCTATACATTGTGTTTTGAACTGTTGTGATAATTTCCCTCCTTTTCTGACACATGTATCAGTTTCATGTCTGGAATTTTTGTCCTTCAAAAATACACAAAACAGACCTGCATGCCGATGGCATATAATTACCAATTAATTTTGTGACTCTATCTTAATTGGGTGCTGACATATTCATTTTACCACAATGTATTTATATTGTAGGAAATTACACAAAATCAGGCCTTGTGCAAAATTTGACTCTGTGAGTTAGGTGTGAAACATAGTATTTATCTTTAAATTTTCTAAAAAGGGAGAATATGAACGAATATCATGGGATAAAAAGAAAGTGAGAAGAAATGATTCAGGAGGTGGATAAATTTTCATCTGATTCCGAAATGCTCATAGATACAAAATATAAGAAACGTAAAGAAGCCCCTAGTCAGCTCAAGAGCTAAAATCGTCTGCTTGCTAGTGTGATTCATTCACTCTAGTAACCTCCTCCAGTTTAATTGACAGGTAGTTTTAGAGGTATCAAGTTACAGCTGCATACAACAAAATACTCGCTGGTATACCAGCGAGAGTTGCCCCTTTAAGAAAAAGGGTCTCTGATCTGAAACATGTTTAAAAATATAGAAAAACCTGCCCCAGCGCCATCTAGTGGTTTATATAGTCCAGTTGCCCTTTTTAACTGGAGGTTACTAGAGTGAATGAATCACAATAGCAAGCAGACTATTTTAGCTCTTGAGCTGACTAGGGTTCTTATATTTTGTATCTATGAGCATTTCGGAATCAGATGAAAATTTATCCACCTCCTGAATCATTTCTTCTCACTTTCTTTTTATATCATGATATTCATTCATATTCTCCCTTTTTACAAAATTTAAAGATAAATACTATATTTCACACCTAACTCACAAGAGTCAAATTTTTCACAAGGCCTGATTTTATGTAATTTCCTACAATATAAATACATTGTGGTAAAATGAATATGTCAGCACCCAATTAAGATAGAGTCATAAAATTAATTGATAATTATATGCCATAGGCATGCTGGTCTGTTTTGTGTATTTTTGAAGGACAAAAATTCCAGACATGAAACTGATACATGTGTCAGAAAAAGAAGGGAAATTATCACAACAGTTCAAAACACAATACAGTGTATATGCATGTAGTTGATGAAGAATAAGTTTATATTTAAAGCATTGCAGAAAAGTGCATAAGAAAAAGACATGTATTATTTATATCAAAAGGGAGTAAATGGAGCTATTTAATTGTGTTAGTGTTCTTGACACGGAGTGATGATAACATGGGATTATGTAAATTGTAGACCATCAAGGAAAAAATAAAATGGAGAAATTATTAAAGTCAATAGTAAAATCAATCTAAAGCCTCATTCTTGGATAATAATGGATCATAATATATAATGAGCCAGGATAATATTAACTGACCCTGCAGGTGCGATCCTTGCAGTGGTTTAGTAAGAGGGTTCTTCGTCTAAGTCACATAAACATTTTTTTAATTTATGCCGACACTATTTATGGTTTGCCTTATGTTATATATCTGCATACCCACGGGGGAAGACTACCTGAAACCTAGAAAATACTGTACTATACTATAGTCAGAATGGGCTTTTGAAGTAATGTATAGATGAATGGGGGAAGAACAAAACATTGAACCGCAAGGGAAATTGTGTCCTTCTGTGTAATTTTGCAAGTTAGACATTTATACCAAAATAAAAAAGATCAATATTGACTACTTGAAAAACATATGACAACTTTAATAGATTTCTGCACAAAAACATATGTTTATGTTACATGTATCTGCTAACTTTTAACTTACTTATTTAGGTCTTGATTACCTTAATGATTCATTTTAATTAATGATATTCTCATTTTATGGAAATAAATTTTCATCAAGGTTAGTAAAATGTTTTTATTCTGTAATGCATGCCACTACTACATCACCACGTGGCCTTTGTTTACAAACACAGAGTTTATCAGAAATTAGCCACACCTCCCTGGGAAATTCAAATCTGAGATCGTCTGCTTGACATGTTGATTTTTGTTCTCAAAGTCACTTTTAGAAGAGATATGTCAATAAGAATTTTGGATGAACTGTTATGAAATGACACAGTTTACCTTTGAAACAAATTTCAAAGGAAACAGTTCTGTAATTTTGTCAAAAAAAAATTTAAAAAGGTCTCTGATGTGAAACATGTTTGAAATTATTGAAAAACCTGCCCCAGCGCCATCTAGTGGTTTATATAGTCCAGTTACCCCTTTAGTAAAAGTCAGTGTGAAATTCATGAAAACGGCATCTGTAGAAATTGTAGAATAAAAAAAATTAAAAAGAAAATTAAACATTCGAAAAAAAAAAGTTTTACAAAGTGACATTGACCTCCAGAAAAATTGGTTTGAAAAACACAATTAAAAACTAAAAACGAAATTGACAAAAAAGTATTTTAAAAACTGTGACCTTGACCTCTAATTTTTTTGCTTAAAACTAAAAAATAAAAAAATGAAAAAAATCTTTTTTAGTTGTAACCTTCAACTAAAAAAAATATGAGTTAAACAATTTTATAATAAAAAGAAAAGATTCGCAAAAGAAAAATATTATTAGTAACCGTGACCTTGACCCCTAAATAATAGTTAGTATTATCCTGGCTCATGATTTATTATGATCTATTATTATCCATGAATGAGGCTTTAGATTGATTTTACTTTTGATTTTAGTAATTTCTCTATTTTATTTTTTTCTTGATGGTCTATAATTTACATCATCCTGTGTTATCATCACTATGAATTTTCAAATCCATGTCAAGAACATTAAAACTAACACAAAATAGCTCCTTTTACTCTCTTCTGATATAAACAATACATGTCTGTTTCTGCAATGCTTTAAATATAAACTTTATTCTTCATCAACTACATGCATATACATTGTATGTGTTTTGAACTGCTGTGATATTAATTTCACTCCTTTTTCTGACACATGTATCAGTTTCATGTCTGGAATTTGGGTCCTTCAAAAATACACAAACCAGACCTGCATGCTGATGGCATCTAATTACCAATTAATTTTGTGACTCTATCTTAATTGGGTGCTGACATATTCATTTTACCACAATGTATTTATATTGTAGAAAATTACACAAAATCAGGCCTTGTGCAAAATTTGACTCTGTGAGGTGTGAAATGTATATACTATTTATCTTTAAATTTTGTAAAAAGGGAGAATATGAATGAAAGTCATGGGATAAAAAAGAGAGAAGAAATGATTCAGGAGGTGGATTAACTTTCATCTGATCCCAAAGTGCTCATAAATACCAAATATAAGAAACGTAATGAAGCCCCAGGTCAGCTCAAGAGCTAAAATCGTCTGCTTGTATAATTATAGTGTGAGTGAATACATCCTCTGCTCAGATCAGTTTGTTTACATTTCTCCACTGCATGTTAAACACTGAGTTTAACTGACAGGTGCATAGTTGAGAGAGTTTAACAACAGCCACTGCTGCCGTGGCAGCGATTGTTGCCAGTTTAAGCGGAAACCATTTTTCTCTTTTAGTAACAGTGACCTTGACCTTGATCCTTGTGACCCCAAATGCAACCCAAGCTTCCTCTCCCCTCAAACTTCCTACAAACCAAATTCCATTGCAATTGGTCACTCCTAACTTAAGTTATTGAGCGGAAACTATAATGCAGAGTCGGGTCACTGTGACCTTGACCATTGACCTTCTAATCTCAAAACGGACATACCGACCAACATCTGCAAATCAATATACCCCTCTTCTCCGAAGGGAGCATAATGAATGAGGGAAGTTTTTAGATAAATAGAATACTTTTACATATTGTTAAACATCATTATGGAACTAAAATGAATACAAACATACTGAGGTGGGAAAATGTGTTACTGGAGCAAACTAGTGATATTAACAGTGATAGGTATAAAACTCCGCGTATTGTTGGACATGTCCCAAGTAAACAGTGATTCCGAATAGGCTCGAAAGCTTTTATTTCAACCTGACAGTTACTGAAGAATCCAAATGGAAATGATGTTTAACAAAAGCAGAAACGTTCAAATACTTACAGAATAACATGCAAGTTATAAAAATGTTATCAAAATTTCAAGCCCTTATTAGTTTGTCAAGGGCAAAATGAAACACTAAACAATAGGAGTTAATCTTAAAACCAGGTGGAATGTAACATCATCAGTAATGAATTGCATGAAAGACTTTGACATGACAAGATTATCAGCCGGTGAGAGTTATTCACCTACATAAAAAATGTAGACAAATCTCAGACGCTTTGTTTCGTGAATACTTTACAATTTCATGAAATAGAAAAGTAGTAACAAATTTAAGAAATATTTAATATTGCATTTTTTCTACATAATATTTTCCTGTAATACTTTTTAAACCAGGTACTTTACTTCAAGCACAATCTTTGCCTCAGCTTTTTTAATTTGTGTTTTTCATCGTTTACCGCAAGCCAATCAATAATGTAGACATTAGGATTCCATATTATATGCTCTAGAATACCTAGTGTTTCACTTTCCCTTATTTCATTCATTACGATCACAATCAGGTCTGTCCAGTGACGTTTTGTTGACATCATTAGCGGCAAAATGCACATCTTAAACTGTAACTCATTACAATCTGGGTCCTCAATGTAACCTGTTGAAAAAATTACAATGAATTTCAAGCTTTGTTTAATTTCAGTTCTGTACAAATTCAGTTTGGAGCCGCCACCTTTGTGTGCTAAATCCCGATCAGGAAAACAGACTTTCAGTTTACAATCTTGTTCTAAATATGGCAAAATTATATCTTTGGCAAAGTCATAGTCATCTCCACAATACGACAGATATATATCATATTTTATGTGAACATCTGTTTTCAAGTTTTGTACTCTTTGCATTATGGGAATTGGGCCTTCTTTATGAACTCGGTGATATATGAATTTGCATAATTCACATATAAGTCCGAAAGCTGTTGCGATTCCTACAAGGAATAGCCACAAACGCAGTACATTTGTAATATGAGTATAGAAAATATCCCTCAAATAATCAAATACACCTGAGGTATACTGAGTAATGCTTCTAGCTACCGTAACGAGAGACCAGTACTCTGGATAAACATAAAAAGTCACAGGTTGACTCAAAAATGTAAATTCCATTTTTCTACTAGTTTCGTTGTAGAAATCTCTCATAATTTCTAACTTGTGTTCACCGTATATTTGTTCACACGCACAAACAAAGAGAAATATTGTCGTTCTTCCTGCAGAAAAATCGTAAACGACAATATTGGCAACTGGTAATTGCAATGAGTGTGATAATTCAAAAATCTTCAGATAGCCTCCAGGAGAACAAGAACCGACATCAAGACATATGTTATCTGCGTCCATACTATTTATAGTGTAACGAAAGTTCACATCTGTGTCTGAAAACGTTTCAAATTGAAATGCTGGAATGATCACGAATTGTCCATTCAACACATTACAAGACTTCCTGGAATGTGGTAACAAACGATACTCAATGAAATCGGATATGTACGATCTATCCGTAGAACCTGAAGATGTATAGCGGACGTTAAAAACATGGCACCTGTATATTCCATAATCTGAGTTTTGCACAAAATCGACAGATAATGATGTATTGACATACAACTGTCCGTACACGTTAAGTAGCGATTTAGTGATTTGATACCTTCTGTGCTGGTGCTTTGGCGTAATTTTTTTTCCGTTGAAAGTCCATAATAATTCAACTTCATGTTGAATATATAATTTGTCTTTGAATAGAAAATTACCTTCCAGTGTGATGTCTTCACCAACATGTACTGACTTGATATGAGTTTTACTAGCATAATAATTTTCTTTATTTTCTCTATATCCACATGAAGAGTGGAAAGTCTGCATAAGACTATCCCAGTTAGAATTGCTCTGGTATCTTGTAAATATATAACAGTAAAGAAGGATAAAACAGCAAAAGAATATTATTGTAGCTGTGACTTTTGTTATTTCAAACGATCTCTTCCTTTGTTTTATCAAGTTGTTTTGTATAAAATTATATGCAAGTTTACATAAAACAAGTATTTCAGGTAAAATTAAAATCGCGAGTGAAGCCCGAATATAGGGCACGAACACGAGATCAAAATCGTTGTGGATTGAAATTTCATGATCAATATCAAGAATGCTTGTGTTAGACGCAAGGTATAAAAGTAATAAGTGCCAAGGGATCGTGAAAGAGTGAAATATCAACCACAATTTATTGAGACATGTTACTGAATTCCGTAAATTATGGTTTTCTGTGAGTCTCTTTGTAATTAAAGCATAAAAATCTGACTCCATTCTGCTGTATTGTATGTCTACATCATTTTTCAATAGAGTGACAAGTTCAATGAATCTACCTATATCTTCCTCATCTGGAAAGTTTTCCTTGCCAGTATGTCCGGTATATAGCATGTGCCTCGTCATTTTGATTCCCTCCGTTGTGAAGAGTACAGCACAGACAGTATCGTTACGGAGGGCATATTCTGATAAAGAAATAAGTCTTGCCTTTCTCCTTTCTTCAGTACATGATTCCTGAAGTTTCTGGCGTACAATTTGTCTTACATTTTGTGGTTTTGTACACTTTTTCATAAAATGCAATATAACGTCTATATACTCCGGAGTGTTTTCGGGTATTTCAAACAGAAAGTCAAACATGAATGATAGCGCTGTGAACTCCCATAGAATTGTCACATATAAATAGGCCGGAAAAAGTCGAATGTCAAACTCGTCATACTTGCAATAGCAACATATAAAGGTGCAGTTTGATTTAAATTCAAACTGTAATGTCAAAAGCCTGGCGTTACTTTCACAAATGCAGTAAAATATATGTGAAATATGCTTCCTAAATGCATAAGCAAAACTATCTAAACACAAAAAACCAATGAACATTAAGCAAGAAAATATAAACTGATCACGTCCTACTAAACGGCGGAAAGCAGTAGAAAGAACATTTAAAAATCCTTCTGCACTGAAATAAAGCCAGATGTTGCTGAAGGTGAGAATAATTAATCCAGGTTTGTTGCTGTGAAATGTAGTATTTGAGTAAATAAGCACATGTAGCAGAAAATGTTAAGAAAAATAACAAGGAATATAAAAAGCACTGCTTCAACTTTAACAATGTTGTTGATTTGCATGAAGGCGTTCACACAGCAGTGTATGATACATGTTACAAGAACCAACACATGCATTACTTTTATCGTTATATCTTGCTCCCATTCGTCATCGTTAGCTAAAATACAAAAGTAATTCCAGTCGAATGAGCAGGTAATATTTCCTGACGTTAAAGAACAACATATTCTGTCAACTTACAAACTACAGGGTGAACATCGTGTTACATTAACAAAGTTCAATGTGTAGAGACATGTTGCGACTATTGGATCATATCGATTTATTTATAACGCGCTGTACAAACATATCAGTCAGTACCAGGTGCCCGTGTTGCTATACATCTTCTTGACTAGTGCCGGATAAGCCTATAATAAAAACTTTAAAATGTGCATACTAGATGAGGATAAACGCATAATTATGAGAACATGTCAGATATCTCGGAAAAACGGTTACGAGTTATCAATTATGGAGCATGGTTTTCAAATAATAAGAAACCATTCAGATGCTATTATCTAGCTGAGACTTGATCGTAATTTTTTTCACACTCAGGCTGAATGATATTCACCAGCTTATAACGTCGTGAATGTTGATTCAGTATTTGAAATTTTAGAAGACGATATTTCTGAGTTTGAAGATCACTGGCGGTTTTAACAATAGGGTCAGTAATAGATAGGTGATATTTGTTTTATTTGTTTGTTTTAGTGAAATTTCGATTGAACACCAAAAACTCATATGTATGAAAACATCTTACAGTAACTAGTTGACATGGGCGGCGATGAGGTGTTTGGAAGCTATGGTAATTAAATGATGCAGTTATCATTAGTTGTACACATGTGTACACAGTGCAGGTAACAAAGTATAAAATGTATTTTCAAACGGTGAGTATATTTTCCAAACCTCAAGTTTTACATGAAAAGAAGTTCCAAGATGCAAATGCAACCTGTGGTAGTCCAACATGTGGTTACCAGAAACTCCTAGAACCAATAATCTGTATACAAAGACAAAATAGATGTATGATTTTATTACATTTAGCTTCAGCATCATGTCGCTGTGCTCTATTGTGTAATTTTATTGTCAATATTATTTGTATTCTAACTAATGGTGAACAAAGGCAAATGTTAATTTCTAGATCGTTAAAAAATAACAGTGCATGAAATTTACTGAAGTACAGCTATATTCTGCAAGCCAAAGCAATCTTGGTGTAATTAGCTACTTTTGACAACACTACATGTATATAATGTAATAGCTTACTTCTTCCTTTAGAAATGAAGAAGCAGATACTCTAGTAAAGGATTCATATTACATGTGCATGTAGAATTAGTAAGGATAACATTAAACGCATAATTATTATAAAATATCCGATATCACAGAAAACGCTTACAATTTATTATTTATCTAAACAATCCACCACTATATCTATGTTTAAATACCTACAAGAAAATTATCTGTATTTTATTAATCTCTTGATGTGTAATAAGCATGTAAAAATATTTGCTTTACAAAGTTTACAGAATTTAAAAAGAATCGTAAACATGTACTACCGTCTTATTTTATATGCAACAGTTAATTAGCTACAGAGGAAAGACAAACCGTTCAAACTGAAACTCGCTCATTGATAAACTAAAATTAAACATGGTTCTCGTTGTATCAATGAAATCACGAATGCAACGCGTGTTAAGTACATAGACTAATTCGTTGATCATTGTACAAAATGTACTATATATATCTAACTAAAGAATACATTAATTAAGTGTGTAAGCTTATTCTCAATATATTCTCAAAAGGAACTTAAATTTCTTCCTTAAAATAATGGCTCAGTATTTCATGCCATCTAGGGAAAATGTGATGAACCAAACGGAAACAATAACACTGTTTTCATTGAAAGAGGAATTCATACAACACGTGGAACCGATTACTTTGCTTTCAAATTTGTTCAGGGATGGGTATGTGAGTAAAAGTTTTTATAAAAGTGTACAGCTTCTTTTTAAAAACGGAAGTAAAAAGGAGGAAATTATCAGTTACGTAATTGACAGCTTACCCTTTCAAGTGGGATTTCCTGCGTTGGTGATCACGTTAGACAAGTGTAGTTATTGCAAATTAGCAGCTCGTTTGTTTTTAAAACTTTTTGAAAGTAATAGTGACTTTCGCATGCACAATGCTGGAACAGTAAGTAGAACGAAGGTACAATCTTTTTTCCGCAATCTCAAACGATTGGTTCACGACTCCCAATTCAAAAACCCTAGGCATACTCTAAGAAACATGGCTATGCGATGTAAAGCAGAGCTTGATAGTGAAACGGATGAGAAGAAACAGCAACTTTTAGCGGACCGATGTGTAGCCGTTATAGGTGTCGAAATAGATTCTTTTTATGATTCTCAGGCATGCGAGCATGAAATCACCCAAGAGGAAATGTTCTTGGAAATGAGAAGTCTGATACCTCGCACGAGTAATCCCTTGATAACAGACACTGTCTACTATACGAGACAAGCAAACATGAATGCTTTCCATGGCAATCTCGATCATGCTGGAAACATGCTTATTCAGGCTAGAACAAGTGCGTTTAATATTGAGCATTGTATTGAGCTGGTAAATATGCTTTATGTAGAGGTGTATGTGAAATTATGGGAATTTGAAATGAATCCCTCAAAAGCAGTTGTAGAATCCCTGATGATGTGGGGTCGAATTGGGCTAGAAAGTCTGGAGAGCGAAAGTGAAGCAACAAAACTGACGTGGCGTCGCATGTTTATACTGAGAATGGTATTTGCATTGCTTGGAATAGGCAACAGGGCAAATATTATTCCTCGATATACCGTAGACTCTGCAAGTTTACACGAAGCTCGAACTTTGTTAGCCGTAATTGACACAAATTGGAATGGTATCGAAGTGAGAAGGGAGATGTTCTACTGCGTTGCACGGGCGAGATTGAACGAACAGCAATGTCGTTTCGAGGAAGCGAAATGTTTCATAGACAGAGCTAAACTGTTAGCAGTCCAGGGTCGCTTTCTTGAGAAGATTCCTTTTATAGATGATTTTGCTCGGCTGCTCAACGAAAAGATTTGCGTTTCGAGTTTAAGCCTATCCACAGATATAAACGAGAAGCCCTTTGCCACAGCAGAAACTCCGTTTCAAAACCAAGATATCACAACGAATAGAGACAACCAACAGCAGGCACTGCAGAATAAAGACATTGTTTTCAAGCGCGACCAAACCAGTGAAGACAGTGTGGTGTCACACAACATCGAAATAAATCATAGTAGTATAAAATATAACTGTTTACTGAAGTACAGGTGCGTGGAATCCAATCTGCCTCAAAATGAAGATGAGCTTTCAGGATTTACCAGGCAAAGTCAGACAACTCAGTATGTTACAAATGATTTAAGTAACGAAAACATATTTCCAAGGCCAAATAATCAGACCGCGATTACCGATAATATCTGTGAAATGGAACCTCTTAAGTGTTGTACAAGTGAATCAAGTTATCACGAACCTACAGTTTGTAAAGAGTCTGTGTCGGAAGTTCACAACGATGTCCGGCACATTGAAGACTTAAATAGTGCTCAGAGTCTACAGGAAAATGAAGGCTTTGCTCTACATTTTGAAGAATTGAAAATGTCTGGAGGAACTCTTGTACTCTGTTCAAATAATCCAACAACCCCAAACACCTCTCTACATACGGATAACGTTTCCGAGAATTCTAACACTGACATTAAAATGTTGGCAGGAACAATGGATTCTTCTTACTGTCTTCAGTCTATTCAAAGTGACCAAAACCAACAACCAGGTAGCAATTTAAGGCGTCATTTGTTATGCCAGTGTCACCAAGGTGTAGACTTTGGAAGCGTGGCACTGTTTGAAGAGCGCAGCGAGGGTGAAGGATCTTCTAATGTCCAGTTACCGCATGTGATATTGCCGGATGTTAAACAAGCACTGATTGACAACAATCATTTAAATAGTGATGGAAGTAGCAACTTAAGACCAAGCGAGAACCAACTTGCCTCTGATATTGATGATGAGGCTTTGTTTGGAGACGGAATAAGTTCGAGTTAAAACAGTGACTTTTGTCCCGGATTGATACATGTTGTCCCGATAAAAACAAGTAAACTTACGTCCTCGATAAATTCAACATTCGCTTTGTAAGAACATTTTCAAATTTGGTTATAACTACGACATGTACCAGTGCAATATATACAAAATATTTTTTAAATTATATACACATTTAGCTTGTATGGTCGGCGCTATTTTTGATGATATTTGCGGATTGTTTATCTCATTTTAGTTTTTCTACAAAAAACTTAATTTTCTGTGCACCCACCTTTTCCTTAAGTTAACATTCAGAACATACAATTCTTTGGAAAATAGAAAGATAAACAGGAGACTGTCTTTTTACGGATAAACACCAACATACTTATTTTGTCATTCAAAGAAAATGCCTTACTTTGTCATATTCACTAGGCGAGTACAATCTGACATACATGTACGGTGAAGTACTATGAACTGATTTAAAGAAAGAGCTGGTTAAAGACGCTTATGTGGTTAAGTGGTTGAGCTGCTGACTTTAAATCACTGTAACCGCTCATAAATTGATGGTCATTGGTCAAGTCCTGCTACTGACCATGTCTCTTTGTGTAGGAAAGCTGGCAGTTTCTTACGGAGGGTAAGAGTCTAGTACTTGTTCTTCCCATGAAAGGTGGTTAGGTTAACTGCCCGCATGTTAGACCGACCAAAATTGGTTTGAACGGCGTAAAAACTCGTACAACGAAACAACGATTTTAATCAAATTTAGAACGAGGGAAAAAAACAGTAATGCAACGATTTCATTGGATGGCAAATAAATCTGCCCACTGAGATAACAAAGATTGCATGGTCTATGCAGCTAATTTGGTTTTATCCTTTGGCAAGTTTATCAAGACCAGGGCGAGGGGCCGTCTCCTGGTTTTGAATAAAGAACGTCAGGATCCCCGAATGAATGGTAATTTTGAGCTTTTGTCGGTTTAACAAGGTAGTTGTAAAATTACACAATAATTGCAAGTATTTATATTAGGTTTGATCATAAAATGCTCAAGTCTGAGTTTTCACATATTTTTTAAGTGTTTAAATATGTTTATGATAGCAATTTGTTTGTGTTAAATGTAAATTATTTATTTAAGTAAAATACACTTTCTCCACAAGTAATGTATAATTATTTTTCTGTAGGAAATGATATTAAACAATGTGATTTAAAATTGAATGTTAGACATGGACCCAATTGGAAATGAGCCTTTGTATTTTGCCTAAGCTTTTAAGGGTTATTCTGTGCAATATAACCTCACTGAAAAATCATAACATGCATAAAAAGAAGTAATTCTTAATACTAATCTGTGATATACAAATCAGTATTAATCAAGTTAATTCAAGTATTTGTAATAACACACTTCAAGCAAAGTCTGTGTTTAAGCTAATTCTGTGCCAAGTATGAAACATTTGTGTTGTAATTTTGTATTTATGTATATAATGTTGATTGTAATTATAATATGACATTGAACAAATAAATCTCTCTATCATCTATAGGAAATACTACGTTTCATATTTGATGACCCTAAAACTTGGTGGGAGGGGAGAATATAGATTTGCTCTTGTCCATGCACATGTCCCAAACTCTTATGGCATAAAGTGCTCCTTTACTAATTGACCTAGTCACCAAACTTCATACAATTATTCATTTGGATGAGATGTTAGAACTAGTTTTAATTTTTTTACTGGATTAGTAACACCAGAGTTATGACCCTTGACCTGGTCAAAATTAGGCCTAAAAGCTTGTGGCACAC
Organism: Saxidomus purpurata; assembly: GCA_022818135.1. Taxonomy (NCBI): domain Eukaryota; kingdom Metazoa; phylum Mollusca; class Bivalvia; order Venerida; family Veneridae; genus Saxidomus; species Saxidomus purpurata. The sequence continues at coordinate 36,234,136 of JAFMSR010000001.1, forward strand.
ACCCATCCTTTACTAATTGACCTAGTCACCAGACTTATCACAAATATTTATTGAGATGAAAAGTTGTGCACCTGGTTTTTAGTTTTCATATTGGACCAATTTTTAAAAAAATAAATGGGGTTACCATTGGGGCCTCAAATGAAGCATTTGACAAGAAACATCCCGTTCCATTGCTCATTTGATTTTACATATATATATATATATACAAAAAACTTTAAAAAATCTTCTCAGGCCTTAGATACTTAGCACGTAGCATTGCCTCGTGGTCCTGTACCAAGACTTTTCAAATCATACCCCATACGTCCAAGTTGGCTCAGCCCTGGGGTCACTTGACCTACAGACCTACTTTCTTCTTATTATCTCACCCGAGCAAATCAGGCTAGTTAGAGTAAAGTTATGGAATTCTGCTCTTGTTTTCTGACAGGTGGAGTGGGGAAATTTCTGTCCTATGAACACAATTCTAGTTTTAAAAGTCGAACCTAGTGTTACTAGGCAATCACGAGATATTGGACTAATCAAACAAAACTTGTATACATATACACTGTACCACTGTATGTTAGATCTCACATAATACGCTTCTTTAACAGACATACGGACAATATGAAATACAGGATGAAAACAAGAGCTGTCCCTCACAAGTGACGAATGCCCCCGAAAGAGGTGCCTCACAGTCTGTGTCCTCTCCATGTGCTCAATAAATGTGCTATGTAATTTTAAAATCCTTCCATGCATGACAGAGTAATCATGCATACAGTATTCCATTACTTTAAACACTAAGTGTGACCTTGACCTTTGAGGTAGGGACTTGGGTCTTGCACGCGACACATCCGCTTGATGTGCTAGACATTTGTGCACAGTTATTTTAAAATCCTTCAAAGCATAATAAAGTTATAGTCCGGACACAAGTGTATGCATATATACAGGATTCCATTACCTATAAACTCTAAGTGTGACCTTGACCTTTGTGGTAGGGATGTGGGTCATGCACGCGACACGTCGCTTGATGTGCTAGACATTTGTGCCAAATTATTTTAAAATCCTTCAAGGCATGACAAAGTTACAGTCCGGACACGAATGTGTGCATATATGCTTATATAGAGGAATCCATTACCTTCAAACTCTAAGTATGACCTTGACCTTTGAGCTAGGGACGTGGGTCTTGCACGACACGTCGTCTTGATGTGCTAGACATTTGTGCCAAGTTATTTTAAAAATCCTTCAATGCATGACAAAGTTACAGTCCGGACCAGGAATGTGTGCATATATGCTTATATGGAGGAATCCATTACCTTCAAACTCTAAGTATGACCTTGACCTTTGAGCTAGGGACGTGGGTCTTGCAGCGACACGTCGTCTTGATGTGCTAGACATGTGTGCCTAGTTATTTTAAAATCCTTCAATGCATGACAAAGTTACAGTCCGGACACGAATGTGTGCATATATAGAGGATTCCATAACCTTCATACTCCAAGTGTGACCTTCACCTTTGAGGTAGGGATGTGGGTCTTGCACGCGACACGTCATCTTGATGTGCTAGACATGTGTGCCAAGTTATTTTAAAATCCTTCAATGCATGACAAAGTTACAGTCCGGACCTAGTTTGGAAGTGGGGACGCACGGACGGACGGACAGACGGTCAGACGGACAGACGGTCAGACGGACAGACGGTGCGATTTTAATATGCCACCCTTCGGGGGCATAAAAACATTTAACCAGACTTATGTCTTGCATTCAGTAAAGGCAGAACTCTAAATCATTCATTCTACATTTATTTCAGAATATTTCACTCAAGCAACAGTTTTGACAAAACAAATATTTATAAATTACATTCAATCTCATTAAATTTGGTCCACAGTAGTGTCTACACTTTTGGCCATCTGTACATATCAGACTAAGTATAAAAGAACTCATAAACAAACAACTATACTTGTTACTTGTACATTGTATATGTAAATCTATACTTAGTAAGTTGAAACTCACACAAATATTTAAGCTATTGTGACCCAGCACGTTTTACTTGTCCTTGAGGTACATTGATGCTTTCTCAGGTATCTTCTACAGTTACTGTACAATGCATTGTATGAGTGGTGAAGTGTATTTAATAAAATATCCATGCAGACAGAAGAACTTGTTACTTACAGTTATTATTAAGTTGTGACTACATATTCAGGAAAATACAAAAGTACATTTTGATCCTGACAAATTGCTGAAGTCTGAAGTCAGCCTGTTATAGCAAAGAACAGTGAAAACTAAAGTCCACCTATTTTAGCAAAGGAATCTACAGCTGCTTTGCATCTAAGAACAAATGCACTTGCTGTATGTTTTAACAAAGATAATTGAAGCACATGTCTTTTTTGTTGGCCTATATTAAACACTGAGCAATTTCATGTTTAAATGTACATTTGTAAAGAGTGTGAATTTTGGTGTACATCAGTAAAGAGAAATGTAAAGAGATCTTTATTACAATTGTGACTTGCACTTTGTATATAGTAAAATGTTTGCATTGAAACTTTCATGTTTGAGATATGAATACCATTCACACAGAGCATCTAAAACAAATCTTGTTGAACAGATATTTGTATTTTGCTTATTCACAAACGTATCGAAATTTCATAAATGTGTAAATGTTCCACAGCAGCTGTCTTAGAAAACATTACATGTACTAGAACTACCACTCATAGTTTACTTTTTTAGTTCATTTTATAACTCGATTCTTGAAATTTTGTCCAGTTTAATTGCTTATGAAATATTCCTGCCAAGCAACAGCTAAATCTTTACAATAGCCAGTTTGTTCATGTCTGACTGTAGCTGGTCTTGTCAACAATTATATTAAAGTGATAAATGGGTTGGTAGAACAATCTGCATACTGAACTTTTGTATGGTACAGTTATGAATAGCCAGACTCTAAAATTACTTTATGCCGTTGTAAATGAATAAAAGCCTGCAGCTAGAAATTGAAGCTGAATTTCTATGTGATATCTATGTGTGCACTCCAACAGTCACATATCCTATAATGAATGTCTACTCCCTAAACAGTAAGTAGTGCATAGCTTCATTCTCTAGCAAGTAAGAATGTACAAAACTGAAAATTCATAAAATGATGGCACCATATTTTCAAAATATATTTTAAGCATTTAACTTTGTAACAGAAATGTTTTGTTCTTTTGAATAAGTATTTTATCTACAAAAGCTATCAAATGTAGGCTTGTTCACTAGCTAATCTGTCCATGAAAGGTTTAACTAATTCACTTGTGGCAAAATTGAAAACCAGTCCAAATGTTATAGAAATGGGCAACGCTGGTAAGGCTTTTCTGAATATGGCTAACAGTAACAGTGTGAAACACAGACCCTGAAAGTAAAAACATACTATCGTTAACATTGAATAAATATATTCATACTAAAACAAGCCTTTGACAATTTGCGTTAAAAGTTCTATAATAAATGCATACTGGACAATGTCACATTGTCTGTAGCTTTGTTTTCAACAATATTTGATTAAGTATTTGTTAGCAAACCCACTTTCTACTTGGTATATACTTAAATACATACATAGTATGCAAAGCTGAATATTGAAAAACATCAATCAAAGTAGGAAGTAATGGAAATTAAGAGAGAAGTAAAGTTTAAAAAGTAAGATTATAAAACATTGGCAAAATTACATGGGCGACTATGAACCGTAACCCTCTTTGGAATTAGACCTGTTCATCTTTCAGTTTGGACAGTGATTGTTCAATGTGCCTCCTATAGAAAATACACTTAATAAATAGACTTAATAGCAAACAGTGCAGATCATGACTGACCGAAAATCTGTAGAGATTAATCATAATCTGCACTAGTTGCAACGGCAAAATCATCTGCCGTCACCATGGTAACCGTTATGATACTTACAATGAGAATAGCCACAAAACATGCCAGAGTTGTGTTCCAATCTCCATATGACGATGCCTTGCCAACTAATACACCATAAAATATAAAATCTCCAAGGCCTAGCTTTATACCTCCTGTTGAAAATAGAAGAAAACAAACAGTTTTATATCTTACTTTGGAACTCTTAAACAGTGATATTTATCAAAGGAGCATCAGGATTGGTAACCTATATATACAATAAGTACCTGCCTGAATTCATTAAAGCCCATAACTCTACCCTGAAAATGACATTAACATGTCACATGACTGCTGTATAGATATAGCCATGGTTAATGTCAATATCAAATAGTTGTGGCTTTCATTTGCAACATCATCATATAATTCATTATTGGAATTGGAGGATGGGTGTTCTTAGCTTAATGTCTCAAACCAGACTATACATCAGTGTTTAATAGCCAACACAGTGAAAGCAAACCATTTTTTTTACAGACCATTTTGTCTGTTTGAATAAACAAACTTATATCATATCTGATACACAAAAGCTTATAATGATAAGTGTCTTATGAAACTCACCCTTAGGAAAGACATGATCAACCTTCCCTCTTAACAAACACAACGCAAATTTTTATACTTTTCCTAAACTGGGTGGTTTTTTACAAAAAAACAGTTAAAAGTCTTACGAGAGGGTGACAAAACCAACGTTATGGTTTTGCGACCAGCATTTCAGACCAGCCTGCACATCGCGTGTCTATCAGGATCCAGCGTTCTCTATCAGTCTTTAATTGTAATAGGGTTTGAGGTTGGGCGAAGCGAACAGCATGGATCTTGAGTCAGATTGCAGGGGGGGGGGGGGTTTGGGGGGTTTATTTTTGGGGGAAAAAAATTTTGTTGTTTTTTTTGTGGGGGTCTTATAAAATTTTGGATATGTTATATTGTACTGAATATATGTTTCAAAACCTGTCTATATCAGAACCCATTTAATAGTATTGCTAGTTACCAAAAAAAAAAAAAAAAAATTTTAATAAAAAAAAATAATTATTAAAATTTTTAAATTTTTTTGCAAAATCCAAACCAAAATGTCACATTCAACATTGTACCGCTAAACATCTATGAAAGCAGATTGGGTTTTTTTTTATGTAAGATTATTTTTGTGAACATTTTAGTGTTTTGTTGGAAAAAGTTCTTGGCACTTGTTGAATTTCTAGCTCTCGACTACATGAATGTACACAAGATTGGAAAAAAACATGATTTTAGTTAAAGAATGTATTTTTTCTATTTATATAAGGCTACACAATATTGTTTAGGCAATATTTTCTTAATGAAGTTTTTAATTGTCATTGGGAAAAGGGGGGGAAAAAAAAAAGAAGATTGGAATGAAATTTTTTCTTTGACATTTCATACCAAAGTCAAAAAGTTGTGCTTTGTAACTAGACAGTAAATTCTTTTATTTTCCTTTAGATCTTATAGAAAGCATTTGGGTTTTATATTGTGAAACGATATTAACTATTGGCCAAAACATGGTATTGAAATACATGTATATACAAACATTTCAGACAATGCCAACACTTACTTTCCTCTTGTTCCTCATCAGTAAAAAATGTAAAAAAGGGGAGGGTTTAATAAAAACAAGAGAGTACATTTCACCAATATATTCTCTGTTTGTGGACTACTCTGATTTTCTGTATTTTCATCCCGTCTGTCCGTAGTTCTTTCCCAGTTTCCCAGGGCGTTCAAAGCCGATCGTGCATTTTGTCGTTTGAATACAATACTTTTATTTTTGGGTTTTTTCCAGGGGCATTTTGTCAAAAAGCATTATACTTTAAACAGCCTTCACAATCAGGCTACAATTCGAACGAAATGAAGCATCAACACCTGCTATAACCCATTTAATAGTTTGCTATTATCCGGAAGTCTTGAAGGGGGGGGGTGTACCAGTTTTTATCACAGAAACACATGGCAATTAGTTTGAAATAATGGCCACAATATGGGCAAATTTTCTATGAAGTTTATTGTTAAAGGCTGATTAACAGATCAACAAGGAAACTACATGTTAACAAACATTTCAGACAATGCCAACACTACTTTCCTCTTGTCCCCATCAGTCGCTGTTTGTGGCTACTCTATTTGTATTTTTGTCTGTCCGATCTTTTCCAGGGGGGGGGGGGGGGGGGGGGGGGGGGGGGGGGGGGGGGGGGGGGGGGGGGGTTGGCGTGGGGGGGGTGTTTTTTTTTTTTTTTTTTTGTTTTTAACAAAAAAACCCCCGGGTTTTTTGTGTTTTTTTTTTTAAAACCCCCCCTTCTTTTTTCCCCCGCAGCGCCATTTGTATTGCTGGCTGCGTAAGTATTCTCAAACACGGCTGAAAGTATTTGCAAAACAATAACGTTCACACAGTTTCCAATTAGGAACAATTCAGACATAGAACTGACTGACAGGCAACATCTTGCCAAAATAAAGAAATGTTTCATAAAAATGATGCTGTATGAATAAAGTGGCATCAGTCTAAAGATAAAAACTCAGTAACTCACTGTGACAAAAATTCCATTCTTATTACACTCTAAAATACAGTTGAAGTATGTTGTAAAGACCTTTCACGAGACACGTTCAACATTAAGTTTGATATGTCTTATTCAATACCGGAAAAACTAGCTGCGAGGTTTAACCTAAAAGTCATTAAAATGGTGATTAAGAATTGTAAATACAATGCAAGAGAAGATTTACTGAACATTTTAGAGATGATATGCTCTGGTTAGGCTTTTTACAATGGCTGCCCACAAAGCCACAGATATAATACAAGTAAAAGCTTTAACATGAGACAGATTTTATATTCCATTTATATTGTTGTCCATGCTTAGACTTGTGAAATATACAGCTGTTACAGTGTTACAATGGGAGTCCTTCTACACAGAACTAGAGGGTTGTACTGGTAAGTGCCTGTATATCAGGAGAGAGTGCCACTAAGAAATAACAATGTTCCATAAAACTCATATGTCACCTGCCCAAGACCTGTTTCACACAAATATAATTCTGAAAACTGCATTAAAATCTATCAATAATAAATTTATGTTTACAATACATTGAAACAAATGCATTATCTTAAAAGGGAGATAATTACTGGAAACAAGAGTCATAGTTCTTGTCTACTGCTATTCTATAAATTGTTCTCTTTTCATCTATCAAGTTAGAGGCCTATATGAATTAAATTCACAAAATGTGAAATAATTCATAGATTATTTTAGGTAGTTATGGTTCCAGTAAACTAGATGTCTTTTGTCCAAATGTATCTTTTCTATGGTTCAAACCAAGGTACTGGCTGGAAAATGTATTAAAAACAGGAAAATACTGATGAAAATTTATTCTGAAGTAATGTACTTCTGATTGATAGGTATCTAACTTGGAAGTCAATCCCTTTGAGTGATACATTTTACATCCAATAAAGTCAAAGCATGATGGACTAAAAGCGTAAGATAGACAGACAGTCAGATAACAGAGAAGTGATCCCCAAGTCTCACCTGGCTTCCCAGCAACACAGACATGTAGTGATAAACTAAACAGGTTAAGGAATCATATTTCAGGTGACTTACAATTAACAAAAGTTGTTGTTCTTTCTGCTCCTGAAACAATGGGGTTACACTTGAGCAACCTAGCTATACTGTAACAACATCAACCTTTTAGGCTTTGAGAAAAGTACGGACCTTGATCAAAGTTATGCATTTGATCAGCTTCATTTGAATACAATCTATAGAAAAGTACTGAGGTTTGTTTTACTAAACTAGTTTTCTTTCTGCCTATTATTATACACTAGCCTTGGTGTTTACACCTGTCAGTAAATCTATGATGAAAGTGGCACCACTTATAACAGCGCCATCATGACTATCTTCCGACAATTCGTTCTCTTTTCATTAACTCACTAATAGTGCAACAGATTGGAAAATTCAAGGTTTGATTAAATGTCGTAAAACCTTTTTCCATATGTTTATTGTCATAATAATGGTGTATTTTCCTTGATATTATTGTCATCATTTCAAATAAAATAAGTTTAAACTAAAGTAATTGGAAATTCAAGTGCTCATCACACTTATGTGCTAAGTTTACATATAGACACATAACATTTTCTTTTAATACTATTAGAATTACTGATAAAATGAAATAACTGAGCAAAAGCATGTCTTGTACAGTACTGTACTGTAGATCATGACTTTAATGTTATCAATATTTTAAGATTTGCATAAGTAATTATCAGTATGATTTTTAGCTAATACATTTATGTATACGTCTTTTATATCATTGGTCTCATATATTGATAATGCTTATCATATACACTGATGAGACTAAGTTTAGGTTATCATTGCTAATCAGTTCAATTTCTTAACAGCATCATAACATGTTTAATATGGTATCATTTAAATATAAAAAAACAACATGACTTAATCTTTATTTGTACTGACACACATATGTATACTAGTAGGTCGTAATGTAGGACACAAGCATATATATTTAATTTATGTCAAATATTTTGCTGAATTTATTTCTTCAGCATCAGAAATATTGTCACAGCAGAAAAAGCCACTTATACAGTACAGCAGAGCTACAGATAAGGTTTTGGTGTAATTGGGTATTTACCCCATTACTTTTTCACCAATTACTTTTTTTAGTTTTCAAATGAGTAACAAATTTTTTTTACCCCATTATATTTTGATCATTTGATATTTTTCCAGAAAGCAATTGCTTCTTTTAGAAAATCATTTGCGTATCGGGACAAACTTGTTTACAAAATGAAGCCTGAAATACTAAATCTCTGCCGAGACTGGTTACAACTTGATTAAAAAACGAAACATACGAAAAGGATTATCCCTGCCGATTCAATGTTCGCTATTTAGTGGAAAGTCATTGCTCGCTGGAACAGTATATAAATACGATTTCAGTTTATTTACTTTCGATACGCAGCGATTTTAAAAGCAAATGCGTAAACTTATTTTCCTTTGCTTTTCTGTATGCTAGGGTTGCTATTTCAATTGCTTTTTTGCCGATTTTGTTTGCGTATTTACGCAAATACGCAGCTTATCTGTACCTCTGCAGTACATGAACATATTTTGTAAAATCTTTACCAGGCTGTAGAAATGTAGTTCGGGTATAACTTTCTGGATAAATTTTCATTTATTTTGGAATAAAATTGAAAATGGTAATGGTTTTATTATCCTCAATTACAGCAAGTCTTTGGCAGTTTTTGTAATAGTAAAGGTTTTTAATGTTTTTGTGATATGAATTTAGAAGTACTCTAGACATCTTTCCAAGCTTGTTGATTTGAATAACTTTATTTCTACAAGCCACATAAACATTGTTTTCTTCATCACATGTAATTCCTTGTGGACATGTAATGGTACTGTGAGTGAATTTGTAAATTACATTTCCTTTAGTACCAAGGGCAATAATTGCATTCTTTTCACTGTCGGACACGTACAAGATGTCTTCAGTATAGTTCGAAGCCATATGGGCCGGCTTTTTAAAGAGCGGTTTTTCATCAGAATCATAGTATATCTGTCGCTTTATGTTGCCTTTGAAGTCCACATACTGAATTTGCCAGTCTGGCAGAGAAAAGCCTGTTGGTATGTAGATGGAGATAGCCAACCCATTGTCAAATGGTTCAACTCCATAACATTCCCCATTTACAATTAAAGCCTTTTGGTAGTAAACTTTATCATACCAATATTTAAGCTTCCATATTTCCCTAGATGTTTTATAAACAAAGTACTTGACTGTTTTATGCTGTTCTTCACTGTCTTTCTGAGCAGATTCGATTGTCATTTGTGATGCAGTTTTGGTTATAAGCTTGAGTTGAAAAGAAGCTGGAAAGGGTGAAATATTCCATTTATCTGTAGGACACATAAGAAAGAATGTATCTCCAAAATTGTTCCAGCAAAATGATGCTAGTAATTCAATCGTGTGTGTACAATAATACGTTTCACATGGGGATACCAAACAAATTGTTAGATATGTGTTCATGAAAGTCACAATGTGCATAATAAATAAGGAGGTACTGGATACCAGTGTTCCAAAGTCGTCTTTACCTACAATTTTATGGTTTTCACTCTGGCTTATTTTTTCATGATGTTTACAACACAAATAACACATAAACTGTTCACAAACACAACAATATCCCACAGCTTCTTTCCCTGTGTATAAGTCACAAATATTACATGCCTGATAGAAAGTTTCTGCTGAACTTAAATCAACTGAACCAAAATTTGTTAACCTTTCTGTGAACTTTGTGGAAGTTTGTGTTCCAGAATGTTTTTTGTCCAAAACTGACAACAGAGTTTGTGTTCCAGAATGTTTTTTGTCCAAAACTGACCATGGAGTTTGTGTTCCAGAATGTTTTTTGTCCATAACTGACCATGGAGTTTGTGTTCCAGAATGTTTTTTGTCCAAAACTGGCCATGGAGTTTGTGTTCCAGAATGTTTTTTATCCAATTCTTTCCATGGAGTTTGTGTTCCAAATGTTGACTGTTTTGAGAAAACGAAAATAATTCTGCTTAAAGCCAGTCCCATTCTGTCTGTCTATTATTGCGTGAAGATAAACTGCAGACAAATACTGAATTTGTATTTGTAAGTTACGCTGAAAAGAGCTAGTCCCACATTCTCATTTCACATAATGAATACTTTAAGAATTTTGTTTACAGATAAATGACAAATGAATATTAAAGTAACTGAAAGAAAACAAAATGCTGTCAAAATGAGTCTTGTATTCAAATTGCCCAGGTATAATATGCAGAAGACTTGTATACTGGTGAATAATTGCTCACAAGTATTGATTTTCATGAATATTTAAAGGTTTAAAACTTCAAGTTGACATTTGATCAGATAAATTCATTGAATTTGGTATATATTGAATGTTGAAGATCAGAATTGATTGGAGTTATTCATGGCTCATTAGCTGGGATAATGTAGTAGAGATATTATACAGCACTCTGTCTTGTACTTCCTTCCTAGCTTATATGGCAACATGGTAGTGTCCCTTTAGCAAGCTAGAGCTTCTGAGTTTGAATCCTGCATGGTGCAAGGATTTCCCCCCTCCCCCACCCACACCCCCCGCCTTTGTGGAGGGGATATGGTTATTGGCTCTGTCCATCTGTGCGTCAGTACGTCAGACCAATATCCAGAGCATAACTATTAAAGTATTCTAGGGAATTTATTTCAACTTTACAAACAGACAGAGGACATTGAGAGGCAGTAAAGTGTGCAAGGACGTAAACTCTAGCTTGTCTTATTTTTTTTTATTATCTCCGTTTATGGAATTTTCTTGTCCAAGCCATAACTCATTAAGTACTGAACCATCTGATTCGAATTGCATACACTTACAGAGGACATTATAATAAGACGCAGTCCAAGAACCATAACTGTACCTTACTCTATTTTGAGTTATCTCCCCTTATTTATTTTTCATATAACTCTTTTGTCTTTTGTCCTGAACAATATTCCGAAAGTATTCAAGGGAATTTATTTTAACTTTACACACAGGCATAGAACATTGAGAGAAAGTGTACTGTTTAAGGACCTTAACTCTTGCTTGTCCTATTTTTACTCATCTCCCTTTTTTACTTTTTCTTATCAGAGCCATGCATGTAACTCCTTAGTATGAAACTGAATTGGTAAAAATTGCATACAGTCGTAGAGGACATTCGTTAAGATGCAGTGCAGTGTCCACAAACAATAACTCAAACCTACCCTGGTTTTGAGTTAAATCCCTTTATTGGTTTTTTGCATAAAATGTTTGTGCAAAGTATACAATTTCAGATTTTTAGAGTGGAAGTGTGACTTTAACACAGAGAAAGCACAGGTGAATAACCCTCAAAATGTTATAATAACTAATATTTTATCAAATTAGAAACTATACCATATACAGTTAAACTTCGTTTGCTGGAACTTCAATCGCTCGAATACAACCGATCGCTCGAACTCAGCCGACGGTCCCAGCAAAACCTCTTTATAAATCATATTGTTCCACCTCCGAAACCTCGAACCCCGATCTCTCGAACCTGTCTGGCGGTCCCTTCAGATCAATTTCATTGTCATTTACATCCTTTTGCTCGAACAATAAAAAGTGTCGGTCTCAATTATCGGGGAAACAATTGTTCTTTTGATCAGACGTTTAATAGACCAACGTTGTTAAATGGTGCATAAGTTTTTAACACTTCAGTAAATGAGCAATAAAAGGTTATCTAAATTTCTTTTACAATGTTGATAAAATTTAATGTAGTAGTAGATTGGCATAATCTAAGTGTTTTTTTCACGAAAATGGATAGAATATTTAATGAGTGACGGATTTTTCAGTAGGGCATCTTGCCGTTAAAAACATTCAGATTAGTGTTAAGTTATGTGGTAGAGATTTTATCATTTTGACTTCTAACTAGAATTGAAAATAGTGAATAAAGTTTTGTTTTATGAGCTTTCCAATGATATAAAACGTTTTGAAATGTCTTGAAATGTCTTCCGTTTTAAGAAAGTCAGGTAAACCGGTATTGGCCCACCCGCTAAGAGCTCTTCAAAAAGGAGGTAGTCAAAACAAATGCAACAATTTAACTGAATTTCAACGATATAACTTTTTTTTCATGCTGGGACAAATTGTCTGAAGTTCAACCTTGGTGTGTAATACGCACTGATCCAGGGAAACATGGTTTAAATGCGTATCATATTCAAGTTTCTACATTATAACAACCCATGAATGGCAGACCTCGATAGCTCGAACTACCGATCCTCGAACTAAATTTGACGGTTCCTTCAAGTTCGAGCTAACTGTACATTCCTCTCACTTCAAATTTCTTAGTCATAGAAAGAGCACTTGGTGGGGGGGAAGGCCATGTATAACATGGCTTTTGTTCACTGTTACAAAAACTTCTTTCAAGAAAACAATCTAGATATATTTCTAGGATTAATTAGATATTAAATATTTATCATAATCAAAGTTAATGCTGCAGAAATAAAGTCTGGGAAAATAAAACATACTCAAATTTATACAAAAACTGCAGAATTTGAAGCCGGCTGAAAGAATCACTTATTATATTTGATGAGTATCAAGGAGAGACATGAGAAAACTACAAAATGTTGCTTTGAACTATTTGCGTTTAAAACACACAGAAGGATATTGAATGACATTCCCAGATAGTCGTGATATATATATGGTCCTGTTTTGCCAACAATTATGTCTAGTAGTATGAGGTTATTTAACAGTGTTGAGTACAATACTGAATTCATATTTAGACGAGGCAAAGCCGAGTCAAAATATGGATTATTACTGCTATGTGCGAGTCCAGTTGAATACAGTATTGTACACAACACTGTTAAATGACCTCTTTATTTTACACCATCATAAATATTATAATGACAAAATTTAATGACGGGAAAACTACCATTTACATAACAGATTTTATTGACAATTTGAAAATTTCCTATTTTACATCAAAATTATTGTGTATTTACAAGATATAACAAAACTGTACATTATTTTCAACTTTGAAAACAATAAACATTTTAATCTCATATTGACACAAGTAAGAAGAAATAAGTGTAAATACAGGTTGGGGATGAAAAAATGAAAATCAACTTTTTCTCAAGTTGCTTATAGATGGATAGAAAAAGAAAATGAATACACACAACCCTATGTTTATTTCAAAAATAACAATTTTACAGACTTTTTTGCAGCTTTTTCAGCTAAAAACTCCTGTATTTCGTCATTTGTCAAAAAAATTTCTAAGTGGCAGACGAAACACTTTATATACAAGGGGAGTAACTCCGAACAACTCGGAAGGGTGAATATCGTACGAGTTGTCCCGTCCAATATGGAAAAAATATGGATTTTAGGGACTCGAGTCCAATACGAAAACAAGAGCTGTCCCTCACAAGTGACGAATGCCCCCGAAAGAGGTGCCTCACAGTCTGTGTCCTCTCCATGTGCTCAATAAATGTGCTATGTAATTTTAAAATCCTTCCATGCATGACAGAGTGATCATGCATACAGTATTCCATTACTTTAAACACTAAGTGTGACCTTGACCTTTGAGGTAGGGACTTGGGTCTTGCACGCGACACATCCGCTTGATGTGCTAGACATTTGTGCACAGTTATTTTAAAATCCTTCAAAGCATAATAAAGTTATAGTCCGGACACAAATGTATGCATATATACAGGATTCCATTACCTATAAACTCTAAGTGTGACCTTGACCTTTGTGGTAGGGATGTGGGTCATGCACGCGACATGTCGTCTTGATGTGCTAGACATTTGTGCCAAATTATTTTAAAATCCTTCAAGGCATGACAAAGTTACAGTCCGGACACGAATGTGTGCATATATGCTTATATAGAGGAATCCATTACCTTCAAACTCTAAGTATGACCTTGACCTTTGAGCTAGGGACGTGGGTCTTGCACGCGACACGTCGTCTTGATGTGCTAGACATTTGTGCCAAGTTATTTTAAAATCCTTCAATGCATGACAAAGTTACAGTCCGGACACGAATGTGTGCATATATGCTTATATGGAGGAATCCATTACCTTCAAACTCTAAGTATGACCTTGACCTTTGAGCTAGGGACGTGGGTCTTGCACGCAACACGTCGTCTTGATGTGCTAGACATGTGTGCCTAGTTATTTTAAAATCCTTCAATGCATGACAAAGTTACAGTCCGGACACGAATGTGTGCATATATAGAGGATTCCATAACCTTCATACTCCAAGTGTGACCTTCACCTTTGAGGTAGGGATGTGGGTCTTGCACGCGACACGTCGTCTTGATGTGCTAGACATGTGTGCCAAGTTATTTTAAAATCCTTCAATGCATGACAAAGTTACAGTCCGGACACGAATTTGTAAGTGGGGACGCACGGACGGACGGACAGACGGACAGACAGACGGACGGACGGACAGACGGACAGACGGTGCGATTTTAATATGCCACCCTTCGGGGGCATAAAAAATACAGTTTTTATGGATTGTAGGTTTCTGATGATGCTATTATAGTCTTAAGTAACCGTAAATGCATATCAAATCATACAGTACAATACTGGTTTTTATTTCATTGTCATGTGATGTTAACAAAAGTTTTCAATTGGTTTAAATCATGCAGGTGTGAAATAATAAGTTCTATCATGCATGTCAACGACATTGTTATCACAACCTTATTTTAATCAAAGCGCTGTGAGCGCTGAAGGCCTGGGGGCTATAGGTTAACTCCCCGAAAAACAACTTTTCACCTACGTGTTCTGCGTTGAATCTTACCTAAAGCGCGGGTCGAAATGTGCAGAGGACGAAATTCAATATATGACACAGAATGAATGATTCACAAATATATGGGTGACAGGGAAGTTTGTTTTATTATGAAATGTACGTTAAATGAAAAATAATCACATAGTCAACATTATAAAATGTTTAAGCCAGTACAAATAATTCGATCTGCGCTTTGTACAACTTCAAGCGATATGATCTGATGATGTGGATCGAAAATTATTGTGTACCAATGACAAGACCTTGAAACAGAAATAAACAATGCAATACCAGCAATGAAATATAAATACAGTACTGTACAATGTGTATAACAGAGAAAACCAAAAATGATTCTGGGTTACCTTGTAGTTGTAATCAGTGAAACCGTTCACTGGGCCTCGACATGCAGCGTCCTCGATAAATGGCGGGTGAATTTGATCACGTTAGTTCCTTCTCGGGAATGTACGTAAGTTATATCTTTTTTTAGAGACATTTATTTTTAGGTAAATATATATGTAATCGTTAGTAAATAACAAAGTTGTCAATGAAATAACATCGGAAATTTGAAAATCAAACTACAAACTCTTATATCGAAGCTTAGTGCGTTTTCGTAAATTTCCGTAAATATCCGTACTTTTCCGTGATATGCATATGATTATCTTCCGTAATCAGCTAACAGCGCATTAATTTCTAAAACAGAAAAAAATGTGTAATGCAGCCCGTAAGCTATATACCTTCCTGCAGTCGTTTGAAGATTTATGTACTATTTTTATTTGTAACATGTTCTTATCATATGCGGCATTCAAACAGAAGATTTATCTGGTCTGTCTTGCACTACTTTCGCATAGCGCATGTTTACAGTTGTTATTCGCACATAGCACGGCTAAAATTCTTGCAGGGTTTGAAATGTGGTATACTAACTTAGGCCTTGGGGACTTTCAGTCCCCAGGCCAAAAACTATTAAAATTTTGAACAGTTTCTAAATAGAATAATTATATAAGAAAAGCACCACATCCCTTAGCCTCATTTCTGTTAAAATTCTGTTTCTTAATTTTCCATAGTGAGAGAATACAAAGTTGATCATTTGTTTTGTGCCAAACAAAATCAAATTCTGACAAGCCTTTTCAGAAAAAGATATTAGAAAGAATTACAATGTTTGTATATTGATTATAAAAGAAATAACAATTATAGGGCAAACTCTGCAGATACTAAGCTAATCTTGACGAAATTTGCGTGTGCAACATGGCAATATGTTACTGTATATGTAAATTTAATGACATGGTAATAGATCCATTGCTTCCTTAGTTTTGCCTCAGAAAGGAAGGACAGACAGACGGGCAACGCCAAAACAATATCCATCAACCTTTGGCAGGGGATAAACAAGAGCTGTCTGCAGTACGTTTTCTTAAAAGGGAGATAATTACTGGAATCAAGAGTTATGGTTCTTCAATAATGCTCTTCTTTTAATTGTTCTCTTTCCATGTATCAAGTTAAAATAGTCTTGAACATAAGGCCCATATAAGCTAAAATCACAAAATGTGAGATAATTCATAGATTATTTTGGGTAGTAATGGTTCCAGTAAACTAAATATCTTTTGTCCAAATATATATTTTCTATGGATCAAACCAAGATATAAAAATGTACTAGCTGGAAAATGTATTAAAAACAGGAAATAATTAAAAATATTGATGAAGATTTAATCTGAAGTGATGTACTTCTAACTGCTATGTATCTATATAACTTGGAAGTCAATCCCTTTGAGAGATACATTTTACTTCCAATAAAGTCAAAGTATGATGGACTAAAAGCATATGACAGACAGACAGATAGTCAGATAACAGAGAAGTGATCCCCAAGTCTCACCTGGCTTCCCAGCAACACAGACATGAAGTGATAAACTAAATAGGTAAAGGAATCATATTTCAGGTGACTTACAATTAACAAAAGATGTTGTTCTTTCTGCTCCTGAAACAATGGGGTTACACTTGAGCAACCTAGCTATACTGTAACAACATCAACCTTTTAGGCTTTAAGAAGTACGGAACTTGATCAAAGTTATGCATTTGATCAGCTTCAAATAAAAACAATCTAGTATTTACTGAGGTTTTGTTTTACTAAATCTAGTTTTCTTTCTCCCTATTATTATACTAGCCTTGGTGTTTACACCTGTCAGTAAATCTATGATGAAAGTGGCACCACTTATAACAGCGCCATCATGACTCTCTTCCAAAAATTCTTTCTCTTTTCATTAACTCACTAATAATGAAACAGATTGGAAAATTCAAGGTTTGATTTAATGTTGTAAACCCTTTTTCCATACATTTATTGTCATATGGTGTATTTTCCTTGATATTGTCACTGTCATCATTGGAAATAAAATTTGTTTAAACTAAAGTAATTGGAAATTCAAGAGCTCATCTCATTTATGTGCAAAGTTTACATATAGATACATAAAATTCTTCTTTTAATACTATTAGAGGAATGGCTAATATAACTGTGCAAAAGCATGTGTAATAATTCTTTAATATTATGCAAAGATACAGCTTTACAGTTATTATGTCTGTGTTCAAAGTCCATACACAGAACACTCAACAAACTGTGATAAATCCGGAAATTATATTGTCTGAAACAATAACAATATGGGTAAATGTGTAAGTCCAATCAACACTTTTCACAAACATTTTCCACATTAAAACTTCATGTATATATAGGAAAATAGTTACTAAAATATTACAGCATGGATTTTACTCGTCTCAAAGTTAACCAATACGAATGCATTCAAACTTGAAAACCACAACAACTAGCGGTCGTTTTCAGCATGATAAAGATTGAGAGAAAAATTAAGCTTATACAAAATTTAATTTTACTTTTAAGTAATAAATTGGGTGGAATACTGTTTGTTTAGCTGACCTTGAGATTCATTATAACTGAGCAAATTAACACAGAAAATCATTTATCGTTAGTTACAGCCAATTTTTCGCAACATCAAAATTCGTTTAAAGCATGTGAGACTGTATATAATAATAAAGAAATGCAGTCAGGTAATAAATTTTACTACATTATACCCGAGTTCGTTATACAAGTGAGCATCACTGAATTGTTTTGCGCAAAATAATTACATATTGGCAAATCACAACCATTTATCTAACAATAATAAAATAAAGTTGGATCTGCTAAAGGAAATCTGCCCCCTGAAAATTTGCTTTAATTAGTTCCTGTTTTAAGGTTCAGGCTCCCATAATATTTTTGCTTTCAATTTTACATTGCATCTATTTAACTCAAAAATTAATATTTATTATCTAATTTCCTAGAGAAGTCTAAAATTATTTTCTATAAGAAGTAAAATATCATAACAGTGAAAAATGCTTGCCCCAGATGGGATTCAAACTCAGAACCTCTAGCTTGCTATAAAAGCTAGCTCAAAGACAATAGAGTAACAAGCGCTGTATTATATCTCCTACACTATCACAATGAGTCATGAATAACTCTAATGTCCTATCAGTTTCAAACAAAATTCAATAAATTTATGTTATCAAATGTTAACTTGAAGTGTTAAACCTTTAAGATGTTAATGAAAATCAATACTTTGTATGGGTCTTCTGCATATCATACCTGGGTAGTTTGAATACAAGACTCATTTTGACAGCATTTTGTTTTTGTTAAGTTACTTTAATCACAATGGAGATTAACGTGAACAAAATAATCTCTAAACAAAAGTAGATCTCTCAAAAATGTTAAAAAATAATGAGAGCCGTTTAGCTGTAAATGTAAAATGTAGTCTATCTTATTGCAACATAAAATTATTCTAGAACTACGCAATCTCAATCATAGTCACCTTCAGATTGTGCTGAACACTTCAAGAAACTGACATAATTTATTTTTGAAGTGTTAGCACAATCAGAAGGTGACTGTGATGGAGTCCTGTGTTGTTCTATAATACTTTTATGTTATCATAAGATGGGTTATATTTTCAATTTACAGCTAAACGTCTCTCATTATTTTTTAACATTTCTCATAGATGTACTTTTGTTTAGAGATTATTTTGATCATGTGATTCCCCACGTGTTAATATTCACTTGTCATTTATCTGTTTACAAAACTCTTGAAAGTATTCATTATGTGAAATGAGAATGTGGGACTAGCTCTTCACAGAGTAACTTACAAATGCAAATTCAATATTTGTTGGCAGTTTATCTGCACGGAATAATAAAAAGACAATAGAATGGGACTGGCTTTAAGCAGAATAATTTTAGTTTTCTCAAAACAGTCAACATTTGGAACACAAACTCCATGGACAGTTTTGGACAAAAAACACTCGGGGACACAGACTTCTACAAAGTTCACAGAAAGGTTAACAAATTTTGGTTCAGTTGATTTAAGTTCAGCAGAAACTTTCGATCAGGCATGTAATATTTGTGACTTATACACAGAGAAAGAAGCCGTGGGATATTGTTGTGTTTGTGAACAGTATATGTGTTATTTGTGTTGTAAACATCATGAAAAAATCAGCCAGAGTGAAAACCATAAAATTGTAAGTAAAGATGAGTTCGCAACATTGGGAGCCAGAACATCTTTATTTAGTATGCACATTGTGACTTTCATGAACACCTCTCTACCGAACTGTACGTTATCCCCATGTAACAGCTTTGTGTGTACTCACAGGAGTGAATTACTAGTATCTTTTTGCTGGAACTATTTTGGACATACATTCTTTCTTATGTGTCCTACAGATAAATATAATAGTTCATCCCTTCCGGCTTCTTTTCAACTCAAAGTTATAACCAAAAATGTGGTACAAATGACAGTCAAATCTACTCAAAAAGACAGTGAAGAACAGCATAAAACAGTCAAGTACTTTGTGTATAAAACATCTAGGGAGATATGGCAGCTTAAATATTGGTATAACACAGTTTACTACCAAAAGGCTCTAACTGTACAGGGGGAATGTTTTGGAGTTGAAACATTTGACAATGGGCTGGCTATCTCCCTCTACATACCAACAGGATTTTCTCTCCCAGACTGGCAAATTCAGTATGTGGACTTCAAAGGCAACATTAAGCGACAGATATATTATGATTCTGATGAAAAACCGCTCTTTAAAAAGCCGGCCCATATGGCTTCCAACTATACTGAAGACATTTTGTATGTGTCAGACAGTGAAAACAATGCAATTATTGCCCTTGGTACTAAAGGAAATGTAATTTACAAATTCACTCACAGTACCGTTACATGTCCACAAGGAATTACATGTGATGAAGAAAACAATGTTTATGTGGCTTGTGGGAAAAACGTTATTCAAATCAACAAGCTTGGAAAGATGTCTAGAGTAATTCTCAATTCAGCTAACAAAAACATTAAAAACCTTTACTATTACAAAAACTGCAAAAGACTGGCTGTAATTGATGAGTCAAAAACCATTACCATTTTCAATTTCATTTCAAAATAAATGAAAATTTATCCAATTTTTTTTTACAAGAACTACATTTCTACAGTCTGGTAAATGTTAAACAAAATATGTACTGTTCAAGTGTTTTTTTCTGAAAATAAAATCAGCACAATATTTAACATGATTTTAATATTCATGCTAGTGTTCTACATATAATGATTTTTGACATGATTGTAACATATACTGGATTCCTACCAGTTCTCGGGCGGAAAATGAACATTTTTGTATTTATTGTAGCAACAAATACTAGTAAACCCATAAAATATTCCAAGGATAAACTTAGGTATTGTGATGACATTGTAAACTTGTCAGTTTAGCGACTGCGTCCACAGCTTGTGTATAAATGAGGCAAGAAAAGGGGTACAATTTCTCTCTTTAAAGCCACATCGGGCAACCAATTATCGGGCACTCAACTTTGTGCAAAGCACTATTCCCAACAAAGATGTTTAGTGCTTGTTTTACTATTTTAAATACATGTACGAAAAAAAAACCAATAAATATATGTATATTCCATTCAAGATACACACCATTTAACTTGCATTATTTACATTTGTAGTGTTCATGTTCAGAAGGATGGAATATGAACAGTAATGTTTTTTCTTTCTCATGCTGATCCTTAAAAACAGAAAAAACGGGGAAGCCAAAATAAATAAATAAGCGTTTTGTGAGCCTTGAACCCTGTCCGCGTGGGTGACAAACTATGATCGTAACCACTCGACCAATTCTGACAACTGCTGTGTTCCATCGTATTTAAAACTACTTATCTCATATCGATTTTATATTACGCCTCATCAGTTACACGGTCTATTTATGTTAAAATTGTATTTCTTGAATATACTTACTTTTACACATTTTTATTCAAATAATTATATATCTGACATAGTTTCGTTCACATTTTCTGCAATATCGATATTCAGTGTACCTTTACAAACTGAACCCCTGCTTTTATCTCAGCGCATGCGCAATAAAATCAGAAAAACCCCAACTGCTGGCAGCTTAGGTTATAAATAGTAACACAATAGAGAAGTGATTTAAGCGGGATATTTAACAAATATGAGAAGTTTGAGTTTCCTATTTAGTCACTTACACCGAAAGAACAATCGTCCCAGTGACACGGTTGCGTAATTTAGGACCTTGAGTACGGTATAAAGCCTATGCGGTACGAAACATAAAAACGCCCAAAGATCTGGTAGCGCCCGATAACTGGTAGGAATCCAGTACTTAAAGCTGCTCGCTCTCAGATTTTGGTAAAAAAATAAAGTTCTTCAAACTGTATGTAAATAACGTAGTTTAGAACATATAAAAAGGCTCCAGTATAAATTCCTGCCACCTATATCTCTAAATTAAAAAAAATATGCTACCAAATTCAAAAGCGTTGCTTATATTTTTGCTTATAATTTGATTCTAGCCTTTAGTTTTATATGTATGTATAATTATGTCAATTTAAAAAAAAAAAAATTGACGGTAACTAAGATAAGCAGCTTTAAGGACAAAAGTTCTGTACGGTTTAATTAAAGTAACACAAAAACTGAAATAGGATATTTTATTCATAATTAGAAAAGCATAAGAATATCATCATTTTCGAATCAATTTACACATTTTCAATGTTCCTGACGTCAAATAGAATGTTCGTGGGCGTTTAACGCAAGTACAACATGTGTTGCAGGCTCACTGACCTCCAGTCGAGATAAAACACGCAAATTTTGCTATCTTGAAAGCTTCGTAATAACAACATACGTTGAGTATTTGTCTAAATTTTTATGTCTTATGTCTAGGACTATCCTTTGGTAACAAAAATCACTTGAAATTTTTGTGATTATAAGCTTCATGTACATACAATTTAGATAAATGTGAAATTCATGGTTTATGCCATTACGGTTGATTGAATGTTTTTTGTATAGAATTCTTAACACCTTGTGATGTAGCAAGTAGTCTCAAAATATAAATTTGCAAATAAAAAATTAAAACTTACGTACAATTAAAATTTAATTAAACAATTTTGAACCGGACAGAAGTTTTGTCCTTAAGTATATATGCTTGTGTCCTACATTATGAGCTACCAGACAGAAACTGCAGTAAACATGTATGTACCAGTACAAATAAAGGATGTTTAATGTTTTTTGTATTTTAATGATACTGTATAAAACAAGTTATGATGCTGTTGAAAGCACATGCATTTCATACTTTCAATCAAACTTTAAAATGCCATTACTTTCAATAGTTAATCCTTATGTAGTGTTTACAGATTAGATGAGAATCAAAATATATTTTAAAAAGAGTTAAACAAGTGACAACT
Source organism: Saxidomus purpurata (assembly GCA_022818135.1). Classification (NCBI taxonomy): domain Eukaryota; kingdom Metazoa; phylum Mollusca; class Bivalvia; order Venerida; family Veneridae; genus Saxidomus; species Saxidomus purpurata. Next base: position 36,257,003 of record JAFMSR010000001.1, read on the forward strand.
AGTATTTCACTAAATTTATAAAGCAAACAACATTTATCACACTGTTTATTTGGTTATGTTTAGATTGCTTACAGGAAAACATTCTATTTAACATGTGTTTTCTATTTTCTAGTAACATAGTATTCTTTGCTGTGAAAACATAAGATGTGTCATATTTGAAAAATGAAATTACTGAATGAATTCTGAAAATAATTAAAATCTGAAATATCCAATTGTTTACGTTTCTTGTTTTCGAGACCATTTGAGAAACTCTATCTTCTGAGACCTTGTGAGATTCTCTATTTTCTGAGACCTTATGAGATTCTCTATCTTCTGAGACCTTATGAGATGCTCTATCTTCTGAGACCTTATGAGATGCTCTATCTTCTGAGACCTTATGAGATACTCTATTTTCTGAGACCTTATGAGATGCTCTATCTTCTGAGACCTTATGAGATGCTCTATCTTCTGAGACCTTGTGAGATACTCTATCTTCTGAGACCTTATGAGATATGCTCTATCTTCTGAGACCTTGTGAGATATGCTCTATCTTCTGAGACCTTATGAGATTCTCTATCTTCTGAGACCTTATGAGATATGCTCTATCTTCTGAGACCTTATGAGATGCTCTATCCTCTGAGACCTTATGAGATTCTCTATCTTCTGAGACCTTATGAGATATGCTCTATCTTCTGAGACCTTATGAGATGCTCTATCTTCTGAGACCTTGTGAGATATGCTCTATCTTCTGAGACCTTATGAGATGCTCTATCTTCTGAGACCTTGTGAGATATGCTCTATCTTCTGAGACCTTATGAGATGCTCTATCTTCTGAGACCTTGTGAGATACTCTATCTTCTGAGACCTTATGAGATGCTCTATCTTCCGAGACCTTGTGAGATATGCTCTATCTTCTGAGACCTTATGAGATGCTCTATCTTCTGAGACCTTGTGAGATATCCTCTATCTTCTGAGACCTTGTGAGATACTCTATCTTCTGAGACCTTGTGAGAGATGCTCTATCTTCTGAAACCTTACGAGATGCTCTATCTTCTGAGACCTTGTGAGATACTCTATCTTCTGAGACCTTGTGAGATATGCTCTATCTTCTGAGACCTTATGAGATGCTCTATCTTCTGAGACCTTATGAGATATGCTCTATTTTCTGAGACTTTGTGAGATATGCTCTATCTTCTGAGACCTTATGAGATGCTCTATCTTCTGAGACCTTATGACATTCTCTATCTTCTGAGACCTTATGAGATTCTCCATCTTCTAAGACCTTATGAGATTCTCCATCTTCTAAGACCTTATGAGATTCTCTATCTTCTTAGACCTTATGTATGAGGTTCACTATATTTGAGACCTTATGAGATTCTCTATCTTCTTAGACCTATTGTATGAGATTCTCTATCTTCTTAGACCTTATGTATGAGGTTCACTATCTTCTGAGACCTTATGAGATTTTCTATCTTCTTAGACCTATTGTATGAGATTCTCTATCTTCTTAGACCTTATGTATGAGATTCTCTATCTTCTGAGACCTTATGAGATTCACTATCTTCTGAGATTCTCTATCTTCTGAGACCTTATGAGATTCTCTATCTTCTTAGACCTTATGTATGCGGTTCACTATCTTTGAGACCTTATGAGATTCTCTATCTTCTTAGACCTTATGTATGAGATTCACTATCTTCTGAGACCTTATGAGATTCTCTATCTTCTGAGACCTTAAGAGATTCTCTATCTTCTTAGACCCATTGTATGAGATTTACTATCTTTGAGACCTTATGAGATTCTCTATCTTCTGAGACCTTATGAGATTCTCTATCTTCTTAGACCTTATGTATGAGATTCACTATCTTTGAGACCTTATGAGCTTCTCTATCTTCTTAGACCTTATGTATGAGATTCTCTATCTTCTGAGACCTTATGAGATTCTCTATCTTCTGAGACCTTATGAGATGCTCTATCTTCTGAGACCTTATGACATTCTCTATCTTCTGAGACCTTATGAGATTCTCCATATTCTGAGACCTTATGAGATACTCTATTTTCTGAGACCTTATGAGATTCTCTATCTTCTGAGACCTTATGACATTCTCTATCTTCTGAGACCTTATGAGATTCTCCATATTCTGAGACTTTATGAGATTCTCTATCTTCTAAGACCTTATGAGATTCTCCATCTTCTAAGACCTTATGACATTCTCTATCTTCTGAGACCTTATGAGATTCTCTATGTTCTTAGACCTTATGTATGAGATTCACTATCTTTAAGACCTTATGAGATTCTCTATCTTCTTAGACCTTATGTATGAGATTCTCTATCTTCTGAGACCTTATGAGATTCTCTATCTTCTGAGACATTATGACATTCTCTATCTTCTGAGACCTTATGAGATTCTCCATATTCTGAGACTTTATGAGATTCTCTATCTTCTGAGACCTTATGAGATACTCTATTTTCTGAGACCTTATGAGATGCTCTATCTTCTGAGACAACAGAATTTAAATCACTTCATAATCAAAGTTAATGCTGCAAAAATAAAGTCTGGGGAAATAAAACATACTCCAACTTATACAAAAACTGCAGAATTTGAAGCCAGCTAAAAGAATCACTTAGTATATGGTATGAGGACCAAGGAGAGACAAGAGAAAACTACAAAATATTGCTTTTGAGCTATTTGCATTTAAAATGCACAGAATGTCATGATATATTCATTGTCCTGTTGTGTCTAGTAGTCAATTCTACTAAACTAGATGGGTGTACAGTAGAACACTGTGTCGCCCTCTTACGCTTTGTCAGAATAACCAATAATTTTGTGACAAAATCTAAGTACAAAAATGCGCATAACTCTGTTAAATATGACCTTGACCTAGAAAATTGGGGGCATCATGACATTTATGTTATAAGCAATACAATTTGAAAGTTTGGTGAAGAAATCTTAAGAAATAGCAAAGTTATAGCCATCATTAAGTTTTCGTGACAAAATCTAAGTACAACAAGAAATGCGGCAAACCAATTTTCAACAGCGCCTTAAAATTCTAAATTTAATAATACATTTATTAAAAAAAAACAAGTTACAAAGTAGACATGAAATAAATATCAATCTTTTTAAATACCTCCAAAGAGATATGACCTTTGACTGCCAAATCAAGTTAAAATCATGTAAACAGGATTTTCAAGTTAAGTCACGTGACCTTGACCTTGGAGCCAGCCATGCGGAACATGCGTTCTGCACGTCATCTTATGTGGTAAACATTTGTCTGAAGTTTCATCAAAAATCTTCAAAGGGTTGAAGAGTTACAGAGCGGACAGGATTTTCAATGTTATGTCCTGTGACCTTGACCTTGGGGCCAGCCATGCGGAACATGCGTCTGCCGCATCTTGATGTGGTAAACATTTGTCTGAAGTTTCATCAAAATTCTTCAAAGGGTTGAAGAGTTACAGAGCGGACACAATTTCGTTTGACGCCCGCCCATCCGCCCATCCGCCCATCCGCCCATCCGCCCGCCATACCCCAATCTAATAACCAGGATTTTCAAAATTGAAAACCTGGTTAAAAAGGGAAGTAACTCTGTCAAATATGACCTTGACCTACAAAATTTGGCGGCATCACAACCCTTTTGACATAAGCAATACAATTTGAAAGTTTGATAAAGAAATCTTAAGAAATGACAAAGTTATAGCAAAAATCTAAGTATAAAAAGGGGCATAACTCTGTCAAATATGGCCTTGACCTACAAAATTTGGCGGCATCATGACCCTAATGTCATAAGCAATTGAAAGTTAGATGAAGAAATTTTAAGAAATGGCAAAGTTATAGCCAACGTTAAGTTTTCGTGACAAAATCTAAGTACAAAAAGGGGCATAACTCTGTCAAATATGACCTTGACCTACAAAATTTGGCAGCATCATGACCCTTTTGTCATAAGCAATACAATTGTAAAGTTTAATGAAGAAATCTTAAGAAATGGCAAAGTTATGGCCAACGTTAAGTTTGTGTGATGGACGGAGGGACGGACGGACAAAGCGATCCCTATGTATCGCCTTTTCTCCGAAAGGGCGACACAAAAATGTTGTTATAACAAGCTCATTTTAAAAGCTTTTAAAATTTTGAAAAGTTTCTATATACAAATGTAGAATAATTATATAAGTAAAGCACAACATCCCCTTAATGGCCTCATTCCTGTTAAAATCCATTTTCTAAATTTTCCACAGTGAGAGAATACAAAGTTGATCATTTGTGCCAAACAAAATAAAATTCTGACAAGAAAGAATTTTAATGTTTGTATATTGGATGTTAAAACAGATGTTCCCCAAGGGTCGATATTAGGTCCTTTGTTGTTTTTAATTTTTGTAAATGATCTGCCTTTGATAGTAAATAATACAAATCTTGATATGTATGCAGATGATTCCACTTTATACAGTTTTGGCAAAAATGTATCGAAAAGCAGAAACTTCTTGGATTAAAAGTAGATCTATCTTTGGACTGGAACTATCAAATAAAGGAAGTTTGTTGTAAAATCAATGTAAAATTGAACCTTTTTAAAAGGATATCACGATATTTGACAAATGACATAAAAAAGATTTATTTCAATTCCTATATTCTGCCAGTGTTTGACTATTGCTTCAATATATGGGGGAATTGTAGTCAAACAAATATTTACAAATTATCGAAACTGCAAAAAAGATCTGCTAGAATAATCTTACAGCTTCCATTTAGAACTCCTTCATACACCATGTTTAAACAACTGTCCTGGTTGCCATTAGATGTACGATTTAAGTACCACATAGGCGTTCTTGTATACAAGGCAGTTAACAAGCTCGCCACTGACTATTTTTGTAGATTAATCAGAAAGTCCCAAAATACTCTTTACGGTCCGCGACCAATAGAGATCTTACAAGCTCCACACCGCAATACTTAAAGAAAACATTTGAATTTTCAGGAATGTGTATCTGGAATGAGATTCCCATAATAATGAGAAACAGTAAAACCTAAAAGCATTTCAAATCTTCATTTTTCAAACTTCTCATAAATAATTTATATGGAGAATCCAGATCATTGACTTTACTTTAACACAGTGTGAATGTGTTATGGCTTTTGAATTTAGTTTTGCTCAAATCAATCTCGTAACTTGTTCTTTTTGTTTTGTTTATACCATGCATTTTATAAGAAGGCCTCATGTTAGAAAGTTTTATTTTAAACATATAGACTTAATGAGTTACCTTCTATAAATAAAGATTATTATTATTATTATTACTATTATTATTATACAAGAAAAAAATAATTTAAGGGCAAACTCTGCAGATACTTATTAGTTTCTTATATGAGCACGAGGTTCAGATCGAAATATCCGTCACTGAGGGTAACTGTTTTGGCGGGAACGAGGCTCTGTCAGCAGTACAGCGCGCTAGACTTTTTTCAGTGCTTGCCGATAAAACAAAACTTTGGCAGTAAAAGGCAAAACAAGGATCTGTATAAACCAGTGGCAAGATATTAAGTCAAGAGTTATTCGTTATTCGAGTTAATTGTTTGATATCCCTGAATACTACATGAAAGTTTTAACTTAATACTCTAAGTGGTTCATGATATATGTGCATGACATTGCCAGTTGCACTGGAGACTTTTATTAGAAATTTTTTAAGTACAATCAAAAAGAAATTGATCAACTCTTGCTAAGGGAAATGTGTGATGATTGCACATAACCATTCCAACTTTCAAAGCAATATCTCAAATGTATAAGTCAACAAGTGAATAAGTATGAAAATTTCAACTGAGTTTCTAAGTTGAAAAGGGCCATAATTCAAATGAAATCCTTAACAGAGTTAACTTCTCTTGCCCGCATCTGGGAATCATGATGGTTAACAAGTATTCCAACTTTCAAAGTAATATCTCAAACGGTTAAATCAAAAAGTTAACATAACCGAGATTCTAAGTCAATAAAGGGCCATATTTTTTTTTAATCATTGACAGAATTAACTTTTCTTGCCTACACATGCAAACAAGAACCTGAATCTCAAAGGGTTATATCAGTAAGTAGATTTTACACAGTTTAAATATATTTTCTTATTCAAAAAAGGTTCATAGTTCTGACAAAAACCTTGACAGTGTTATGCACTCTTGTCTGTTGATGGAGGTAATGATGGTAAATAAGTTTTGATAGGCCTAAAAATATAAATATGTCTGTTTCCTGTAACATGCAGAAAAAAAAGATGTGTCAGTAGGTAGAATTTGTTTTTTTATGTGAACTTGTAATTTGATGAGTACCGATAACAGTATTCAGTTATTACATGTACTAGGTCTTTGATGAAATATTTATAGCAGAAATCAATAAAAAACATTTTTGAACCCAGACAACACCAAATTTTATGAAAATAGAAATGTTCTTCATGCTATTTTTCTCAGGGTCGTAAAAAAAAATTGGGTAGGGGGTAAAAAAAAAACCTACCATCACTGTCTTCAGAAGGTCTTGGTTTCTTCTTTTTCTTATTTTTCTTTTTCTCTCCATCTGGCTGGTCCCCATCTGCTCCAAGGACTGTCTGCCACATAATGGTTGCTGTAATTTACAATTCTACATTATTCTTGTTATTTGTTACTTCTATCTCACCTACCATACATAAGCATATAGACTTTCTCTGCTACACCCAGTTTTTTCAGTCTATAACTGTATCTCAAACTTGCATATCTCTTGTCTGTGATTTTCAAAGTTATATTGACAATCAAAGTCAAAGAATTTCTATTTTCCCATAATATGGATTTAAGAGAAAACTTTGTATTTATTACTTAGGCCACACCAATTTGATTAATAGTTCTTGGGATTTTTCTCTAAAAAAATGGGGGCGGCGAGGGAATTTTATTTTATTTTATTTTTACCTCTCAAATTTTCAGAGGCATTTTTTTTTTTTTTATTTACTTTTGAAATTTCACATGCGGCGGCACTTTTTAAAATAGTCTTTATTTACTTTTTGAAATTTCACATGCGGCGGGCACTTTTTAATTTGATGTTTTGACCTTTTTACTTCTCATAATTAGAAGGTCCCATGTCTGAAATAAATCACATAATTATATCCTATCTTTGTATGTAATTATAACAAGAGGTGTCAGTAGTGCTTTCCATTAAAACAAAATGTTCGCAGTACAAAAATCTAAAGGATCTGTATAAACAAAGGGTCACAAGTAGCACGATAGTAAGCCAAGAGTTTTCAAACTTAATTGTTTACTACATTTTTAAATTAATTAAGTAGTTGCAACAAAGGCGTCAACTAGGAATTTTAAGTACAAATCAAGATACAGTTCACAGAGTTATCTTCCCTTGCTTACAGCTAAGTGTCATAAGTATTCCAACTTTCAAAGTAATCTCTCAAGGGGCAGGTCGGTCAAGTAACAAGCGGACAAGAATGAAAATTTTAACTGAGTTTTTAAGTCGAAAAGGGTCATAATTCAAATGAAATCCTATGCATAGTAACCTTCTCCTGCCTATATATGTTTGGAGATCAGATGGTAAATAAGTATTCCAACTTTCTAAGTAATATCTCAAACAGTTAAGTTAAAAGTTGACTGGTAAAAAAAACTTCAACGAGGTTCTAAGGCGATAAAGGGCCTTAATTAAAAAACGTCTGACAGAGTTACCTTCTCTTGCCTATAGATTGGGGTATTGATTTAAAACAAGTATTCCAAGATTCGGCAATACTTTAAAGGATTAAGTTAACAAGTGGATTTTACCCATATTCAATGTATTTTCCAAGTCAAAAAAGGGGCATAATTCTGACAAAAACCTTCACAGAGTTATGTACTCTTGTCTGTGGATGGAGGGGGGGTAGGGGGGGAGGCGCGTTTTTTCCAATTGTCACCCATCACCGCGTCCAGCCATCGTGTCACGCAAAGTTGGTCATCCAAATGCCCCCTGAATCACCCCCGTCGACCTAATTAGAGTGTCCGATCACGGTGACCATTTGTCTGGACAGTGTTTCGCGTAGTCCACATTGGGTCGTGACTTGAAATTTAATGTTTTTACTGATTAACTTTTATTTATCAATAAAAAATAGAAATATGTTTGTATTTTGATGTTTTTCAAACTTCCCGACGCCTAAAGCGTTTTAATTACGATGCCGCTATCAACAACCGAGCTACCGGAAATCGGGGTTGTTCGGCGCTTGAATTTGAGACACTTGTAACAAAAAGAGTTTAAAATGAACCGAAAAGTACCTGAAATTAGCGACAAATTTTAGCGCTCCAAAAAAAAATTTGATTTCTGACGGACATGCAGCGGGGTCTTTTTTTTTTTATTTTCCACTTTAGGATTTTGAAGTAGCGGAAAATCCGACGAACTATTAATCAAATTGGTGTGGCCTTACTGCATAATGAAAACAATTGTACATACATAACCCCTTTCATTGTTGACCTTTTTATCTTATTTTTGACCTTAGATTCATTGCTTTTGGCTAACAAGCTTTTGAACCTAAAATGTTATTTCATTATGGTGACATTCTTGCAAAGTTGCATTGACACTGCTCAGTAAAAAGGGAAGAAAATGGTAGAGACAAAAAATTAAGTATTCATTGACCTTGAATGTACACAGCCAAGCTCTTGCACATTACACACTCCTTCATCATATGAACATTCAGGCCAACTTATATGTAAATTGTTTCATGCATAAGGAGAAAAAGACCCATGTGTAATGTCCAATTAGGTACATCACAGATCACAGAAATTATCAAGTGCCATATCTCTCGTATTTTTATTGGTCTCTAGATAAATGATAAAAGATGCAGGGCTGCAAGAATGCAACACTGCTCATATAAATAGTAATCAACAACATAAAGCAAAGTGCAGCTCTTTAGTGGCATTCTATTACCTTTCCCATGTAAGTAAATTTGCTTTTATTAATGCAACTTATACTGCTAAGCACTTCAATTCTACACTTTTTCATACCACCAGATTCCTTTATCCTAGAAACACTACAAATTAATTGGTTACAAAATACATAAAAATTGCTAATCAAAACATTACAAAGTAAACCAAATAGACTTACATGAATAAATCAGAGCTGGAAATATTGGTTCCCTTCTCTCTTGTGCAGTTTCTACCAACATTCTTAATGGCCCTTTTGGACAAAGCACTGCCACCAAATCTGAAAATGATAAAACAAGAGTGCCAAACTGTCACAAAATACGCCCGCCAAGGAGGCATAACTCAGTATCTTGCAGTTCATTGGTTTTGTAAAACCTGTTTGAACTATAGAGCGGACAAGACTTATTCAACTGAGAAGGCTGGTTATCATACTTGGCCTAGACATTATGCCCATAAATATTTTCACCAAGTTTGGTGATTATCGGATGAAAATTGCTTGACTTACAGAGTGGACAAGGCTAATTTTGCATAAATTCAAGGGCCATAATCCAAAAGTGTCTGGGTCGATTTGGCTGGTTATCAAACTTGGCTGAAACATGATGCCCAAAAACATGTTCAGCAAATTTGGTGAAGATCAGATAAAAACTCTTTGACTTAGAGAGACAAAGTGTGACCACAGCCTACTGTGGATGTTCCCATAATATGTCCCATCAGGCTTATAAAAAAACTAAGCCATTATCAACAATTCTAAAATGTCTTATATATGGAGATGTGTCATGCAGTTAAGAAAAGTAAAGAAACCAGACTTTCACCTACAAAAATGTACAGACCAGCTAAACCACATTCCAGCAACAAAATATGCTAGTGATAGTAACATAAAAGGGAAGTAATTCAATAAAAAAATTAAGCAAACAAAATAGGATCTCCCAAATAAAAACAAGAGCACTGTAATCAAGAGCACTGTAATCAAGAGCAAATGCAGAGCAATATCCACACAGTTATATGACGCTTGAACCCTAAGTGTGACCTTGACCTTGAAGTGAGCCATCCGGAACATGGCTTCTGCACATCGTCTCAATGTGGTAAACAATTGTGTCAGGTTTCTTCGAAATCCTTCACGGGGTTCAAGAGTTACAGAGCGGAAGGGAAAAAAAGTCATATGACCTTTGAACCCCTAAGTTTGACCTTGACCTTGAAGCGAGCCATCCGGAACATGGCTTCTGCACATCGTCTCAATGTGGTAAACATTTGTGTCAGGTTTCTTCAAAATCATTCACGGGGTTCAAGAGTTACAGAGCGGAAGGGAAAAAAAGTCATATGACCTTTGACCCCTGAGTATGACCTTGACCTTGAATCCAGCCATCCGGAACATTGCTTCTGCACGTCATCTCAGTCTGGTTAACATTTGTGTCAGGTTTCTTCAAAATCCTTCACGGGGTTCAAGAGTTACAGAGCGGAAGGGAAACAAAATCATATGACCTTTGACCCCTAAGTATGACCTTGACCTTGAATCCAGCCATCCGGAACATTGCTTCTGCACGTCGTCTCAGTCTGGTTAACATTTGTGTCAGGTTTCTTCGAAATCCTTCAAGGGGTTCAAGAGTTACGGAGCGGAAGGGAAATTGCTAACGGACAGACGGACGGACAGACGGACACCGAGGCGATAACATAATACGTCCCCTTCGGGCGTATAAAAAATGTTCATAAAACTGTCAGATACATATTATTGTACTGAAAATGAATTTTTCTGCCAAGATCATATTCTTTACTTTTAACATCTTAATCCTATGATAGTTTACTATCAAATATATAAAAACCTCAAAAGCTACTCACCCCAAATCACCATGACTCCAAGGACTACCCATAGGGTCCAGTCGGGTAAATATTTGATGAAGACAAGGGACATAAGGGCACAGATAGTTATCAGATATCCTTGTTGCAACAGTAATGGCCCCTTCCAATGTATACACATCATGCCCAGCACCCCGAAGTTCCACATCAGTAGTGCGACTGAGATGTAATCCATTGGTACGTTGTATGCTTGTAGAATGACCCTGTTTGGCAAAGACAAACGGTTATTCATACAGTATAGAAATAAATAAATATGCATGTAATATAAATCAGGAAATCAAATACATGTATCAAGGTTATTTTAAATAAATGTTTCTTAGCTCTATTCATTTTGCTTAATGAATACTTACTTTGGAAGAGAGAGAGAGAGAGAGACAATGTGAAATGAATGTGTCTGGCCTAAGGACACTACCACCATGGCACTGGTGGGCATCCAACCTGGGACCCTCTAATCCTGACATGAATGCATAACCACCGCCATGCTTTATTCAGCTTTTGCTACTTTGCAAGAATTTACTAGTTGGTAAAATGCTACTTACACAAAGTGAATATAGCCTGGTACATGTACTTACCACAGGTAAAGATAGCCTGGTACTTACCCAAGGCAGATAGAATACTGCTTACCCTAAGTAGAGATAGACTGGCACTTACCCAAGTAAAGACAGACTGGTACCTACCCAAGGCAAAGATAGAATGCTACTTACAGAAAGTAAAGATTGACTTGCACTTACCCAAAGTAAAGATTGACTTGCACTTACCCAAAGTAAAAATAAACTGGTACTTGGCAAAATATAGATTTGCACTTACCCAAGATAAAGTTAGACTATCACTTAGCCAAGATCAAATTTGACTGGTACTTACCCAAGATAAAGATAGGCAAACAGGAACAGGAGTAGAAGTGAAGATAAAATCAGCCAGCCATGTATCACCTGTGTAAAAAGAAAAGTATATTGAAGAAAAAATATCTGTCTAAGCAGTGTTCATTGTCTACAAAACAATGACTTAGAGTTCTGATGCCCAGGACTAAACCAGGAAGGCAGTAGGCCTGAGTGGTTTATAACAAAGCAGCTGAACGACAAAGAGTTGTTTCCAAGACAATAAACAACACTTAAAGGAAATTATTTAGATTCTAACATGACTAAATATCACACAAAAAAGATATAAATTCAATGTGCTGTATTTCACACAGACATTCATAAGTATGTCATAAGGCAAAATTTGACATCATTTTATGACCCTATGATGGCTCGCACATCAAAACATTGTACATTGCATGTTTTACAATAATTGATTTCCTTCTTTGTTTAACTGACAAATGGAACAAATTATGTAAGGATACTATTTATCTTCAGTAAATTAACATTATAAGTATGGTACCTAAATTATAAACAAGCAATTTCACAAAGAACAATAATAGGAAAAGTTATTGTTGCATAAATATACTTTAAGCCAAAGACAACTGTGTACTTCAGTTTAAATAAATACAAAGTTTAAAATATCAATGCAAGACTGGCAATTACCTTCATACCCATGACATTAACTTATTCTTTAAAGCGACTGCACTCCAAATTCTTCGTAAATTTTAATTTTTTGGTAAAATCAATATATATTCAATTTGTCAGCATCAAGATTATTTTCTTTGTGTAAGAGCTAAAAATAAAGGTAGAAAATAAATATTTACCCGAGCCAGGTTTTGAACTTGGATCTTTGCACTTACAAAAAATTTACAGCGGCTTAACCTACTACACTACGGAGTCAGCTGATTTGATGCGAGTTAAAAATATTGATATAACAAAGAGCCCACCCCGTTAGTCACGGGGTGATATATTCTACAATAAAAGTAAGCAAAACAACACATTTTAATTGTTTCTTTTGTTAGAAAACTTGTCACGTTATCATAATACAATGCCCCTGATACAGTAATGACAATTGTTTTCTTGAAATTGAAAATTTTCTTTTTTTAGCGTAACTTGTCCATCTGGAGTGCAGTCGCTTTAAATTCTTACAGTACATGATGTTTTCAAAATCTGAACATCTAGATTTTTCACATCTACACATTATACAACTTTAAAATGTACCTTGCAACACTTTACACTGGCTACACGAAATATAGAAAATCTTACACCATCAGGAATCAACCTGAACTTGTTATTTGATTTTCAACGTATTTTCAATCGTAAGTATGTAAAACATATAAAATGTTCTCAATGAGGTTCTTAATAACAAAATTTACTCTGTATTAAACTAATTGTTTAGTATTTACACCAATCAAATGATACCTTGTAACATCTGTATTTATACAGAAGCAGGAGAATAATTGTCATCACTATGACAACGCCCAATAAGATGAAGGCATTAGCTAATGACTGCCACACTTTGGTACCTGTGTCTGTATCAGGCAGATCTGCATCATGGAATGGCGTATAAATCCTGAAAACAAAAACATGAGCAGTGACGCACAGAAACCGAAGTCTAAACCAAAGGCAACCATTATAAAGACAGAATCTGATTAACCGGCACAGAACAACTGTAACCTGTCAACCACCTTAGATCTTCTATCAGTATCACTACTGAGTTAAGATTCACTGCTATCTGGTCAGTCAGGTTATCTTACCCTGCTCACCACAAACAAGTCTGCCTTTTCAGCTTTTTTCAATACTCAGTCAATTTTCAGAGTTGAAAAAATCAATTTTAGAAATTTAGGATGTACTCATTTAAGATGGATAAGTAAACATTAAGGATATACATGTATATACACTTATAAAGTACATTAGCACTCTGCTATTGTTAAGGGCAATCTGTATCAATACTGTTCATATGACCAAAACGTTGATTTTTACAATTAGGAACACTATATTATAATATATAGATTGTTCATCTCTAAATGGCAATCAAACAAATGCTTTATCTCAAAGAACAGTGATCTTATAATGGCATATCATTTGCTCAGGCTTTTGTTGAAAACAACACAATAAAGTATTACGTAGTTGCTCTGTATATGCTTAATTTTGTGAAATAAATATTGCTTGAAGACAAAAAGTAAATACCATGTATTCAAGAAATAATAACTTAATCTGAAGCTGTGAGTAATCTGTAACTTAATTCAGTTACTATTTAGAAACGATTTGGGTTAAAGTCAATTTTTAAAGAAATGGATTTTAGGAGACCCGGGGCACTTACAGGTATTCACCACTTTTCTGTGTATAAAATTGAACAGAACTGATGGTAGCCACTACTACAGCCATACATAGTGTGACAGGTACAAACAACATGATCACATGTTTAGCTCCATACTGCAGCGTCTCCTCTTCCTCTTCAGCTGTCTCCGACTCACTCCGCTGCCGACGTTCCCGGGAAGCTCTCTGCTGTGCATGACGATTGATTGGCCGTGTTTCCACCTAAAAGGGCGAGTTAAAAAAGGTCATCAACATAAATCAACAAAACTCTTGTGTCTTATATACTGTTTGTTGATGGTTCTTCATGATGAAATTCATGAAAATAAATGATTAAATAAACTCATTAGAGCAGGCCAATTTGACAATCAATGAGTCATGTTATACAGTAAGTTGTACTAATAATTACAAAATACATGTAAAACCCATTTTCTATAATATAACCTTCACTGAAAGCTTTAACCACACATTTATGATACAATCTTATTTGTAATCAATCACTGCACAATATGCACAAAACCAGACTACCATTAAAGGTTAGGCAGAAATGTCACCACTTTTCTATAATTCAAAACAAGGACCCTGAAACCCTGTATTAGAAAAGTTTATCCTACAAAACTTACTGCTAAGTCTCCATTTTCCTCCCTCTGTTCGTGTACATGTGTGGTAGACATAAGGTGTGTGGTCTCACTAGGCTCCTCTTCACTGTTTGTGCCACTCATCAAGATTTCAAATTCAGGTACTCTTCATTATAATACACTGAAAATGTTAAGGCAGTAATGTATGATTATAAAGTTTTTGCTCTTGTATCTACAGGTTTTCATAACACCAATTAAAACACTAATATACAAAATGTATATAAAACATATGCATTAGTGAATGAACAAGACACACAAAGCAATCAAAAGATATTAATACTACTAATCTCATGTATGTTATATTACCATTCAACATTTCATCATAAGGTTATTCAACTTATGGTCAAGAACTGAAACCACAGAACATGTAAAAATCAGGTACGCCATGTTATTTCAGTTACCAGTCAACGCGTACCTTAGTCAACTCGTATCTTAGGTCATCTTGTACCCTAATTGGTCAACTCGTATCCGATATTTTCTTTGGAAAAATCAAGTCCTACCTTAATTTTATTCATTATCTTTTTGTTAATTCTGACAGTAATGAATGTTAGTATTGAGTGAAACACTTCATTTCACTCTAAATTTAGAATTTTATTTAAAGTGGAATTATGCACATTTTTTTCAAGTAAACAGCCAGCTGAAATAGGTGTGTGTACAAAGGGTAGAGGAAATAATAGCTTTTAACCCAATACACCAAATTATTCCTGCTACCAGTACGAAATAATAACTTTCCAAATATTACTTTTCTTATTTTGACTGGGTGAGTCAATTTTAAAAAAGAAAGAACTGCATGCCAATGATGCCAGAGTTGCTTCCCTTCCACTACACTGCCAAATTCACTACCAACAACAATAACACAAGGGAGATCACTGCGAAGAAAGGAACTATTATTTTGTTAGTCCATTTTTGTATTTCTAAAGCATCAACTTCAAATACTAATGCGGCATTATCATTAGTTTAACACATTTCAAATGCACAGCAACCATAAATTGCTTTTATAAAACTATCACCAAAAATACACTATGTGCAGTAAGGTGCGCATAATGTCACTTTAAGAAAATGGTAGAAAATTTTTAAGAAATGAAGTGGAAATTTTGAAAAAAGTCAACACATACATGTATATTGTTTAACTAATTAATGCATTCAATTTATCGCCGCATTAAAGTAACAAGTGATGATTATCTTTAATTAATCATTAATTTAATGTAGAAGTTCAGGCTGCCGAAAACACTCTTGTCGGCCAATATCATTGTTCGAGATATTACGAGTTGACCCGAAAGTGTTATTTCCCTGGTTGAAAGATAGAAATTAATATATACCTAGCAGAGAGGATTCTTAATTTTTGACTAGGATAGTCAAAACTGATTTTTTTTCTCTATATTCAATTGACACAGAACTGTGATGCAGATTCATAAATTTTGGTTACAACTTTGGCACTGTTCATTTTTCAGTTATCATAAATGAGCGATTAATGTCCTTCTTAAGATTTCGATGGTCACTTTGAAGCGTTATATCACTAATTATCCTCGGTAACCCAGAATAGTGAGCGAAGCAGCAGGAATTAATCAATGCACTATAATAGATATATTACGCAACTATTAACTTGCCTTTTACCTGTCTCAACATTAAAGTGTGAATTATAATTTATATTATTAATGGTAAAACCATAGCCTTATTAAAAGGAATTACAGACGTTTCGGCCGCATGACATTTCGGCCACATGACGTTTCGGTCCCAAAGACGTTTCGGCCTCGACATTTCGGCCCCATTGCCGTTTCGGCCACACGACATTTCGGCCACAGAAAGCTAATGACATATTATGTGGTTTTAAACATGTAAACGGATACGGCTAATGTTTCTTTTCTAACGTTTTAACACATCGTGCATCAATACAATGAAATCGATGTGCCTTTCAGTTGAGTTGTTAGCGAAGAATATGAAAACATAAGTAGTATGTACTTTCATATCATTATTTCATTAGATATAACATTGTATGTAAACATAGGAAAACTGATAACTGCATGAAAAAAAAAAAGAAACAGAATAAAAAAAACAGATTTCTATATAAAAAAGAAGCGCACAAAACAATTATACACACAACAAAACGAAAGGTTATTATACAAAATAACAGAAATGCACAAAACAATATTTAACACAACAAAACAAAAGAAGAACATACATATCATAATAACTATTTTATCATGATAAACTGAAACTCCCATGTTTTGTTTATATGTATTGAGAGAAATAAATTAACTTCTGTTCTTCTGTTCTGGTTTGTTACTTAAAACATTAATGATAGTTAAAGTGGTTATGACACGCACGTGTGAATTAGGCATGACATGTGTGAACAAACAACTTAATTCAATCAATCTACACAGACCGACTTTTTCGATGATTAATCACTGCGTGCTAATTAGAGAAATTTAAAGATGTCAAAAAGAAAATTATGATTACTAATCAATATATGATTATAGAGAATTGATAAAGCAACATGTCTTTTTCATAAAAACGAAAACAAACTCTTTCTCTTTCTTTATTTATTTTATAGAGAGAGTGCAGTAACGTTTACATTGCTGTTGAAAAAATCAATAAAAAGACGTTACACAGAAGCAGCAAAAATATAAAGTTCCAGGCTCACATTTAAAATTTCCCAAGACAACTCATCAACACGACAACTCACCGACAAGACAACAGATTGACACGACAAAACATCGAAATGTTTTGTATTACCATAATTGTGTATGAGCCTCATATTTTTATACTATTGTAATACATTATTTCATTGTAATGAAATGAGTGAATAAAGGTTCTTTGACCTGACTTGACTTTAAGGAATGTTATTATAATTTCAATATGAGTTATTTATCTTGTATCCTTTTGTGAGTAATTCACTTTAACACCAATGAAATTCATTAAATTTTAAATAAACTTCAGCGCAAATATCAATCAATTGCATCAAAGTAACCGAAATATTGCCGCCGCATCAACAAATTGGTTCTTTTCGTGCATAATCACCTTATCATTCACGTAATTAACTTAATTACAGTACACGCAAGGTGTTTTTTCCAAATGTCACCCAGTCACCGCGACAGAAATTCATTCTAGGTGACCAGTCACGGTGACGAGGTCACCCTAAAAAAGTTTTGGTCACCCAAACGGCCACCGCGACCATTTACGATGCGCTGAGATATTCGGTCGCGGTGATTCACGGTGGCCGGTCGCGGTGAATCGCGGTGACCAACTCGACTGAAATAAAGTATTTTACAATTATTTTATTGTATTTATTGGTGTACAAAATGTAGAATACATCAATTTCTGTAAATACTTTTTATTTTTCATCTACGGTCTCTATTATTAGCACATCGTCGCCGTGGTATTTCTGTTCGAATTGCCGCTCGAGTATTACTGCATAAAAAATCATCATTTTTAGATACATGTATAATTGTTTCAAAATGTTTTCTTTCCTTCCTGAACTTATATTTATCACGTTTATGTAGATTTAAAATAATAATTCACGTAAACAATGTGCCGTAATTGGTCAGTCTTTTTAATCCCAACTTGCCTTTTGTCAATCACGATGGGTGTGAAATATATCGCCTGTAATAAAGGATGACATATTTAACTCAAAAAATTGTTTGCAAACCCAAGCTATTTGACACAATTACTTCTGAAAGATAACTGTCAATGTTGAGTGAATACGCATATTTGTCTGCGGAGATATTGAGTATCTCTTGTCTTACGAAAGTCGACAGACAATGCATTGAAAGTGCGTAAATATTTAAATTATTGTAATAATTATATTGTCCAATGTTCGAATTTCTCAAATGCAAAAAATGATCTAGATTTATATAAAAAAGTTCCGAATGTTGTGTACCCCAAACACAATTGCCATCTGCTATATTTGGTGAACCGCAAGGCAGTTGTGAGACCTCTCTTTGTTGCGAATTATGCTTTCTTTTATATTTAATTTTATTATTTTGTACGGATCACACAAACCGGAATATTACGGAAATGCACAAAACGAGTTGCTTGTTCGCAGCAGGAACGTAGTATCTGTATATTCTACATTCCTGTTCGCAGCGTACTTTTTGTTTTGTCATTTACGATTGCCTCTAATTTTTCAGTAACTGCCAACGTCCATGCTTTCCCAGTTAATTTTTTTCATTTTGCCAAATAAAGTTATTTTTACCGCAAAGTGTTTTCTATATCAAACGTAAAGCTGCAGGTGTTATGAGATCAAAGAATGCCGCCGCGATGGCCGGTTTCTTTGATCTTAGTGAGCACGTGGTATTAAAAAGAAAAAGTTTGAGACATTGACAATAGATTGATATTTTGGATTATTAGATCATAAGTTTAAATAGTTAAAGTAAGTTTGTTTTTTAGATTTATTGTGTTGCCGGGGTTGTTTTACTTGATCCTAAAGTATGTTAGTTTGTTGATAGCGGCATCGTAATTAAAACGATTTGGGCGTCGGAAAGTTTCGAAAAACATCAAATTACAATTATTTTATTGACAATTTAAAGTTAATCAGTAAAAAAAACATAACAAATATTCAAGTCTCGACCCGAATTTGACACCGCGAAACACCATGACCAGTCACCGCGACCGAACACGCTAATTCGCGGTGACGGGTGACTCAGGGGGGCATTTGGGTGACCAAATTTGCGTGGTCACGATGATTGGACATCGTGGTGATGGGTGACAATTGGAAAAAACACCTTGCGTGTACTGTACCTATTATCCTTTGAAATTGTTCCACTTATTAATAAGTTATATCAAAGGAACCGAAATGCATTAAAATATCATCTTTAAATTGCGGACACAAACAACTTTTTGCACAATTAGAAAATAACAACAGACTCGTTTATTGTATACATCACCATTTATTCAAAACGCAAAATAACAATGATTCATTATTGTAATCGTTAGCAAATACCAATAACAAAATTAAAATTCCACTTATAATTCAATATTTATATCTTATAATTCAATATTTATATTTGATTATACCATAAAACCAAAACAAATATGTCCGTGATATAGTTGACCCTTATAATTATATGAATTGGGGCCGAAATGGACGTAAAGTGAGGCCAAAATGTCATGTGGCCGAAACTTCATCACAATTTTCTTGAGGCCGAAACATACTGGGGCCGAAACGTCTGGTTCCCATTAAAAATCGCCTAAAAATCAACAGATAACATTAGCTACAAAGCCATTGACAAGCCAGTCTGTTCATGTCTGAATTTCATCTAGCCCAAATAATGGTGCGCCAGAGCTTTTTGCTATATACTGCGACCGCTCTCTGTAAAGACAGACATCTATGTAATATCAGTTTGTAAAATTGGTCAGTCTTGCAATCGAAATATTAAGGCTAAATTTCATCAAGAGTTCAAGACCTCTCTAGACTTTGGATGTCCATAAAAACCCTATTGCTTTGCTACGCATGTATTAAAATAAGCTGAGCAGAGTCACCTGGAAAGTGTGAAAATTGAGAACAATTTCGGCATAATTTTTATGAGACAGTCATGACCGTTTTCAGAAGGAAGTGTTTTTGTTAGTACAAAAAATGGATTCATTAATCTAAAGTTTATTCACATTAGATTTAAATAAAGATCAGAAATAAAGGTAAACAAATTTACCTTTCAGTAAAAATTACAGAAGAGCTATGGTAAATATCGAAAAATTAACTGACTAACACTTTTATTTTTCCTACTTCCTGTTTTCATTAAGAGAATTTGATTTTTTAAATATTAGAACACATTCTTTCCATTTTTGACCGACTAACGACATTAAATGTACTGGCAGGCAGTATAGTATGATTTTAACCGACAATAACAATACGTACATTTATAAAAAGGATGAAAGAGAGAAATGTAAAGGTTACACATGTAAAACATGTATAAACTAGCACACAGTTTAAATCTGTCATTATATACATAAATATACATAATAGACCGTACCTGATATTAGTGATTTGGTAGGGATCCAGAAAGGCCCACTTCCAGAAAGGACCACTCCTAATAGGCCCAGTCCAAAAAGGCCCATTTATCAAAGGTACCTGAAAGGCCCACATAAACGGTACCATAAGGCACATTGTTGGACTACCTTGTATTGTTGTGTTTTAATCATATGATTTCTTTAAAGTTGTCCATTTTTAAGCATGTTCTTACTTCTATAATCTTTAAGTCTGTTTTCATTTTTTTAATGCAACTATACATGTACATAATTTGTGTTTTCATCATTTATTTTACCAATGTTACATTTCTTATGCGCCCGATTGTTTGGTACTGCACTACTATTTGTTGTTTTTCCTTTACTTTTGGTTGTATAAATATTTTTTTTTGTACTATATGCTTTTCCAATCTTTTATTTACCTAAGCCTAAGGTACATATTAAAGTAGAACATAGATCTGGTCCTTTCTCGGTGGGCCTTTCTGGTTTTGGGCCTTTTTGGTACTGGTCCTTTCTGGAAGTGGGCCTTTCTGACACCCATTCAGTGATTTAATTAGAGCCAAAACATTTTTCTGACAACAGTTCAGAGATAAATACGATATGAATTTTGACATGCACAACATTTGCAGTTATTTCCGTCTAAAAAGGCATCACAGTTTTGAACTGATTGAAGTTTGTTATTTGTCTTGTTTCAGGTAAAGAATTCCAAAGCATATTGTGCTGCAAATACATTTTTACCGTACTGTATGTCGTGGAAATGACTTAAGGTATCTGCAGTATATCTCTATATCTGAAATTAAATTTGGTACCTTTTCTCATTAATATATCAGTAGTATTTAGTATTAAAAAGTTTCAATTGCCAATTTCTAGAAGTGACATATAAGAACATGAATAATAATCATAATCAAATCTTAACGCTCGCCAAGTACTGTATTTTTTCGATTTTAAAAGTATTTTTCTTTGAGCAAAAATGTCATGCGAGTGAACAGATGTTAAAATTTGATTAGATGAAAGATTGAAACGCTGTTAGCCTATTGATTTTACATAGGTTTTCCAATTACTTTCAAAATGGTCAGCTGTTGTGCTGCTTTTTGCAAATGATTTTACGTCAAAAGGAGATTTAAAATCAATGACCACTCCTAATAGTTTAACAACATCGTCACATGTAATATACAAGCAGTACCGATTTGAAACAAAGGAGACCAAGCATGGGACTTTTTACCTGCAATAATTGCTTCAATGTTTTTCAGCATTTGCTTACATTTGATTAATTAGAAACCAGTCAATCAGTACGCTCATATATCACCAGTCCTGGATTTCCAGGAAGCGGACTCGAGAGTGACTCGAAAAGCTTTTAGTATAACCCTTTGTCCGTCGTCGTCGTACGTCGTCAACAAGTTGCTTCCGACGACATCTCCTCCTAAACCTTTTGACAGGATTTGGTGAAACTTGACAGTTATGTTTTTTGGTGGTCCTCTACCAAACTGTTCAAAGAATTCCATTCCGTGTATAACTCTTGTTGCTATTGCAACAAACAGGAACAACTTCAAAATTATAAAAGTACCAAGTAATATATTTTCTTGCATGCAACAGAGAAAAGTTTTTAAAATCATACCTAATATATTCATGTATTTATTTTTTCAACTTATTATACATGTATGATGATAACTGCAGCTTAATAACAATAGACAATTACTGACTTTTACCTAGTAAAAGTAGCAAATCTGTGTACCTGCAACCATGGATTATTGAAGGCCGCAAAGTAAAAGCATGACCTAATGTAATGTCTACGGATCTATTCTCAAAGTATGGCGCTCAGAATTCACTTTACCAACATTTATCAATTCACTTTACCAACATTTATCCCATTACGAACACAGCTGACTTAAAAGTACAACTGCAATTTCAGAAGCCATGTGGCAGATGATCTCCCTATTGAATACTTTTTCCACAACTCAAAGGTCATGTCCTTGCACTCGTGGATACAGACGCCTTTGATGTCTTCTAAGTCGTAAATCTGAAACGAGTTCCGCAGCTGTGAGTTGTGAACAGCTGTGGTTGCTTCCCCGTAGAGCAGTCTTATCAGAAGGTAGAAGGGTGGGGTTCCGACACTTGCGCGGTGGTTCAGTCGGCGATGCCAGCCTGAAATATAAGAAAAGTTAGCATTGTTTTCATCTGAATAAAGTAACTGATACGTACTTTATGTTAAACAGGTTAGCCTCAAGAAAATTGCAATGTATCCGATGTGCACGGCTGCTTACAATTCTACAATATTTTTTTTATAAATAACAAATTTGTTTGACAAAACATTGGTAATCTCTGCTTATTTGTTTTGCATGAATAGGTTACAGAAGCAGAAACATTTAATATTTGTTTTAAAACGAAATAACTATTTACCTTCAACATCATTATTTGTTCTAATGTTGTGTCCATACACTGACCAGCAGCTAACAGGCCATACAGCGGACTGTATCCATGTACGCCTGACATACATCATGATTGGAAGCAGGTTGTCCGATGCCTGGTTGAACAGTATCTCAAACACCGGTACAATGTGCTCTGCTGGCAGATAAGGAAGACACAGGACTTTACAGAGGAATGTGTATGTAACCTTCTTCGCCATATACTACAGGCACAAGACCCTTGTTCTGAAATGTAAGTTTTGAGTTTTACAATTACATTTTTTAAAATATACCTTACTGGCGAGCGCCATTATATGCTACACATGTATATTATGTTTGTTGGGAATTTTGAACCTCGGATATTTTCTGTTCAGGCTTCTTAAATTGATGGTATGGCAATTGATTGTTGAGCAAATTCTTACATGAATGGTAAATGAAAGAAAGAAGACAGTATTTTTTACTTGAACGTTTTGTATCATCCATGGATTTTGCACCAGTGAACACGGTCCGAATGGCACCCAAGAGAGCACGTTCGAAGTCTACTACAAAGTGTACCACACTAACACATCGGTTCAACATACGGCCGGCAGCCTGTAAAAAATATAGTATTGATCGATTACTATGACAGAGTTTGAGATATAAGGACACGGAATGGACATGCTACATCTTATGGGGTATACATTTCTCAGTTAATTCGGTTTGCCAGAGCGTGTAGTTATGTTGAGGATTTCAATGAACGTAATCAATATATTACAAATAAACTTCTTCAACAGGGCTACCGTTATTACAAATTGCGTAAATATTTTGCTAAATTTTACTATCGTAATTCTGATTTGGTTTTGAAATTCAATAGTAATCTAAAGACTCTTCTGCGAGAAGGTATTTCAAAACCCGATTTTTATGGGGATGTGGTTTACAAACTTCGTAAGATTTTGGGTCATGGCAATTTTCCAACTGTATTTGCTAAAATTATAAAACGTTTTGTTAAAAGAGGTTACGACCCTACTGTTTTGAGACACACCGCATGTTTGGTGTTCAACCCGTTTACAGTTGGACGCTATGCTTCCCTCTTTGATTGTGTCTGACGGAAGAGGGGGAGGACTCTGTGATGGGCAGTTTTTAAATCCCACTGGGACGAAACTGTTTTGATTTCTGTCCTCTGGCCTGTTTCGTCGGGCCCTTAAGGGTGTTTCTCTTGGTGCTCTGCCTTCTGCAAAGGCATTGAGTACATACGTTTTTTGGTTCTCAAGGTTTGCTTTTTATATATTTATACACGAGCATTTTTGTGTTTTACATACCATGCCTTTTGTTTCCATTGCGTGTGTTAGAGATTCACCTAGCAGGGATTACTTTTATTTACACTGTCCTGCGACTTTGGAACATGGTGGGGGTAAGAGTGAGGTTGGGTGCGCACCATAAACCGGTTTAAGCTCCCCAGTGGTGTTTTTGCCACTGACCGTTCCAAGGCGGTGCCCCACTGTGTTCCTTTAATTGTTCGTTTTGTCCTCGTGTGTTTGCTTTGTATGCTAGTGTGTGTTGGTAGTGTATATGTGTGTGTGTGTACATGATTGTGTGTGTGTGTCGTGTGTGTGTGTGTGTGTGTGTGTGTTGGTGGTGTGCACTTCTGGGTGCTGTGGGGCTCGTTTTGGGGAGGCTGCGTTTTTGGTACGTGGCATTCCCTGTTTGATATTATTTTTGTTTTTTTGTATCGAAAAGTGAGCTTATGTGAGCACATTAAAGTCAAATACTGGAAACTAAATTTTCCGGGTGATATTTTGTTCAAATACTTTTCTAAGTCTCACCTGTAGAACTTTAAACTTTAAACCGTTCTGCGGCCAGACATTATGACAAATACCAGAGGGATCTGCTTTGCATATCCCCGCGTCTAACAAAAGAGTTTATTGACAGCAGACTCGTAAACGGCTCTTTAACAACCTGAAATAATAATATCAATAATAAAAAAGCTATTATTATTATGATAGAAACCCTTAAGAATTATCAAGCGCCTGTTGATATATAGCGCTTGCCATATGTATAATTTTCTTATGGTAAACCTCATAAATACTTGTATTAACAGTATTATTATTTTTCGTCGATGTCATTTACAAATATAAACCCAAAAAATCTCATATGATCTTATAGTTTCTTAAGAAATTTCACAAATATAGTGATGGACCTACTTATTGAAAAACAGTGATAGCGCTTGCCGCTTATAGCCGTATAGATAATATTAATTTGAATAATAATAAAAATATCAATGACAATTGATCACGGATGTTGATATAGTGCTTGCCAATTTTTTTGCTGTATAAATAATATAATAACTCATATATATCAATAACAATTGATCAAAATGGATCTATTTAGGCGCATTATAGCGGTTTCTACAGGGCCTGTCCAGTGCGTGAGTACTTTTTTAAATTGCATAGTTTTATTTATACCTTAAAGGTTCCGTCAAGGTACCATCGATTTGCATTCTGTAGGAGTTGTAGTTGTCCATCTGTTGCGAAAATTAGATGTCGTCGGCCTTTACCTTTACTTCCTTCTAGAAGAAACCTTTGGGGAAGTGGTTTTTCCCTCGCACTATAGCCTATTGGAACACACTTCCTGAGAATTTTGTCTCTCTTGATGCGAAACAGTTCAGCCAGGCAGTGTGCCAGGTTGAACATGTATCCCCCTAGAAGCCTGTTCTGTTTTTAACCTGTATTTTAATACAATCTGTATATAATCACTCTTTTTGTGCTTTTATTCTTTTCTCTCGTGTCAGTTGACGCGCGTCAATGTTTAAGTCCTCGCGAGAGGTTTGACAAAACGGAAGATAGATAGAAATGTTGATTTTTAGTTTTTCTAGTTGGAACTGGCGGATGAACGTGCTCTTTGCGACCTGGGTTGAAGCTGCTATCAATCTGGCGGACATGTGCCG
Source organism: Saxidomus purpurata (assembly GCA_022818135.1). Classification (NCBI taxonomy): domain Eukaryota; kingdom Metazoa; phylum Mollusca; class Bivalvia; order Venerida; family Veneridae; genus Saxidomus; species Saxidomus purpurata. Next base: position 36,282,785 of record JAFMSR010000001.1, read on the forward strand.
GACAATGTGTTGTCCAGTTTCGCACACTACACCACCACACATTCGATGAACCATTTGTTTCCTGTTCAAATATTATAATTAATTTATAACAACGATAACACTAGTAAATTAATTACTCCAAATTAACTATCAAAAAATAATGTATCATACAAAATATAATACTACTTTAAATTGTTGTCGCAAGTAATTGTTTGATGCAATCATATTTTTGTTGTAGGAGTTGAGAGTTGAACCGTACTTTTTTCATGAAAGCAGAAGCATTAAATTGCGCCTGACTGATTGAGGTTGTGTTGTGGCAGAATGTCACTGATTTCGACCGATGATAAAGGCATACTGGTAATTGAAAATCAGTGATTATTTTCAATTACCAGTATGCCTTTGTCATTGTCAATGAATCTGTCACTGATTATTTTCAATTACCAGTATGCCTTTATCATCGGTTATTATTAAATTATTAATCACCTTCCAAAATCGGTTGTAGCAGTGGGAAGTTGATTTCGAAAGTTTGACTAAATGTTCCAAACAGAGAAAATCAAACGCACCGGTTGTTTCGTTATTTTTATGTAACTGTGAAAATTACACTCCGACGTGGAAAATAGGAAAGCTGCAAGATTGCAACGGTCACAATGAATACCGGAATCGACTTTACTACCGGAATCTACCGGAATCGGTTTTCGATTACCGGAATCTACTTAGTACAAGCGTTCTATATACTTGATTGTATAAATACATATAAATATGATAGAATATATGATATTTGACTCGTATGCAAAAGTTTTAGAAAATAAATTAAGCCAAAAAATGACTTTGGGAGGTTTTTTTGTTTATAGTTCAATATGTTAGTCGGTGTTAATAACATCTGCGAACCTGTGAGAATCACAATTATACCTCAAAGATATACATGTAGTTGATGGAGTATAACTATTTTGAACGTTACCTTTTTGAAGAAATGATTCTGAAATGATAATACTTTACAGGTCATAAGCTAATACAGCATTTTGACGTAATTAAAAATTGTTCCATTATTTGTTTTCTAAAGTTATGCTTGAGCTATTTAATTTGCATGATGTTTGTGTGAAATGTTAATTCATTGAAATGTTTTACTTATTATCTGATATATGAATAAAATATAATATTTATCAAAAGAATTGCGTTATTTGTTTCATCCATTTGCCATATCCCTCAAAATATACGTTATTTGAAAGTCCATTTGTTACTAAAATTTCGTGTAACTAAAAATTTGTTATTAACGATAGTCTATGTCTAAAGAAATTAACATGCTGAAAGAATAAAATGATGTATAATACTAAAGCAATTCAGATAGCGAAACATCCATTTGAGTACAACTCAAGAATTTAAAAAATTACTTAAATAAAATACTTGCTATAAAACAACATTTCCAGAACAAGTACTGACAAGTGTATATAATTGTAATAAATGGGTAAATACAATTCTGACAAACTTGAATTCTATAAAGGAATAAAAATGTAAGGAGTTATGAAGTGTTGAAATAAGTTGAGAAATGTTGCTGAGTAATTACATAATCATTTCCGTATAATCGGGGCCTGAACTCTAGTTTCATTTTAAAATGAATGAAGAAGGTTCTCTGTATGTAAGTGACTGTTATGCATTGTAGGGTATTTTGTTATATTGAAAAGTAATGGGAATAGTCGGGGGTTATATGCCGTGCGAACATTTTCGCCTGTAAGAATTTGACTTGGTAAAATAAGAGCTACTTGTAATTGTGTTTCTTGGAATTTGAACTGAAAGGCTTATATTACAGTAACTTGCACAGCTTTTAAATTCATTTAACGGTTGGATTATAAGGACCTTTTGTCAGATAACAGAACATTTATTTTCATATCAATATAAAAATATTTACAGCGACCACTGGTGTAATTTCAGACTACATATACTGCCTTGCTGTCGAACCGTAGAAATGCTTTGACAAACCAAACCAAATCAGAGGCAAAACTTCTTTTACACATGAGTTGACCTGCCAAAGCACCAGGCAGATCAAACATACGAAAAAGATGATATATCTTTTGAGGTATAATTGGATTCTCACAGGTTCGCAGATGTTATGAACACCGAATGTAACATAATGAACTATAAACAAAAAAAATTCCCAAATTCATTTTTGGCTCAATATTATTTTCTAAAACTTTGCATACGAGTCAAATATCATACATTCTATCATATTTATGTGTATTTAATACAATTAAGTAGATACAACGCCTGTATTAAGTAGATTCCGGTAATCGAAACCCGATTCCGGTAGATTCCGGTAGTGAAGTCGATTCCGGTATTCATTGTAACCCAGATTGCAATGCCGACAATTGTGTCTCAGGTAATGAACGGTCTGAAAAATCTAACAGTTACAGATGAAATACAATTTCAGTGATGTTCTGCGAAGACAAAAACTGTGAGGTGTCACAGGCACACACTGGCGAAACCAGACCTTTCGGCCCCAATACGTTTCGTCCTCAGAAAATTATGTTGACGTTTCGGCCGCATGACATAGGGATCACTTTATGTCTATTTCGTCCTAAGAATGTTAGATTTGTGTATTGTTTTAGATTGTATGTTTTTGTGTTATATGAAAAAAGGCAATACCATTGGGCGAAAGCATTAAATACTAATGCGGCTTTCAGTTTCTGTCAAGCATATCCGGGTACGCTTGACAGAAACTGAAAGCCGTACTGTACGTACGCTGAAGTTGTTTCAGCGAATTCCTCAGTAGCTTTTGTATTTATGGATTTAATACAATCCCAGCGCATGATATGACATTGTGCATGATGTAACATCTATGTCATTCTATTTTTGTTAACATTTGATACCCAATTAGGATGAAAATTGGCCAGATTGTTTCACTTTGTCTGGGTTTTTTTCATCTTGGTCACCAGGGTTCAATTACTAGATCACAATGGTAAATATATGAAAAAGCTTGTGAACACAATAGGGGCAACATTTTGCATTCAATCATGTAGAAAATGTTTAAGGATTCAGTATTTTCCGTTATGATCAATGTCATTTAGGTGAGTGATATACCCGTAGGGCCATCATGGCCCTCTTGTTAATATGTCTCCCCCATAGAATATAGGAGAGACATACTGTTTTTGCCATGGATATCTGTCTGTCTGTCCATCCGTTCGTCCCTCCGTTTGTCTGGCAAAATCGTGTCTGCTCCATATCTCCTTCACCTCGAAGGATTTCCATGAAAGAAAAGCCAAGATTGACTGACGATCATTATTGTAGATATGGGAGCTATGTACATAGGTGACAGTTTCCTGAACCTACATTTTGTGACCACTGAATGGCAATGATTAATCTTATATCAGTAATTATTCTACTTGCAGATTGAAGTTGCTGAGAAAGATCTACAGTTATGTGAATCAAGATTGGATGAATTAGAAAGAAAGATCCGACTTTCAGATCTTACTGAAGCGCAGCTGTAAGTATACTTATTAAAACCAGGATGAAAAAAATACAAACTTTAATAAGTAGAGTTTATTTTGATTGCAAAAGTTATCTCAAGAAAGTGTTACTTGGTGCAAAACAAGGGAAGAAGTTTTGAGCAAAAGGGATTGTAAACTAGTAAACTTGATTCAATTGTTAGGATAGGTCGAGCATATCTTTGAATTTTGGTGTAGTATTCTGGTCTATTTCTGTCACACCATGTACATATGTTCAATCCACTATTTCAGTTCTGTTGGGGCATACTGAAGTTTCACAGATGTCTTTGCAACCATTCAATAAGGTCATAGGTTCAAGTCCCTTAAGTCTTGATTTCTGTTTTAGGCAACTTTCCTGTTCCATGCTCACAAAAGAAATTTTCTTACAATACCTGATGACAGCTTTTATGTTAAAACTTAAATCACATAATGTTAATGGTTTGAGCAAGGTCCTATATCTCTGACATGTAGGTTTTACAAAATTTGGCCACATTCTGTGTACAATATAACAACAAAAGTAAAACAGGTGTCTAAGTTAATGTTTAGTTTGGTAATACATGTACCACTAATGAAATATTTGTAAAAGATTTCATGCTAGTAAAATGTTCTGGCTGCACCATTTTGGCTGCAGCATTGTCTCGCAATGTTTCAACTGGGTTTGTTTCAATTTCTTAAAGTGTGATGCAGTCATACATCTGGCCCTGTGCTTATAAAAATTTCTTGAGCACAATCTCATGCTCAGCACAAAATCATGCTCAAGTAATATAGAGTAAAATCAAGTTACATTCTTTTACAAAGTCGGGTTCCACAACAATAATCAGAAGGTCTCTTCTTGATCTCAATATATTTATATTAAACCCAACTTTGTAAATAAAGATAAAACTTGGACTGACTTCATATTACTTGAGCATGATTCCGTGCTGAGCATGAGATTGTGCTCAAGAAACTTTTATAAGCACGGGGCCTGGAAAACAGTAGACCTTATCAAATAATTGTAAAGTTCTGTAGAATTATTGATTATAAAGTTCTGTAGAATTATTGATTATAAAGTTCTGTAAATTTTCAAAAAACTTTTCTGAAAATCATTTTCAGTCAAATAAAAATAGCAATAAAATTTAAAGTAGTTACGTTCCCTACTGGTGATATGTGATTTTCAAAATTTATAACATTTTTTGTTACAGGCAGACTTTACAAAGTGAAGAAAGAGACTTAAATAAAGAAAAAAAGAAATTTGGTAGGTTAAAACTAGGTTTTTGTTTAAGCAAAATATTTATATTGCAGAGGAAGGTAATACTATATCTCTGCAAACCCTTGAACCCATTAACTTGAGTTAAAAACGTTTATTTCATCAAGAAGACATGCCAAAGCTTTGATGTTCCAACCATACCAGTATCAGCTCATGGTCAATGGGTAAAGTGTCCATGGAATGTTAAGATCACATTGCAGAGTTGTCATTAGTTTTATGGTTATATTTCATGTCCGCTCTGTGATACCGTAGCTGCTTGCCAAATATCAAAATAACACAGCACAAAATGTTCATCATTTAGAGGTCAACATATTTGGGGAAGCAATTTCTTGTCCCATGATCATCGTCTGTTGATCCATTCATTTATTCCCACGAGTTACTTGTATATATCATCAGAACAGAACAGAAGGTATCTTTTATTTCGTCCTGGTGCATAAACTACACAATAAGGACAATATAACACAGTAATTTAACAAATACAGATATATATGACTTTGGGTAGATATCTACAAAAGTAATGGGATGAAAGTGAGAAGTGAGTAGAGTAATTACTTTATGTACTGGGTGGGGGGGTTGTATATGGATTCCCTGATATCAATCAGTGTTTGGAAAACTGAAGTGTTTAAACTGTAACAAGCCATTGGCAAGGGTGATATTAATTGTTGAACAAAAGTTCCTTTAGTATCAGCATTTTGTCATCAAACTTGGCATATGGTGTAACATGTCACCAAACTTGGCATGACAAATCCATGCATTCACCTTTCAAGTCAATATTTGAACCATTGGCTGCAATTAAGTGGGTTTTTTTGCTCTAAAAGTTTGGTCATTTTCAATGTTCTTTTTGGCTGTAAAAGTTTCGCTACATTCCTGCTGCTAAAACCGGGATAGAGCCTATTCATAGCTTAGTTGCTTAATTTGGCTCAGACAAAATGTTAACCTTGCTTCGTTATTTTTAACACTACATGTTACTTTTACCAAATTTGGTAAATGTGGGTGAATCCTATTGTAAACAAGATCACTGGAGAAATAAAGGAAAACCAATGCCCTTGATACCTTTAAATCAAGGATACTCAGTAAAAATTTAAAAAAGACGTGAATACTGTGTCACCATATGAATCCAGATGTGATCTCCAACTGAACAATTTTATAAGAATGCATTTAACTTCACCTTGTGCATCCATACACAATGTATTCTAACTAAAACGTTCTTTTTATATATTTCAGAAACGACTTTATCACGACTACGGAAAGAAAACGGGAAGAATACTTTCTTAACTTTTGTTATCTTTGGTGTTATTGTAATGATCTATTATACGTTTTGGGTTTCGTAAAGTTCTAGTTCATAATTTTAGAAACAGGTTTCATTATTTAAGAGTAAAGATACTTTTAAGTTTTTCTCATGCACATTTGATGTGGAAATTATAGGCAGGTACTGTCAATCATTTGAAAAGTTTCGCTCGCATGTTTCGTCTTGCAATAGGTCAGGAAAGTCACATAACTATTGCAACTTGTATATACTTAGCTATCTTTTTGATGGTTGTTATTGAAGAAAAATATTTTCTATATTTAGATGTATGTGAGTCATTTAAATGTGTTCAGAATGTATAAACTTGTAATATATAATTTGTATGTAGTATGTATATACAATTATTTAAATGAAATTATTACCACTGCTGTACAGTAAAAGAATAAAGTTCTATATGAAAAATGTTACTGTTTTGTTTCATTTAATGGTTGTAAAATAACAAATGTAATATTTTCATAACCTGTTTCTTTCGTCAAGTGTCCTTCACAGAGATCAGGCCCTTTATCTGCTAAAATAATTGCAATCTCGTTTACAGATTCACCACGTTTGATCTAATTTTAATCAGCCATGCACACAATTGTTACTAAAAAATGGCTGTTGCATATGATTATGTCTGACAGAATTATTGCCCCTTACATCAATGATTGGGATCAGATCATTCAATGAGGTATTGGTTAGCATTTGGAAATAGTTACTCACTAAACATACACAAAGTACCAATACAATGTACTACAGAACATCAAAAACTGTGTTTCCATTCTTAAAGTGGTCCAATCAGATTGATTATCTCGGAATTATGGGCCATTTATTCAGTATGCAAACACTGACCAGCGACGCAAAATCGTATTTTCAGTGTGTTGATTTCATTAATGTTAGAGTTTTGACTATCAAATAATATTTAGAATATCGATTGGCCTGCTCGTCCAAATTTCGGAAGGATGAAGATTACAACAGGACAGTGTAATAGAAATAGTCCAAATAATTGTACTCAACGGATGAAATGGATATTTATACCCCCGAAACGAAGTTTATAATCAAGGGGGTATATAGGAGTCACCCGGTGGTTAGTCAGTCGGTCGGTCCTTTGCATTTTCCTTGTCCGGAGCATAATTTGAAAACTACTAGTTGGAATTTAATACAACTTCATACAATGGTCAAGCACCTTAAGAGAAAGTGAAGTGCACAAGAACTATAACTCCATCTTGACTAATTATAGAGTTATTGCCTTTTGTTACTTTTCCTTGTTCGGTGCATAACTTGAAAACTACTGGTTGGAATTCAATACAACTTCATACAATGGTCTAGCACAATGAGATGAAGTGCATTGTACAATAACCATAACTCTATCGTGAGTAATTACAGAGTTATTGCCCTTTGTTACTTTTCCTTGCCCGGAGCATAACTTGAAAACTACTGGTTGTAATTCAATACAACTTCATACAATGGTCAAGTACATTTGTACATTGAGAGGAATTGCAGTGCACAGAAACCATAACTCTATCTTGACTCATTACAGAATTGGAATTAATTACAACTTCATACAATGGTCAAGCACAATGAGAGGAAGTGCAGTGCACAAGAACCATACTTTCCATCTTGACAAATTATAGTTGTTGCCATTTGTTACTTCATTGGCGGTTGAAGAGTTCCAAACTTCCGTAAAAGGTTAAAGCGCAGATATCTATAAAATGTCCGTATGTAAAATGGGTTTGCGTTTGGAGTCGAATTATTGAGACTAAGTAATAGAATGGCGTGATTGTGCAGAAAGCTATAGCCAATCAAGTAATTCAATAATTATTGCTTTTTGATTATTAGAATTCAATAAATTTGTCCATTGTCCGTTGCCCAAACCAGGATTTATTAGATAATATAAGATCCCTGACTAAGTAACGGATTGAAAACGGATCTTTTCGAGACTAGAGTTATTTCCCTTTAATTATACCTTGCCGAGACGAAGACGTTTTTTCAAACGGTCCGGATCCATAATAAAACATGGCTTTAGAGTTTTGAACAAAACTTGGTGTAAATGTTTAGTACGACTGTAAGGAAAAAGAGATCTGCAAGTTTCAGACCGCTTATTGAATAAGTTTTAGCCCTTGCTACATTTTCTTATAACTCTTTTATTTGTTATTATTTAATATTTATACTAATCTTTTTATTCCTGATTGCGAAACAAGTTTTTACAACTTAGATTAATCGCTCACGAGTCTCATTCCAAATGTAACTGACCTCAAAGAGAGAGAGAGAGAGAGAGAGAGAGGGGTGGTGGGGGCAATGTGGAATTATTTGTGTCCTACCTAAAGACAATACCGACGTGGGTATCGAACCTGGGACCCTTTGATCCTGAGGCGATTGCTCCATTTGTGTTCGTAAGAAGTAGTTGGCAATAAGGCGCAATTAAAGACTACCAAAAATTACAAAAGATGAGGATTATTTCTTCTTTTTTTTTAATCTGACTTCGTGAGGGGTTGGGCTCTTCCCTACTTGAGCTACGTAGTTACTTGCAAACGTTAGAATTATATTTCATAACTATGCAAGTTTCATTGAAATCAGTTGTTCAGCGTGAAGTATTGCGCAACATTTTGCGCATGCATCATATTGGCGATGTTCATTTTCTCGCAATCACGACTGGTAAATGACCGCTGAACTAATCACAAATTACATATACGTGGATCATATAAAATGCGTTCGTTATTGGCATTTAACCGAGTTTAATGAAAAAACAAATCTCTCCAACCTGATAAACATAATACTTTAATGACTTAACATAATTTTTTGCCCGTTGTTTGATGTCTTTAACGAAATAAGTCGATTAAACGATTAAACTTTTGATGACGTTATGTAAAGATTAAATCCCTATGCCGAAACTGCATTTAAGATTTAAATTGAAAACATTTAATAGTTAAGTTGTTATTGAAATTGAGGTGAGTGCTCTCAATAATCAGGAATCTTGAGAAGTAGGTGCCGCGAGAAAATACGCAAATGCAAATGTGGAAAAGAGACTACACGTACGTACCAGTTCATGGATTAGTCACTGAGTGCTTTTAATAAACACGGTACTTTTTTTTCCTTTATGCTATTACGTACATTAATTAATGTCTCAACCAGGATTTGATAGGTCGGCTGATTTAAATAAAAAAAATTACAAAATGAGAATGAGGATACCGTAATTACATTTACAAACTGTAAAGGTCTGTTGAAAACTTTATTGATATTGCAAACGGTTACAGAATAACACGAAGCGTTTTTGTTTATTAAGTTATTGGTGTGTTTTGTACAGCTGAGATTTTTCTGAGATTTGTCGAGAATCTGTCGCAACATAATACAGCATTTTCATTAACTTTTAAGTACGCATGTTTCTTTGCTTTGGAAGGGCGATGCACATTATATCAGCAACTGGTTTTTTCTCTCCAGATTCTTGCATGATGATATGTACAGTGAAGTAGTCTTATAAAAGGACTCAAAACAAGAACAATGCCTGCCAACGTTCTTCCTGACATGGATGAGCCCCGGCTCAAGGCTCTGGGAAAACAATTAAACAGAAGCCGGAAAGCATCCATCATCAGTACCGATAAGCTTAAAGAAACGTTTGATGTTTATGTTAAAAGCTTAAACAAAGCTCAGAGACGTTTAGATGGGAAGTATAACCTGAAAAGTGTCAGACTAAAGAAAAACCTTGCGCGCGTGCGGGGGACGCAAAAGGTCTTAAAGGCAAGGAGAGAGCAGTCGTTCTGGGAAGATTCTGAGGAATACCCATACGGAGTCTACGAGGGGGAGAAACTTGATTCATTACGAAGGGAAGTTGACAATGTCATCGAAAAGAAACATCCAAAATATCGCAGACAGAAGAAAGTGGATCAAAATCTCCGGGAAGGGAAAGCAATGGGGAAAATATTGGACGACGAGGATGCAAGAATGCAGTTCAATATGATCATGTCAAAAGACAGGAACAATCAGTTTATACAAAGGGAAAACCCTTTAACACGAACATTCTTTCACAGGGCTGCACCAAACAGAATAGAGGCTTTCCTTGACAATTTGCAGGCAGTCAATAAAACACAACATCCAAAGGTGACTGGTAAGAGACAGAATGAACACAAAGGAATAAGAAGGCCAGCAAATGAGAGAAAAGGAGAATTGGTGCAAAACAGTAGGACTCCTCGAACGGAACAACTCCAGCGTGAAAACAATATACGATATGTTGAAAGTCCAAATGATTCTGGTGTATGTACGCCGAGTGATTTCTCAGAGGAGGAACTTTTTACAATAGAGTCTTCCCCGGCGCGCATCGTCTTGCCGCCAATTACCGCGAAGAAAGATTGTGTTGCAAATAAAAGGAATAAAGAACAATCAAGTCCCGTAAGGTTACCGGACCTATCCATACGCAGGGTAACGAAAGGGGACATTCTATCAGGAAATAAAGATCACATGAGGTTCGAACGATTAAAGAATAGACGAGCAACAACGTTTATGTTCTAATCCTCAAAGTTTCTACAACAGTGTTAAAGTGCTAATTTTTGTTTTGATACTTTTCCTTTTATCTTTCTGTCAAAATCTAAAAGGTAGATGATTTCAGAACAACAAAGACTCGATTTGTTTGTGTGGAACGTGTAATCATATTTGCCATTTGTTTTTATTAAACGAATCTACAGAAATAACGCGGCATATGTCAAACGAAACTACTTGGAACGATGGTTGTCTTGAACTCTTTTTTTATCATTATACCAAATTATGATCCTGAATATTACATACCGACAGTAACTGACCTTGACATATGGAAATACAAGTTTTCAAAATGAACCGATACGACTTTACAACAGTGTCTGCAATATTACTCAATGTAGGTTACATTGGTCGGCGGGAACATACAATAATTTGTACACGCTTTATGTTTGAAACGACAATTATAATGGAAACGTTTTAACGTATATCCCTTTCAAATCCTGCGAGAAATGACTCCTTGTAGCGCAATGGATGTACTTTTCTCTTGTGAATTTGTGACAGAAATTACACCTGACTGTAACAAGTTTTCGCTATTTGTTACAAGTAGACTAAGTTGAAGTCTTTACTTGGATCAAGGGTTGATTGAGAAATTCCAAAATCCCGTAACCATACTTTGCCTTCCCATCAAATTCTTCTGCATAATAATAATAAAACGAACAAACACATATAGCAATAGTTGGATGTAAACTATTAACCTATGTCGACTATTAACCTAAAACCGGCTTTTCCAGATTTACACTATTTTTGCATATCTATTTTACCTTCAGGTAAATCTATTACCTAGGTGACAATTATGTACCCATTGAAAGCAAGTTTAGCATAAAAACATAAATATTCTTCTTGTTCTTTATTGTCAAATAAACTGCAGAAAATCGACGGATTTTTTTTTCTTACCAAAATAAGGGTACTTGGGGATTTTAGCGCCGTGTCCCATATCCGTGTGGAGTTTTTACGTACTGTTGAGAACGAAATAACACAGAACAGAAGAATCTGAAATTACCAACCTAATTTGAAATTTTGATAGGTAAGAAATGTATATTATACTGCTATATGTGTGTTACTAGTCTTGAAGAAACAGTATACCATGCTTTGTTTATCGATTAATAAACAATGGTTATAGAGTTCTGATGCACACTAATAAACCATGAACACCACGTAGAATCACTTCTTAATACACGTTAAATAGTTGAATTAATTCACTTTGTTTCTTCGGAGTAAGAGTCTGTTTCTTTGAAGTATTAAATGTTGAATCAGATTATTCTTCATGGCAGCATAGAATGCTGAAAAAACGCAACAAATCTTCAAGGCGTATTCATAGAAGCAAACAGGTCGCGTCAGATACCACACCGGATGCTGCCGGTTCGAGTGAGGGCAGGGAACTGACCAGGTCGTTACAGATGACAATGGTGGCTAGCGAGCTGAGTAGATTGAGACTTTACCAGGGAAACGACCAAGTTCTGTCAAAAAGTAAATTAACGCTTATTTTCCTTCAACATCACTAAAATTTATAAATCTTCAGATTTTTAAACCTTTTCTCAAGATTATATTACCATTGGATAAACTTGATTCTTGGTCATCAGGATTTAACTCAACTTATCTGAATGTTTCCCCAACAACTTCTCCGTGTAAGGTGACTGAAGGTGAAAATTATACTCCACATAAAGACGTTGGCATTAAGGTAAAAGCACACCTACATCAAAACAAATTGTTTCCGTTTTAATTCAAAAGGTACACGAGTATTTTTCAAATGTGAAATAAAACTCAATTCTCATATTTACACCATTTCCTTAATTTTAACCCAACAGAAAACTCGTGCGAATAATTCTGCTGTATCCAACCAGACTCGAGCATTCGCATTCTGGATGACAATACTATACTAATAACCCTATTGTATTAAGAAAACTCGGTATGTGCAGCATCACTCGTACATGTTTAGGTACAAATGACGTAACGCTTGGACGTTGTAATTTTTAGAAATAATGTCCGCTCAAAGCAGCGTTCTTCGGCTAAAATTGTTTTCCTTTAATTCTTATTAGCATTTATAACTTACTAAGGCTGTGAGCAAAATACACAAGGTTGGGACTGCCTTTTTTTTAACTAACAAACGGATCGGGTCATGTCATAATACACAAGTACGGACTGAGGCACTAATATGATGTAATAATCTCGAAATGGGGGAGGGGGAGGAGAGCGCAACAGTTAACGCCCCGGTCAGTATTAGTATTACCTTCACATGGGTGAATATCACATATTCAATACCCAAAGTGAATAAATATCATATAAACGTCAGAAATGACGTCAAATCGTATAGCATGATGAAGAAGGAAATGTCTTATATGACATATAAGCCAATGCATTTCTCCGCCTTTTTATATTACATTTGTTCATGTTACAATCGTTAATACTTTTTAAACGTCAATAATGAGATCATCGTATAGCATGACGAAGAAGGAAATGTCTTACATGAAATATAAGCCAATGCATTTCTTCGCCTTTTTACTGCATTTGGTCATGTTACAATCGTAAATACTTGTTAAACGTCAATAATGAGATCATCGTATAGCATGACGAAGAAGGAAATGTCTTACATGAAATATAAGCAAATGCATTTCTTCGCCTTTTTACTGCATTTGGTCATGTTACAATCGTAAATACTTGTTAAAGGATGGGAATGAAGATATAGAACACATTGTATGTGCTTATAAATGGTTAGATAGCCGTATGACTTATACAGTAATTAGTGACGGCTTCTGTACAAAGCAAGGTAATACATTATATGTAATCTATAAATAAGACTAAATTGCTGTCAGAGCAGAACTAAATAATGGTCAAGTCCTTTATTGTCATCAGGCAATTCTTTGAAATAAACGAATCATTTTTATTCCTTCAGACTGGCGACAGGCGCACGACGACGTGTCTGATCTACATTATGCGGCGTTCTATGGCGACATTGTCTCTGTCAAACGTATAATTAAAGATGGCCATAAATCTACAGTCTCTGTAAATGCCGAAATTTCTACAGCAGATGGGCCCAAATTACTAAAAGAACCGAAAGTAAAGAAAGGAGAAGTTTATGAAAAAGAGAATTACGTCGGTTTCTTCTTGAATACGACGCCTCTTATGATGGCGGCTCAACAAGGATGTCTCTCCGTGGTGAAATACCTTGTTGAACATGCGCATGCAGATGTGAACGCGTTCGATTCTGTAGGATTAACTCCTCTGTCGCTGGCATGCGCATTCAATCATGAGCACGTGGCTAGATATCTTCTTACAAAGCATGCGCAAAGAAACGTCTTAGAAAACAAGAATGGGATGTCTCCGTTGATTTTGGCAAGCATGAACAACCATACCGATATGTGTAAGTTTTTGGTGAGCCACCACGCTACAGTTCATATTGCTGATCGTTTCGGAAGACAAGCCATTCATTATGCAGCTTGGAATTACAGCTGGAAGCTGGTTGAGTTTCTCTGTCGGCATGACAACAGTATGATAAATGCCCAGGACAGAAGCAGGAACACGCCTCTCCATTTACTAGTCTCGGATGAAACGCTTGATCCAAGAGAAGCAGACGATCCAAGTAGTGACAGTGAAGGTCAGTTCTTTGTGGATGTATTCAAACGTCTGGGGAGGTTTGGCGGAAGTACTGCAGACATTAAAAGGGAAAGCAGACGAGGGACAAAAAAGTTTGGAGAGGAACACGAGTGCCTTGTAAAAATGATAAAATTGGGTGCCAATGTTAATACCCGAAACGGCAACGGACAAACACCTTTGCACGTGCTTTGTGCAAGACTGACTCCGACAGTGTATTCACAAAAACACTTGTTTATCGAGGACATTTCTCTGACACAGAACCTTCTTGTTATGCTGAAAATACTTTTAAAAAGTGGTTGTTCGGCAGACGAACACGATTCACAGGACAATACCCCTCTGACACTGAGCGTTGAAAGAAAGAATTGGCTAGCAGCCAAAATTCTTAGTGCAGGTACGATCATAAGGTCAGAGGTTACGGTGGACCAGTTCAAGAGTTTTAAAGATACTGTTGCTATGTACGGATGGGATCATTTGTTCGATCACACGCAGGTGGAAACAGACATAGAATATATGTCGTCTGCTGCTTTAGCTCAGAAGATTGACAAGAAATCAAAGATGGCTGCAAGAATCTTGAGATCGTAATTCAACTCTAGTTCTACACAACACGATCATAATTGATACATGGAAAAATGTGTGTTGAGCACTCCATATGTAATTATTTAGCTGCATAACCTTTTATACTGGCGTGCATACGTTCTACTCAAAATTTAACTTTATCTTTGATTTCAACAAATTGCAGTTTTATTACAAATATATTTTCTGTGAGATGTTGGTTTCAAATGAAGTAATAAAATACACATATGTCAAGAAACTTTTCAAACATTTAATAATAAATAACATGAATATATGTGAAAAATACATATACATGTACATGTAAGCACTTTAAGATAATTGCAAAAAGAGGACAGAACTCTGATATGATAGGCCTTGGAAGAACACTGCAAATTATCCTAGTGAAATTGCTGACAGAAAATGATATGAATGCCTCATACAAGTTGCTCAACATTTTCGTACTTGTATCACTATGTAAAGAAGTCAAACACATTAATAACAAATGAGAAGGAATTGGAGAACATATTGTTATAAAGACATACATGTACTACATTCAGAAACAAATATCTTAGCAAAAGTAAAATCTATGGGGTCTTTTATTCAGAAATTAATGAACAGAAATTATTGAGAGAATCTGCATTAGTTGATAAAGACAACACAATTGAGAAAATGGTAGAAAGTGTTCTTGAACACAGATTATCCTAGTTATAATGATCTGTATGTTTTTTCTGACCTACTGTTAACCAGTGTTAGAGATAGAACTGAAATAAAATAGTACTTCAAAACAATATCAGACGTTGTATAACAACCCACATCTCTAGAAAACATCCAAAACCGTTACATTTACCAACTCTATAACAAACCAAAATATATGCAAGGAAAGATATATTCATAGTTTTTAACAAAATGCTGAGGTCATAAAATCCTTCATGGATATTTCAAAAGAAATCAACAATTATAAATGCTTCAACAAATATTTGCTTTGAACCAACAGAAACACCTTTCTTATGTACAGCAACAATCATATATAGCAACAACTTGTTGACAATAAAAAGTATTGATAAAATCCATGCAAGATTCAAACATTTGGTACAATTTCTTCCTCACATCAAAAACACAGAGGGCAATAACAGCCTCCCATCACTTACAGTTTCACCAAGCTTAAGTTTACCATACACAATTCTACTAATTTTCCGGAAGACTGAATGTAATAGATTTTGGCCACATTATTTGTGACACTGACCTTAAGAGTACATTTGTATTAAGACAACAAATCCATATGATTTTAGCTAGTTTGAGAGTAAAATTTGGTCTAAACACTGTTAAATAGTTCTTGTTAAAATTGACCTGGTGTCCTAGTTTCTGACCAAGATTTTCAAGATATAAATACAAAATGTACATGTTTGTAAATCTTCTGTTCACTTTTCAGGAGTAACTGAATATAAAATTTGTCCTCAAGACAGTCGGCAAGTTTTGTTTTTTTCATTGACTGAACAACCTAGATTTTTGATACCAGTTAAACTAAATACTATCAACACAAACAATAACCACATTTCAAGATACATGTACATGTAATTCGAAATAAGATGATGCTTGTAACATGTTCACAAGCTAAATGTGAACTGATGTAGAATATGATTATCAGGGCATAACAATAGCTAAAGCCCTTTTGTGTTCATTTTTGTAACTGGAAATCATAGATCTGTGAATTGTAAGCCCAGATCAGGTTTGATAACCACCAGCTCAGCAATCTTCAGTACTAATAATTATCTTTTTTGCTGGAGGAGTGGGGGACTGAATGACACGATGTTTTGAAAACAGTTTTGTAGCAATCAAGCAGAACTGTAGCCTTAAAATGGGAGAGCTGCTCAGCATAATTTCATTGGAGACGGTTTATTCATTTAAGCATGTCTCCATACCTTGAAACTGAGCACTACAGTGCATTCTTATGTACCATGGCTTCCATAGAAAAGCAGTTCTATACGGCATAGGACACTGGGAAGACATTATCTTTCAAGGCATCTTTATATTATGCAGCTTCGTTTTCCATTCATATTTAAGTTAGAATGATGTACATTCTTATCATAATTTTCAAATCACTTCAAACGTCTGTAATTTAAATGGATTTCATTTATCATGGCTCAGCAATAACAGAATTTGACAACAGATTTAGACTTAAGTAGAACATACAGTGGTACATAACAATAAACATACAGTATACAATGTAATGTAGTTATCAAATGAACAGTAATACAGTATTTCTGTAAAATATAATCAATACATTGCTATCGTTCAACTTGAATGAATGAACTAGTATATACATTTTGTCTTGCTGGCACTTGTCAGATGGAAGTCAAAATAAGAAAATACAAAATTCATTACCAATATTAAAGATATAAATGTAGGTCTTATGGTTTGAAATGTCACATACTTTGACACTTCTTTCTTAACTTGTGAGCAATATGGTCAGGGTTTTTTTGTAACCAAATTTTGACTTTATGGCTATCTTTATATCAGAACAGCTGTCTCAGTGCTAGGGATGGGTATTGCCAGAAATTTCATATCACCATACCGGTAAATTGCAATATGCAACACTGTATTGTGATGCGTATTGCAATATACATGTATTGTAAGTGAATAACTCTTACAAAAATATACTTGGTTATTATATGGTAATAAAGTAATTGAATTATTTGAGTTTTGAGATTGAATAATATTCTGCCCGTTATTACTAATTTACTGTCCGTCATTGTTGTCATGGAAAAAGCACACATCTTATTCAAATTCAAGTTTCAGCTAATAAATGACGGAGAAATTGCAGTTATTTTATTTACAAAAAAAAACGTGGTTCAGGGTGAAACCATACAGGTACGCATCGCGTCTCAAGCCAATTGCAATATACCGGTATACCGGTTTTATCGCGCAACCCTACTCAGTGCCAGACTCATTTGAACAGGAAAAGCACATCTTTCTTGTTACCATTTCATCTATGTTCTGGCCTATATAACTTTGTGACTGATTTTAGAGCAATACTGTAGAAAGGTTATATTGGTATTGACTAATGTGTGATCCCTTGCACTCTGTAACCTATCACTGCAGTCTGACTGATGACTTCATGATGTAGATGTATCCAAGCACAATAGAGATGATGTCTGAAGTAAAGTTTAGAGGTATCTATGCTCAAAGTGTGAGCAAGCGATGTCAAGAGTTCTAAAGATCCATGACAATATACAGCCTGTACATGGATAAGATGACTGTACTATTGTAGAATACTGCTTACATCTATGGCATTAGAAATCTAGGCATGACACATGTTGGCGTGACTGTGTAGTCAGTCTGCACTATGTATCCTGGCTCATAGACATGGCTATAGCTTCCTTGAGCATCTCTTCTTCTGTCAAGTCTGCAACAAAATATACAAGCAACTCAGCAGACGTATGATGAACTACAATGTAGATGTTAATTGCGGCTCCCGCTAAACTAGCACCATTGCTTAGACTGTATCATTCTTAAATGGCCTACTGAGAAGGAATGGGAATTCTCGTGAAAGTTTAATGACTTTTTAACTTAAATGCAATTAAGCCTTCAGCCTTTGTGATTACATTACTATGTATCTGAGCATGACACTGTGATATACTAACCATTACCACTCAAAAGTATATTCTACAGATACTGATTGTTTTGCATGGGGAAAAAAAAGTTTTGAACCAAGAAGTGTAAACAAGAGAGCCAAGATGGCCCTATATCACTCACCTAGCTACCATTAGCTATAATAGCAGATCATCAATAGCAGAAAGGGTAAATTTTGAACTTGGGTTCAAGATTTTCCTCTATATAAGCACATGTTAAATTAAGAGACCATGGGCAGGGTCAATTTTGACCCAGGGGTCATAATTTGAACAATCTTGCCACATGCTAAATATCTGAGCTCTAGGCCATGTGGTTTCAGAGACTATTTTTTAAATTTTGCCTAAATAAGCCTATATAAAAATAAGTGACCCACAGTATGGGTCAATTTTAACCAGTGGATCATAATTTGAACAATTTTGGTAGAGGTTCACTTGGTAATGACACAGCAAAAGCCTTGTGGTTTCAGAGAAAAGATCTAAGCCTATATATAGCAATCCAAGACCCCCAGGGGGGGTCAATATAATTTCAATCTTAGTACAGGTCCATTTGTGCTTCAGTCCCTTTAGCCATAGCAACAAAGTTCTGTATGGAAGGAATTATTTGAACGCTATGAAAGGACTTATGCAAGGAACATCACTGCCAAGTTAGGCCGGTCAGAGTAGATTGTTTGAAGAAAATGTGAGGGGGGGGGGGGGGGGGGGGGGGGGGGGGGGGGGGGGGGGGGGGGGGGGGGGGGGGGGGGGGGGGGGGGGGTGGAGGTATCTAGAGAAACAAGAATACATTTTCTATGGTGTAAATATTTTCTATAAAAATCTTACCTGGAGTTGTAGTTCCTGGCTCTGTTCCATTTACAGCCACATTTGTTGTGTTATCACATGAATACTTCTCTTTGGTATCAGCCTGTTTCTTTTGCTCACCAGGGTCGTTTTGACTGTCAAACCTACTTAAGAAAGCAAGTCTTTTTTGTCTCACTTCATCAGCATCTGGTTTCTCCACCTCTGTTTGTTCAGGTGACTGGCTTGTTGAACCCCCTAGCTTATAGCCTGGGGTAGTCTCCCCTTGTGTAGGTTTTTCTGTACTTGTTGAAGGTATATCTTCTGATACTGCGGTGGACTGTCCCGGATCCGATGCACATGCAGTTTCAATTCTACTTATAGATTCTTCTATATAACCTGAAAATCAAACTATTTTATCAGACAATGTGACATGTTACTAGTAAGACACCATTTATTTAAGTTGTACTGCCCTATGTAATTAGTGACTTTTAAAGTTGGTATCAATATCTACAGTATTTCACTCAAGTTTTTAACATAATATTAAGAAACTAACTGATATTTCCTGATTTATTTTTCTGTAAGTGACAGTGATGACCACCCCAAGTCCATTAGTAAAACAAGTGCCAACCTCACTGTTAGATTTGAGTTTTATTCTGACAGTGAGGATGAAAACTTCAACTGTTTTGGTGACCACTAAAGAATATTTTTGTGAATTCATGTAACTATGTTGTTAGAAAAGTCAATAAAATACATAAACAGCATACATGTTTCTAATACAACCTTCATCTCAATTGTAATACATACAAAATTAATGTACTTCAACTCATTTGTTTGTTAGTTGTAATTTATACATCCGTGTAGATTTTAAGATGCACAGTAATGGTAGTGGAGCATGGCATTGATACGTAACTTAAATATCAGTTCTTTAAAAATTCTCCATTAAGAGAAATAAGAATGATATATAGACTGCTGCAGCATAATTATAGGCCACACCTATCAAAATTATTCCTTTTTACATATACATGTAGGCTGTGGCCTACTGTCCAGAAATTACAGTATCAGAAACCTTGACCTTGACCAAGTGACCCCATATGCAATCCCATGGTAGAAACTCCAAATAAGCTATATTGTACCTAAATACCAACTATCATGGCAACACCGTTTCTATTCCTAGTAACACAAGTTGATCATGATCTAGAAACCCCACAAGCAATTTCTAAGTACATTTCATACAAGCTACTACAACAAGTTTCATGGCATTTCTTGATTCCATGAAGCTATGACCTGAACCCCACCAGTCAATCTCAAGATACATGTATATCTCAATACATGTATAAGCTACCAATCAAATCAAGTTTCATTGCAAACATACCTAATACCAAATGTAACTAAATATTTTCCTGACTCAGAAACTGCTGTTATGATATCTAAACAAATATAGGCCTGAACTTATCAATGACATACAAACCCCATATCTAACAGTATTTTGTTAAAAACATATTCTACATGATACCATAGTGGATAAATAGAATATAACTTCCAGAATCAACAGGTCTAGAAATGTAAAATGGCTAATAATATTGGTACTTTAAGATTGATATACAAATTAAATATTTTTCAGCCATATATTCAACTATAATTAATTCTTGTAAAAGTTTCAATAATTTTGAAATGGCTTAAATAGAAATAACGACAAAGCGTCAATTAACAAAAGTCACAGGGGATAATTTCTTCTAAACCTGTTAAGTGTACATATTTGTATTGAATCTGAGTTTAGTTACACACCTTCCATACTCATTTGTAAGGCTCTTTGTAGAGACAAATCGTCTGTTTCTATCAGCTTTTTGCTCTCATGCAGAGCCTTTTCTACTTCAGCATCTGACTGCCCATCAGAGGTCCCCGCTGAAGCCCCGCCTTTTGAAGGTCTGGACTGTGTTGAGTCTGTGATCAACTGTGGTTTGATTGGCTGAACAGCAGGACAGAGGCGGAGCAACTGATCTGCTTCGCATTCTGATAAATCTCCAATAACTATAAATATTGAGTAACCTACAAAATAATACGACATGATATCATATTAGTAAACAACACTGGAGTAATATTAAAATGAAATCGAGATTGATGTCAGCCATAACAGGATTTTACAAAAACAAGCGTCAAGTATATTTTAACCACCATTCGAAAACTGTCAAAGATGACAAACTAGTTCGGAGAGCATGTCCTCAAAGTAATCAAATTTCCCTGTACAACAGTGTTATATATTTACATGTACAATGTATATTAATTACAGTACAGTCCAACCTCTCTAAACAACACCTCCGGCGAAGAGCAAACACCTCTCTATACAGACAGATGTTTTATTTCCCAAAGCAGTAATATCTGAACAAATTAACCTTCATAGAGCAACAACCTCGCCACAACAAACAAAAATTGATATTCCCTTTGGTGTTGTTGTGGAGAGGTTGTACTGTACTTTCAAAATGTTAAACCTGGTAATGATCTACGTTACATACCATCTTGTTGTAGCTGTGTGAGGAACATACTGAGGTAAGTGTCTGATATAAGTTCTGGACCAGTCAGTAGAGAGTTCAAGTTAAACCACTGGCTACCTAACCTCCTCACTGTGAGCCAATGTTCCCCGAAGTTACAGATGTAAGACTTCATCTGCCTGAAAACAAACGTGTACAGTGTTAATGAACTGTATCTGATAATAATTGAAAATGTGACATTCTGAACATATTGAATATACGCTGTACTTATTTTCATTATGCAACATTAGATCAATAATGTCAACATCTGTGAAAGTGACAAAAAAAGAAAAGTCTATCATATTCAGGTCTCTCAGTATAACAAAGCGCACATGATAGACTATTAAAGGTTTGTCACTGAACCGGGTGTGAATTGTCTGTAAGAATTGAGTAATTAATTGTTCTTTGTAATGTACATTACATTTAAAGCCTTACGCTGGATCTTGTAAGCCAGCTTGTTGGGGAGGGGATAATTTCAAAGAAATACATAACCTTGTAAATTATCAGAATAACTTTGTAACTTTCAAAATGAAATGTAAAGAATTAAAAAAGCATGACCAATTCCAATCCTGCATAATTATTCTAATATAAGAAAGCCTGCGAGTATTGTTTAGTTTGGTTAAAACTATCACATTGGAAAGGGGAAAAATGTCAGCAAAACCACATTATCATCATAGTTATTTGATGGTATACTGCAAAAATGAAAAGAGTTATGGGGATAGTTTTACATGTAGATGTTTATGGTAGAAATATACTTTGCGTTAAGTAATACCTATCAATATTCAACATGTACTTTCTTCCAAATATTCTAAGTTAAAAGGGGCATAAAGTCAAAAATAAAAACATTGGTAAGTTGTTGGAATCATCAGAACAAAATCAAAAAAGGGGCATCTGCAAAAATCAGGTAGATTCATGTTGTACTAAAACTTTGTTCTGTAGACAGGTATTTGAGATTCAAGTCAAGCCATATATTAGTTTATACTAGATATTTGAATTTAGAACTTTAACAAAAAACGAAAGCTTAAGCATAAATCTGTCAAAAATCAAGCGAGTTATGAGATCGCTTCCTCAGGTTAGATCTGATAGTAAAGATACATTGAGGTCAAGTCAATACCTGATAATTGCATGATATTTGGGTTTATAAAAAATTACTTTAACCAAAAACTCCGGGATGAACAAGGGCGTAAACCTTAACAATCAACACAGATGGGGTGTTCCTCATTAGAGGATGGCTCAACATATAGTTTAGTATCAAGCCAAACTTATATTGAGGATATTACTTTATAAAAAAATAAGTCAAGTTATGAAGGGGCTAAAAATCTGTCCAATACACAGTTATGAGAATTTGAAATACATGTTGCAGTCAACACCTATTTTGAGTTTCCAAGTCAATACCTTATTCGATATTTCAATTTAAAAAGGCTATTCAAATGCAAGAAAAAGCCAACAAAGACAGATTATGGGGATTGTTTCCTAGTTTGATAATGTAAAATATAGTAGCTGTAATAATCCAACCTTGCTGGTATCCAAGATATTTGACTTCTGTACCTGCCTCGGCCATCTGCATTGTCTCCTCTGGCTAAAGGTGATCTAGCTGACCTGCGTATTATCTGGTCTAGATCTTACTGCTGAGAAATAAGGACCTTGCAGCAAGGCCAATTCCAGGCTTCAATGCTGGGCACTTACAGAGAAAACCCTATCATTTTTTTGTGGCTGAAAAAAAAGAAAATAGTACATACTTTATGGTACAAATCTATGCTCTCTCAGATATTACATGTACTTCAACAGTTACATAAAAAATTTATTGCTGCTACCAACTGCATTAGTCTAGCAAATCCAAATGTATGAAAACTTTGTTCTGGAGCAGGTTCTGACACTCTCAACCATATATTGAGTTTACAGCTTTTGTACCTAGAAGAAAGCAATACGTCAAGTTATGAACTAAATATTTGGATAAACTTTGAACCTCTTAAATACATGCTCCAGACACTGAATTTTCGATGTATTTCGGCATTCCATGCACAGAGAAAAAAACATGGGCTTCCAGTTGATGATTAAGAATACCTGTATAATGCGGTATCCTTCTGTGTACCTGCCTCAGGCATCGTTGTGCTCACATACTAGCTAAAACTGGTCAATCCTCTGAAAAATTAGGTCCTTGCAGCAAGGCTTATACTCTTGGAAAGGCCCTTCTTCATTAGGGATTACTATCTAGTGACAAATCTGCTCTCAGATATCATAACTTTATTGCTTATTCATGTTAATTTAAACAAATAAAATGATTAAAACAACTCAATTGAGACATTTTGGAATTATTTTAAAAGTATTTGAGAAAAAAGTTTTTAACAGCACAGACCAAGTCCAAATGAGTATTGTACCGCCGCGGTCAATATTCATAACTATAGGTCTAAGAGACTGATAAACTGTCAGGAGGAATGACTGTTTGCTATCAAAACAATGGGACCTCTTTGGAGAGGTGTTATTCACACCTAGGCTGTCATGACAGCCTGCCACACTTCACACTTGTGCAATTCCAGTAAGACAATGTTAACATTATGAATACACTTTAAGTTACAACATCAAGGAATATCTCTCAGTTCAAAGAGTGTTTTTTATCAATTGACCAGTACTGACCAAATAGTCCATATTTATCTCACTTCTGAGGTACATGTACCTACATTGTATGTTACAGAAGCATAAACAGAGCAATACCTTTAATTATTTATTTGAATTGTTTTATTTTATTTATTTGAATTCTAAATTGGATATTTTACCTAGGCAATTAAGGAATAAATATTCAATTGACCACCAAAAATTACCAATTGACCAAAATAGACCTAACAGCCAATATCAACCTATATTGATTGACCACTTTGAAGACCTTTAGAATGTATTGACCAGTGGATTTACATGTAGCTGACCTTCGTTTTATCAATTTTAAGCATTTGTTCATTTTTTGTGTTAAAATAACCAAAAATTATCACAAAACATTAAATTGACAGCCAATCGACCAATATTGACCACTTTTGGAGTATTGAAAGGGGCACTGCCGGTTAAAATAGGGGGTGGTTTTGACCGCCCAATGTTGGCTCAGACTGAACGGATGAAAAATTAATTGAAGAAATTAAAACTAGATTTGTATCTGGCTGTGATATATCTTGTTATGGGATGCTTTTTTGTTGCAAACTAAGTATAGAGAAACTGAAACTAAAAGAGCAAAAACCTGGCACAAGAAATTGCCAAATTGTAGCACAGTTTTTCTCATATTATCCTATTTTATATAACAAATATTTCCTTTGTGCTTCAAAAATTTCATAAAAAAATTCTCAGACAAACCTAAACACACAAATTCATGTACTTTAAAAATACAATAATGTAATTTGTACATGTTGTATACACAAGAAAAACATTCCGACAGAATGTGCAAACTTTTCCTTCTTGATTACATTTACAAAGGGGTCTGTAACATTGTCTAGTCTACCCGTTTGTTAACATAACATGTATATATAATAAGTACAAGGGAAAGAACTGCCACGTTCATACCGATTAATATCACATCGTTTGATTTATTGTTACTTGAAAAAGAACCGTTATACAATGCTCAAATATGCCTCAATTTGCTGACTAGACAATTAACTTTCCAAAAATGTATACTTTATCTACTGTAAGTGTAGCCACAATACACAGGTTTCTTTTATTTCTCACAAATCATGCGTTTTTCCATTGGTTTTAAACGAAGTTGTAAAACAAAAACAAACGGGGTTTTGTTAAAGCATTCACTGTATTGTATAAATACTGAAGGAAGCGGGCTACTCTATTATTATAAGAACAACAATAATCTCACTGAATTTATGCAATATTCTGCCGCTATCGTCTCCAACAATTCTTTAATCTGACGTTCCGTCGTTTGTTTGTAAATTTATTTCTCCATGTGCCATGATGTATCACGTGACAAAAACAGAACTGCATTTTAAAAAAGATGTTCCGATTGGATGGCGAAAATTTTGTTTGGTTCTGGCTTTGTGTACGCACGGGTATAAAGTGAACGCTAAGGATAGTGGTACCAGAAAATACCAACAACGTCATATGATATTTTCATAGGTGTTTCACCTAAGGTATTTTTATCAACCAATCAAATTTGTTCTTACACAAAATTACGTATGTAATGCCAATAATGGAGAACTTCTTCAACTTTTATCACTGTCAACAAATAGAATTTTAGACTTTTACATCGTATGAGGTGATAGCGGCGGAATATTGCATGCAATCGGTGCTTTTACTATTATTTTATAAATGTGCATCCAGATTAGGCCCGCTTCCTTCATTATTTATCAATACTGCAAATGTTTTCACTAAACCTCGTTTGTTTTGGTTTTACGACTTCGTTTAATACCAACGGAAAAACGCATGAGTTGTGAAAAATAAAAGAAACCTGTGTATTATGGCTCAAGTTAGGGTAGACCAAGTATACATTTTTTTAAAGTTTAATGTCTAATGGACAAAGTCAGGTATGTTAGGGCGTTGTATATTGATCCGTTGCAAGGAAACAATATATGAATTGATTTGATAGTGAGCCCTATGCTAGTTGCAGTTCTTTCCCTTGTACTGATTAAATACATGTAATGTTAACAAACGTGTAGACAATGTTACAGACCCCTTTGCTTGATTATTAAGTTAAGTATTATATGGACGGAAGAACGAAGGGCGCAAAGCGCCCTTCGGGCAAAGCCCAACCATAGGTAAACGTATGTACAAGTATTTACTTGAATACTGAAAGCAATTAATTATGTGATTTGTGATTACCCATGGAAGATTTCAAATTGTCCGCACCTGGACGATACGAAAACATACTTATAACGATGCACCGTTTTTTAACTTCCGCTACAAATGACCAATCGGAAGTCCTCGGCAGATTCCGTTACAATACATCAAACGAAGCATTCTGCCGAGGTGTTCCGACTGGCAAATGACGTCATTTATGTGACGTCATTAAATGTCAGCCATTTTTGTTCTGAAAAAATGCAAAACATTTCCGTTTAATGCAGGTTTGTACTTTGGAAATGTAAAGAGATTCTATTTATGTACACATTCCTAAAGTTTGATACCCTTTCTTGTTACGCGATAAAAAGTAACATTTCTTTTAGCAGTCAACACCTTGATTCATGATTCAATGGATATATTCGATATCAATTCAATAATTTTCGTAACTTCAAACGTTTTAGCGACCCCTGGGCCACAGGCACTCAAGTCAGTCAATATAACATGTACAAGGCAAAATAATACCCCACTAGCCTCTACATTACATGTGCCCTGGGCCCTGAAAATTCGTAACATTTTTAAAAAGAAATTACTGTTATGCTTTCGCCCGATATAGGTTTGGCCTATTTTCATATTACAAAATATTTCTAAATAAACACTCATGATAAACTTTGAATACAGTATGTAGAAAACTGATCGTAAATGTTCAAGTTGTATAAAATCTTCAAAAAGCAAGTAAAACACGGTCAAATTCAACTCTGTATCCGAAAATTGTACTGTCCGAAAGCTATAACGAGTACAACAATGGCCAGCTTATTGCTCTCCATACCAGTATTATCTACGGTATCATAACATATCAGTCTGCTTGAAAATATAAAACTTTGATACCTTTTCATGAAATATAGCCTCCATTTCTTTTGTTAAAACAGTTGTGCGCTGGTCAAAATAAAATTTTAGCAAATAATTGGCATGCTTGATTACATGTCTCTCATTTCAGGAACAATTCAACCGGTCAATAGATTATGTTTGCACTGCTAAATAAAATTGTGTTGTGGTGTATCTGTATCGTATATTAGGGCTTTATCGTTGGTACCGGTTTCCCATATGACCAACGCTCCCAGAAGAGGATAGTTACTTTAGGTTTCGGAGGAAAGTGCAAGATACAGAAAGCGTCCCAATTCCAGGTGTATAGCACCCATACATGGGAACTCGGTTTTAGTCTCATCCGAAAGACAGTTAGTTATTTTAGTTGGTCAGCCCCGGAAATCGAACCCGCTACCCCGAGATTACAAGTCTCGTGCTCTACCGATTGAGCTAACCGGGTGTATCTATCTATCTATCTTCCATATAGTCAAACCCCTGCTGGGGACCTAGACTTGACGCGCGTCAACTGACAAGAATGTTGGTAAAAGAGCTGAAATAAAGAATATAAAAGTAATGGAAATGAGTATATTGTTAAAAACAGGTTAAAAATAGAGAAGGTATTTTAGGGAGACGTATATTCAATCCGGCTTACAGCCAGACTGAACTCGGGGCCAGACAAGTTTATGATATCAGGTGGTAAAGCATTCCAGTGGACTATTGTTCTTGGGGAAAATGAATATTTATAGTAATCAGTTTTAGTTTGGACTTGTTGGAATGCATGGGGATGGGATGTTCTAGATGATCTTGTAAGAGGGATGATATATTTTGGGAAAGGGATAGCCACCTGGTCATGCAAGATGTTGTGAAACATGACCAGGCGTTGGTCAATACGCCGAAGGTCAAGGCGCCTCCATTGAAGGGAAGTCAACATGTCAGTGACACTTGACATACGGCCAAAGTCATGTTTGACCCACCTAGCAGCCCTTCTCTGGACGGACTCTATCTGGTCAATGAGAGTTCCTGTGTAGGGGGACCAGACCGTGGAGCTGTACTCAAGCTGAGATAGATAGATAGATAGATAGATAGATAGATAGATAGATAGATAGATAGATAGATAGATAGATAGATAGATAGATAGATAGATAGATAGATAGATAGATAGATAGATAGATAGATAGATAGATAGATAGATAGATAGATAGATAGATAGATAGATAGATAGATAGATAGATAGATAGATAGATAGATAGATAGATAGATAGATAGATAGATAGATAGATAGATAGATAGATAGATAGATAGATAGATAGATAGATAGATAGATAGATAGATAATAGATAGATAGATAGATAGATAGATAGATAGATAGATAGATAGATAGATAGATAGATAGATAGATAGATAGATAGATAGATAGTAGATAGATAGATAGATAGATAGATAGAGATAGATAGATAGATAGATAGATAGATAGATAGATAGATAGATAGATAGATAGATAGTAGAAGATAGATAGATAGATAGAAGATAGTAGATAGATAGATAGATAGATAGATAGATAGATAGATAGATAGATAGATAGATAGATAGTAGATAGATAGATAGATAGATAGATAGATAGATAGATAGATAGATAGATAGATAGATAGATAGATAGATAGATAGATAGATAGATAGATAGATAGATAGATAGATAGATAGATAGATAGATAGATAGATAGATAGATAGATAGATAGTCGATGTGTTATGTTGTATTGCAGCGCGATTGTATAATGTTGTTTTTATTTTATTTTTATTGTAATTCTGTTGCATCACTATATTTTGGGAGATGCTGTCGTTTGGAGGTAGAGACTAAATGTAACAGAATTTGATTCTTCTTTCCCTGATGCCTTGTATACTATACTGAATCTTTAGCACAGCAGATGTTATTGCTAGGGCATACGTGCCAGACGAATTGCTAGAATAAACATAGAACATTTTTCTATATACAATTAATCGAAAATGAAAAATTATGGAATGTTCGAATTACCGCTGAAAAATCCCATGACACGAAAACGTATCAAGGTGAACTTTATCGTAATTGAAGATGATACGACACCCTTGTTAGGTTCTCAGACAATACAGAGACGGACTTTATTAGGAAACAGTATCAAAACAAACATTTGTCCCGTAGATAAAGAACAAAAGCAACTGTAATTAACATTGTAGGAACTGAACCAACGTTTGCGTCAGTTTTTGTGTCGCCCTTTCGGAGAAAAGGCGATACATAGGGATCAATTTGTCCGTCGGTCCGTCGGTCCGCCCGTCACACAAACTTAACGTTGGCAATAACTATGCCATTTCTTAAGATTTCTTCATCAAACTTTACAATTGCCGCCAAATTTTGTAGATCAAGGTCATATTTGACAGAGTTATGCCCCTTTTTGTACTTAGATTTTGTCACGAAAACTTAACGTTAGCTATAACTTTGCCATTTCTTAAGATTTCTTCATCTAACTTTCAAATTGCATTGCTTACGACATAAGGGTCGACATAAGAGTTATGCCCCTTTTTATACTTAGATTTTTGCTATAATTTTTCCATTTCTTAAGATTTCTTTATCAAACTTTCAAATTGTATTGCTTTTGTCAAAAGGGTTGTGATGCTGCCAAATTTTGTAGGTCAAGTTATGCCCCTTTTTCTACTCAGATTTTTTTCACAAAATTATTGGTTATTCTGACAAAGCGTTAGAGATCGACACAAGTGTTCTACTGAACACCCATCTAGTTGAGGGACAGGGTCAATTTGAAAAGAACTTACATCTGGAGATAGATAATACAGTCAGACCTGTGCAAATACGTGCACGCAGAGTACCAGTAGCTATGAAAGAAAAAACATGAAACGAGGGCTGAATAAACTGGGAAAAAATCTGGAATATTCGCAAAATTTTATACACCAACATTTCAGGTATCAAGTTCAGTAGTTGTTAACTAAGCCTGTGGGAATGTATGCATATGCATAAATTCAAAACCACTGAACAAAGCCCTAAAAAGAAATCACTACTTGCTTTCTTCGGTTGAAAATTTGCTGCCAGAACACAATAATGCTAAAGTTTTTAGCAAATTTGATGTCACAAATGCATTTTGGCATGCTGTGCTCGATGAATCAATTGAAACGCCGTATGCGAGATATCGCTGGTTGAAAATGCCGTTTGGAATATCACTAGCGCCAGAATATTTTTCAACAATTTCTTGAACAAAGCTTGATACGGCTTTCAGGTATTAAGGCGATCGCAGACGATTTCACAATTTAAAGTGAAGACTGAACCTACGAAGAAGTTTTGCGCGATCACGACAAGAATCTGCAGACATTACTTGGAAGATGTCAAGAAAACAACATTCAGCTAAACTGAGACAAACTTCAGCTGCATAAGACTGAAATGCAGTCTGTAGGACTGTAGTCTGTGGGGCTCGTTTTGGGGAGGCTGCGTTTTTGGTACGTGGCATTCCCTGTTTGATATTATTTTTGTTTTTTTTCTCACGGATTAGCAATTTCTTTGAGATAGATCAATTGTATGAAACAACGTCAAAAGAAATTATCGCCAATCTGAAACAACATTTCGCTAGACATGGAATTCCAGAACGCGTAATCTCAGAAAGCGTGAGTGTTAATTTAAATCCTTTTCTAATGATTTTTTATTTTCATTCAGTAACATTATAATGATACATTGTAAATGTTTATATATGTAGCCACAATGCTTCTTTGTAATTATTATATATTGGGGAGGGCCGTTTTATAATGTGGTAAGCACTTGTGGCCCAAACCATTTGCTATGTATATTAATGGCAATAAGTTATGTTTAAACTAATAGGATTTGATGCATATAACTTCATCTGTAAGGTATTCTCAATCAAACGAAAGCGCTGGAAATGAAGTTTAGATGGCGAAACGTATTATGAAGAATGCAAATCACTCACACAAAGATCCGATGCTAGCATTATTAAATTTTAGAAACACATCTCAGCAAGCTACTGATTGCAGCCCATTTTAACATTTTATGAATAGAAAAAAAGATCAAGTCAGCTTCAGCCTAGCATACCGTCACATATTTAACTAACCTTCAAGAGAGCAAAGACAAACTGTCGCAGTACAGATAGAACGTCGTTAATGAATGGTTACGTCGTATATATAGTCGCAAAAATCGAACGGCGTTTTTATTATCGCATTTAAACACGTTTTGCGTTAGAAAAGAGTTACCTATTTAGTGATTTTAACATTGGCGACGGTATAGACGGTTTTAATGGTCGCAAAAGTTTTAACAGCTCCGGCTAACGCCTTCGCCGTTTAAGATATTTGCTACCATTAAAAACCGTATATACAGTCGTAAATATCAAAACTACAAAACAGTTAACCCTTTAATAACAGAAACGGGAAGCCTTTAGACAGTTTACGACCTGGTGATACAGTGAAAAAAACAGATATAAACGAAACAAAACGTGGCAAAAGCTTTTCTTGCATTTTGGCCAACATTTGTTTTCTATTTAATTTTTGTTTGTATATAAATGGGTCTCCAAAGTAAGATAGTCTCCAAGACCAAAAAGGCTGGAAATCATGCTGAAAAGTAGTTTTACTAAAGCGACTTGGATATCGTAAATAGTTGAAACTATATTTAAAGGATTCCAATCTGATTAAAATCATCTCCTCAAAAACGCTGCGCTATCATTTCAGAAGATCGTGAACTTTAGTCAGATTGAAAGGATTCAGACCTAAACTGGAACCCCGCTCGATTACATTTAGCGACACATATTTTAAAAATTAAACGAGTGTAGTAGCTGCATGCGTTTCACTGATCTTGATTTTGCATGCTGTTTCCGGTAGAAAAAAACTTTTCACAAACTAATTTTCAAAATTAATGAGAAGGTTTGGAGCGTTTATGTTATTTGATCCTGATAAACACACTTGTATTGTTATAGTTTTATGTACTACATGTATCAAATATTTCGACATTCTTGACCATTTTCATCTATTGTCATGAACGATTTTCGGGTGATGTGTTTCGGATATTTTTTCCAAATTAGAGAAAGCTTCGAAATTTGTGTCTTCAAACACTAGGTATTTGCCACGTGGGACTTTCTTAATGGAATTAAACTTCTTACTGTAACATTACCCTTTTTCACCATGCATGTGTGGTTTATATGAATTACAGGCATTTCACTTCAGTTCATAGACGTTTCACCCCTAGTCGGGTTGCTTTCAAAACCATAGATGATTCAACATACATGACTAAATATAGTGCTCGTATATCTGAATACTTAAGTAGAAGGGTTGCACATACAACTGTCACGGCTCAGACTTAATCACAATTGGGGGGAAAATGTGTAAGCGGTCGGATGGCTCAGTAGGGAGAGCATTTTCCCTATAAGCGAAGGGACCTGGGAGTCCCGGTCAGGCTGCACATTTTTCTCACCTTGTGAAATTTGGGGCTCAACAGGGGGCTGTGATAAAAATGCTTTGAAAGTCTTGCAATGCTTGCAATGTTAATTCGATTACTCTAAGAGGCTTAGAGCTGAAGTCCTGAAATTCAAAGACCAATTTCCAGTTTCACAAAGGTGTATGTCAGGGTACAGACTTAATAACAATTGAGGAGAAAATGTATAAGCAGCTGGAAAGCTCAGTCAAGAGAGCAGTTGCTTTGTGAGCAAAGGGTCCTGGTCAGGCTGCATATTTAAGGAAATTTATATGTGAATTGTTTGATTTAGAAATTGGCCCAATCCAATGAATACCTCAAAAGATAGTTATTTTGAAACTTTTTTCATCACCCTGATTCATTCCAAATTTGCCCGTAAGCTTTAATCTGTAAATTGTTATAGTCCGAATAGACAAGTATCACGACATATCATAAAGCTATTTAACTTGCACATCATACGTCTTAAGAATACTTGTAGTCTGATATAGGCATAGGTATGTGGTGGAAAATTCTACATGTGTGACTCGATTGATCAGTTGGTTGTGTGTCTGCCCTTATAGCAGGAGGGCTTGAGTTTGAGTCCTGGTCAAACCATGATTTTTTTCACCACCAGCAACCAATGATGCACAACATAAATTACATAAAGACCAGGGCTCATCCTAGAGGGCGGTTCAGGCAATAACTTCCCCTTGCGTTGATTGACTTCGCTATTAAATTACATGGGGGCGAAATCGACTTCGCCGTGTATTTTTTGTCATCGCAATTGCTCATTTGATTAGCCGACGCGGAAAACAAACGTCCTTTGACTCACCGATGTCACTTCTCCCTAAAATTTGAACCTAGGATGAGCCCTGAAGACCTGTTAACTGTGAGTGTTTGCCTTGTAAGGCAATGTCCCTGGCATTGAGTAATGGAGAAGCCATGATTTTTTTTTCAATTTACTGCTAAATCCTGTGAACACTAAATTTTCACTGGTTAAGTGCCAAACACGCATTATTTCGTTTAAGATTTCTTTTTGTATCTGTTCAGGTAACTTTGAAACACAAAACATAATACAGACATAATCATAACAATTTCTGGAAGGAGCAGTCCATTCTGCATAGACAATTTATTTGTTTCCCATTCTGCTTTTAGCCATCACAATTACTAAAAAATGGATGACGTATTGAAAGACAAGAGGTTTGCCCATGTGGCTAAAGATCCAAGATTTCGCAAAATGCCTGTTGGAGAGAGGAAAGTAAAGATAGACAAAAGATTTAAAGGAATGTTTAAAGACAAAAGGTTTAAGTTAAAATATTCTGTAGATAAAAGAGGAAAACCTGTTAACTTGACAACAGATGAGAACCTAAAGAAGTATTATGAGTTGTCTGACCAGGATACTTCTGACAGTGAAGATGATGAAGATAAAAATGAAAGACATCTTGATGATTTGGATAGTGCTGAAACAATTACAAGCGAGAAAAATAAGAAAATGAAAAATGCAAATAAAAACAACAAGAAAAGTAAGCAGAAAACATTTACAGACAAAGAAGAGTTAGAAGAATCCTTCAGTTCTGATGATTCTGGGGATAGTTCAGATTTGACTACTGATACAAATTTCAATAGAAGAGGAAAACAAAACAAAGTTAAAGGTCTGAATGATCCAAGATTTAAAACAGAACTACTAAAATCACATAAAATAAAAGATCGCAACTCTGAAAAGAAGGGAAAAGAGGAAGACACTTCTGACAATGAATCAGATGAAGAAAGTTCTGATGGAAATGGACCAGAGATTGATGAAAATTTTCAAATTGAAGAGAGTTCAGACGATGACGAAGCGACTAAACCTATAGGTAATTGAGTCATTTATATTTGGTTTGTAGGCTGTGCATTAATGGTTATTAACATGGTTGTAAAACTTTTGATGTTTATCAAGTCGCTATGACAATGACAAAGATTTATTTGATACTGGCCTCTGGCCCATGACAATTATATACATTTTGACTTTCTAATGTACATCAGGATTCATAGACTGCATCTGTGGTTGAGTTGGTAGAGTCGCTCGCCAGATATTAATGTGACCACAGTGTCCGCTCATTGATTGTGGATCATGGTTTTTTGCCCCGCTACTGTAACTGACCAAGTCTTGTGAAAAAGGTTGCAGGCTCAGATGAGCATGGATCCTAGTACTGCTCCTTCCCAGGAGCCCAAAGTGGTCAGCTAAACTATCTGCCTATAAAGAATTTAATTACTGCTGAAAAAAAAATTGAAACACCAAGATGAAAAGGGAGATTCAAAACTTTACCTTTCATTAATGCTTGTGAAAGTTGTAAACTGCAACTTTTGACACATGACGTTTGTTATGTCTTAGGGTCTGTAACTATAATACACTAGGTTACAGAGGTATTAGAATTTCTTTATCAGTCTCTTCTCAGACTAAAAACAGGCGCTGAAAAAACCGAAAATATTTTGCTATTGTTCAGCAGTGACTTGAAGAAGGTACAGCTCCCAAGTCTTACGGAATGAATTTATGCACTTCAGGGAATGACAGTGGTGTAGACTTTGCCAGAGGAGAGGGCAATATTGACAGCAGCTCAAGTGATGATGATGATCAAAGTGATGATGATGATGAGAGTGATGAAAATGATAACAAAGATGTGTCAAGTAAGTTTGGGTAATTTGTACAGTAAAGTTACCAGTACTGTCCACTTCTAACTCTAGTCTAGGTTTAACACTGACTCATCAGTCATGCTAACTTTGCTGTGTAGCTACCAGGAAGTTTACCTTGAATAGAAATTTATATTTCACCTGTAACAAAACACAAAGTATAGAACATCGGTTTTTAGGTAAATTGTACATACAACACAGCAGAAGAGATTGGTAAAATTAGAAGGGCCCTGGGGTGAAAGATACAGAGTGGTACAATATGATACAACATGCATGTATTACAATCAGGTTCATGCGGTAAAGTAGACTGGTGTAAAAGGCTTCTGACATTGAATTTAAGTGTAAAAAAAAAAGTACCAGAATAACTTGATATAGCCCCCGCTTTACAGAGTAATCACAGAAATCATGCATGTATTTCCGTCTCATACTGCTGAATAGAGCTTGCTTTTTATTTAATATACATGTAACTGGTTTTTAGGGGTGTCACAATACCCTCTCATCGTGATAAGATACATGTACATTTTGTGATATGGATCATATCGTGATGAGAGTGTACATGTTTCAAAAAAAAATATTTACAAAATAAATCAAAGAATATGATACATTTTTCTATTACATGTATTAGACTTCTTTCTTGTGAAATATTGTAGAATTTGATCATAAATGGGGAGAGGCAGATGAGAATATTGTAGCGATGGAGGAGGGGACATACAGACTTGCCGTGTGCAACATGGACTGGGACAGAATGAAAGCCAGTGATATATTTGTCCTTCTCAACTCGTTTAAACCTGCTGATGGAATAATCAAGTCTGTCAAGGTATGTACATGTACTCACAGTTCGAATACGGTAGTATTATGTATAGGAGCATGACCTACATCACAGTAGTCACTTTTCAGTGTGACATTGTGTTAGGTACTTTTTTTTAAAGATCTTCATTTCTCATCTGTGCTGCCAGACAAGCCTTTGTTACATGACAATATGATTACTGTTATAATATGATAGTAAGTATGATACCTGTTGCGCTATTACCCATGCCTAGATTTATCATCGTCATACACGCACAGTTGTTGACTGTGCTACGCTTCCAACAACCGTGGGTGTCCGATGATGAGATTTATTTACACCCAGTTTTTGAAGATATCATTCTCAGTATATATGTAAGACGTTACATGTATTTTGCTGAGAGTGATGGATTTAAGCCCCACTACTGACCTTACTCTTTCTGTGAGAAAGTCCGCAGTTTTATTTGGAGGATTGAGTCTAGTGTAGATACTTCTAAGGAACGATGGTCAGGTAATTTGCTAGCCTGTACAGTACTTGAATACTGTTAAAAAGGGTGTTAAACTCTTAGAAAAATCCCGCCCATATTTTTAGGTTTACCCGTCAGAGTTTGGAAAGGTGCGTATGGCAGAAGAGGCAGCACATGGTCCACGAGAACTGAAGGAACTAAAAATTGACAGTGATGAAGAGGAGGAGGACATTGTTGATGAAGAAGGTATATTTAACAAAGTGTAATGAAATCAGCAGTTTTATTATAGATAGTGGATTCCAACTAAGAAATGCGTTATGAGATGTTGGATTCAGAAAAGTACTTACAAGCAATATGTGGTATCAGAAAACTAAACTACTGAAGTGGTTCTTGTTGGTCTGTCAAATTTTATTTATGTAACCTAGAGTATTTTGTTCGCTTATAATGTTTACAAGCAGTTTTAACTGCTAAATGTATGTCTTACTGATATATGTATACAAGTTTTACCAGACATCTGTGAGACAATCGTTTTAGAGGTCTTGTTTTGGCTGACAAGAAGATAGCTTACATGACATTGCTGATTGTTTTGTAGGTACAACGTACCACAGAGAGAAGTTACGAGAATACCAGTTGAACAGATTGAAGTATTACTACGCAGTGATAGAGTGTGATGGTGTAGGTACAGCTGATCATATATACAAGGAATGTGACGGTATGGAGTATGAATCAAGTGCAACCAAACTAGATCTCAGGTAACATACAGCTGTAATTAAATATTTTTCTAGTATTCAGTATATAAGAACAGTATTAAATATGATAGGTGGTGCAGTAGTCAAGTGGTTAAACGCTCTGGACTACCAATCTGGAAGTTTGAGTCACTTGTGGGGCACTGGAAATTTCAGAAACGCTTTTTGTGTTTCCCACTTACCTAGAGATGAACCGGTTTGAAACCAAGAGGTTGTCTTGCGTCTATTGGTGCTATACACCGGGCACAAAAAGAACCAAGGCGTCTGTTTGAAAAAGAGCTAGGGTCTGCTGATTCCCTCATATCTGCATCTGTCTCTTCAGCCTACACCTATCAGGATTCTTGGCAGTTTCACCTTAGGAGAAATGTTAGGGTCGGCCGGGACTATAAACAATCTGGAGCACATCAAATATGATTACGAAAGTTTGATTACTGCATATCTATGCATATGTGTAGAGGCTATCAAAATAATGGTAGTATGTGCAGAGAGTTAACGACTGCTCCAGTGAGGTAGTCTGTTCTTATTATAGGGCTCTGACTTGAAATAATTTGATAAAAACTACATTTGTGACAAAAACAAAACATTTCAGTTTTTTTAGTTTTGATACTGTTTACTAGATACTTTGATTCCTAATGTTCATTATTTCTTGTAATAGCAATAATCACAATGCATATAATTATGCACATTTAAAATGTATGAAGTGAATTAACTTACTATAAATGTATGTCTAGTCATGTGTGCATGCTTTATTAAACAGATTTATACCGGATGAGGAAACCTTCAATGATGATGAAGTGAGCAGTGTATGTACAGAGATACCAGGCAATTACAAACCCCAGTATTTCTTTAATGCTGCATTGGCACAGTCTAAGGTTTGTTTAAGGGTTTTAATTTACCTAGTCTATGTGAGTTTGTTAGTTTGAATTTTAAAACCTCAAAAAATATGGCTTTCAGACAAAGTAAATTGTGCCTCCCATATAAATAATCTGTGTGAAGGTGTCATGTCATGTACATATTTGATAGAAATTTGATATCTGATTTGTTATATTAATTAACATGACGCCAATGATGCAATAACCTCGCCTCTTTATTGATGACGGATTAATTATAACAAAAGAATCCATTCAAACCTTTTTCGTGTGCATTTATTTGTCGTAGGGAAAGTCCTATTTTGATTGGTGTTGAAATCACTTGATTGACACCTGGCGTCATATGTTAATTGATGTTTATGTTAAGGTATATGGAATATGCCTTTCCTGTAGACTGGTTGGGGAACTGGTGGTATTAGTTAAAGAGAAAACAAGCTTGCTTATGTACACATAGATAGATTTATTTTGGTACTCATCCACTTTCTTCCCTTCACACTGAAGCAGTCTAACCATTATTAAAATGCTTATTACTGTACCTTTGAAGAATGAATGTAGTACACATGTGTTCTTATATTTCAACTCTGTATACATGTCAGAAATTTGGCAATTTCTTACAGATAAAGGTGTTTAGTAT
Source organism: Saxidomus purpurata (assembly GCA_022818135.1). Classification (NCBI taxonomy): domain Eukaryota; kingdom Metazoa; phylum Mollusca; class Bivalvia; order Venerida; family Veneridae; genus Saxidomus; species Saxidomus purpurata. The sequence continues at coordinate 36,321,583 of JAFMSR010000001.1, forward strand.
AAGTCCATTCCAGAAACAATGGATAGGTAAACAACGACTCACAAGTTTGTAAATAACTGAAATATTGTGAAAATGGGTGTTGAACCCAAAGGCAAAAAAATCAACATTTTCTGGTTTAACAGAGATTCGTACAAATATACCACATTTTAAAGTTTGTGTTGTATGATTTATTTGGCACAGGTGACCGTTGAGTTTAAACAGTTAAATGTGTCATGTCAATAAAATAAAAAAAATATGACAATGTTTACTGTACAGGTTGACCTGACATGGGATGAAACAGACCGTGACAGAGTTCAGCTGACAACTCAACAGTTCTCTAAGAAAGGAGATGAAGGTGGGGAGGAAGATCTGAAGGCTTACCTAGCTTCAAGCTCAGATGAGGAAGGTACAAAATTGTAAATTAAACCAATTAAAATACTATTGAAATAGGTGTTAAACCCCCCAAGGGAAAAAATATATAAATTATGTTATATTGATGCAGTGTAATTAATCAACATGGTCTTTGTAAAAATATTTTGCTCATGTATTAATATCAAATGATGCATTCATAAATATGTTCAGTCATATTTTAGTGTGGACTAGTTTTATATTGCAAAAAACGTTACATTGGCAAATATTTTTACTAATTTTTTAGCAGACGTACATAATATTTGCGTTGTTAACATGGTGTCAAAATGTTTAGCAAATTGATGACAAGTAAATAAAGCCATTGTGAAAATTGTTGTTTAAAGTGACAACACACTGTTGTTGACCTAAAGCTAATGAAAGCGTCCAATTTCTTATTTACACACTGCTTTGTAATAGTGTTTCAATGTTTACTAGAGTGTCCATTGTTCTGTCATTCATTCAGCAATTTTAAATTAAAAAAATCAACCAACCGATCGATTGATGTGTCTGGATTTGTCTGTCACAAAACATTAGATCCTTTACTCAAAGGTCCATACCAAAAGCCCTTATATACAATATGATAGCAGGTTCATGCCTGGGTTGTAGCATTGAAGGAATTGTAAATAGAATTTCACAAATGTTCCTGGTGACTTAAGTCTTTAGATGTTGTATCACTTACAAAACTCGTGTCCTTAGCTTAATGGTCAAGTTTATGGTACATGAAAGCCCATTTACACATTATAATATCACTACTTTTGTCCCTAAGTTTGTCATCAATGTAGTAATTTTTTAAATAAATTTACAGCAGTAGGTCAATGGACAGGGTTTTGGATCTATATGGATAGTATAATGGTAGTATTGTGTTAGTCCATAACTTAATTGCTCATGAAGAGGCATTTAGATAGTATCCCCCCAATTGTTTATCATGACTTGAGTGTTTGTCAAGTGTTACACCCAGATTTCATGCCAAAAGGTGAAGGACATATGCAGGCAATTAGAAACAGCCCTCTATTTTGAGGGATATTTTTCAAAATAAATGAAATTGTATTTGCCCTGATCAGCTAAAGTTAAACTGGTCGGCAAATACAAAGCATGTATTTCATTTTTGTGTGTAAATATTTAGTTATACATTGAGTGCATTAAAAGATAATCATGAAAATGGTACATCTGCATAAGTTACTCTTTATACTGTATGTTGTTTATCCGTTGTAGGTCCAGACTATGGTGCAATATTTGGAAACACTGAGGACTCTGGAGAGAGTGACGGTGAATCTGATGAAGATAAAAAGTTAAACAAATACAAACAGCTTCTTACTGGTCTAGACTCACAAGAGAAGAAGAAAAAGCATGAGGTAGAGATGGAGATCAGCTGGGAACCAGGTATAGATGTTTTAACCTTTTTCCTGCTAAATTTCAAAAATGGGCGTAACCATCTTTGATTTTGGACAGAAAGATTAATTGTCTAAAGGATTGCTGACAATATTTAAGGACTGTATTGTGGATAGTGTATATCACGGTCAGGACTGCACAGATGTGAAGGCTAATCATGATCTACACTAGTCATAAATGCAGAATCACTTGACGCTAGCAGGGTAAGAGTTAAATTCTTTGTGGTGCTTTGTACATGTCTGAAAACCTTTGTCTCCCTTTTCACTGATTCAATCAGTGACGTTAAAAATTTTGTTTGAAGATTTTTTTCTGTTATTGTATAATTATGCTCTTTTCATGCAATAATTTACTTGTTTGGTGATCAGTATGGAAAAGGAATCACTGTAGATGTTTCAAGTTACGCTGTTTTTTTTTCCTGTGATAAAATCTGTGAAGTGTCTGATAAACGGAAAGTGAAAGTAAGCTTCTCAGTGTTTGGTAGACAAACATTTATAAGTGTGTAACCTGAAGCATAGAAGTTATAAACGGTATGCTCATCATTACCCTCTACCAACATAGGTCAATTGCACTCACAGATCTCATTGGTCACCGCGATTGACCTACTTTTTGGCAACCAATCAAATTCACTCTGGCTGAAACTGACTGGAAATTACAGTCAGGTTAATCTCTCCTCTTTTGGACTGAGAAAAATCACATTTTGTTAAAGATAGGCATGGTAGGAGACATGCCAAGGTTGCATCCAAGAATACAAGCTAATATAAATGCTCTCTTGGATGGGTCTTTATAAAATTTGCTTCAAATCAAATAAAAAAAACTCTACTAGCACACTTCACAATGTCACTTTGAATATTTCATTTGGAAAAAATTGTCTGGACTTTGAATTATGACCAACAGGTTTTGCAAATTTTCTGAATTTTGACAGGTTTAATCTCTTAGTTTGAGAATGATGTCAGTGCTACATGTTTAACCTTTCACAACATGTGGGTAGGATACAGTATACTGAAAGTGAAGCATACTTTCTTGTACCAGTTTGATTGTTCTGAAATTAGTTGACATACGGTAGTTCCATTCTTTTGCTCAAATAATTTTGCACAAGTCATAACCACTTGCTAAAAGAATATTGACAGCTACAGAAATGAGACTTCAGGTATTACGACTGTATTTCTTAAGAATGGAAATTTCAACAACAACATATTATTACAACAACGTTTTTATATCATCATTTTTTGTATTTTTTACATTTTTAAACTATTTTTTTTACACATAAAATTTCCTACTAATGTGTTTGGCGGCATATAAATTTTCTTGTTGATAGTCTGCATCGTATAGCTGTGTTCACTTCTAGCCATTTGTAAATTAGAGATCAAAGATTGGTCTGAAAGAAAAGTTTGTGACAGATTTGAAGTACATAGAACAATTTTCTTCAATGTGCTTATTTTAGGTCTAAGGGAAGCAACAGAAAGCATAGTGAAGAAGAAGAAACAGTCTAAAAATAGCACAGTTTGGGAAGATTACCTTCAGAAAAAGAAAGAAAAGAGGAAGAAAAAGGTTGAAGAGAGAAAGAAGAAAAAGAAGTCACAGGACCAGGAGTCAGATGACAGACCAGAGGATGAGGTAACACTTATAGTGTTCTCTGAGATTTATGTATTATTATTGTGTTGGGATTGGTGGTGGGGAAATAATATACAGGTAAAATTGGGACCATAGTGGTGATGTGGTTGAAGCATTGTCTTAGTAACCCGGAAGATTTGGGTTGGATCCTTGGGCATACCACGTAAGATATGTCCTGAGGCAAGATGCTTCAGATGTCTTAGTACAATCAGCTGTAAATTGGTACCAGTAATGACAATGCTAGCTGACTCTGATAAGATTGGAGAGAATTTGTTTTTCAATCTAGCTAGAAATCAGTATTAGAAAATCAAGTGTATATTAAACTAAGATTTGTAGTTTCTGATAGGCAAGTTAGTTGGGCACTAATTTCTTGGACTGATTAAAAGGAAAGGAGATAATTTCAATGAACAATATGATAACCAGCCACATATTGACAGCTGAATGACCAGTTATAGCAAAAACCTGACTTAAAGTAAATAGATAGAGGCATTTTCATACAATATTGAAATGGTATGTCCATTTATTCATGGGGAAAGTATGTATGGAATATTGGATAACATACTGAATGCGGAATTGAAATATAAGTTTTCAAAGTTGCCCAGCATTTTTAATCGATATAAAACTAAGATTTGGGTTAATTTCTGCTTTCTTTCAGTATGTAATTGAAGGTGGAGTCAAGTTCATTGACTGATGATTTATCGATGAGGACAAGGAGATTTATGGCGATGAAAAGTCAATAGGATAAAAAGCCAAATATTGTACAGTTAAATTACCTGTCATTATACTAGTTAAAACAGATCCAAACTGAATGGTGATAGATGCACTTTATATAATATATCAAATGGTTTGTTAATTTATTTAAGGTTAGATTTATGTATTGGAGATAAAATTAGGTCCAGAAACTTCAAATAAACTTGTACAACATTAACTTTCGCAATACAGTTTACTTATCTAAAATGGCATTAAAACACTGGCTTTCAAAGACATTAAATATTATGCTTTCTGTTTGTTGGAACTTGAAGGTGGAGTGCAAGCATTCAGTGATGAAGAAAATTTTCAAGTTCAAGAGGACAATTGGCATTACTGTATGGCAGGGGAATTAAGTTAACGTGATAAATTTTCTAAGAAAAAGAAACAATTACAAGTGTAGTTTTACTTAGTCATTATTGTACAAGATATACCCGTGCCAAATGAATGGTGATAGTTGGTCTTTTTAACTCGCATAATCCTTTGACGTAATGTAGTAGGTTAAGCAGCTGTAATTTTTTTTGTAAGCAAAATTAGATCCGAGGTCAAACCTGGCGGAAATTTTTTTTTACACTTTATTATTGCTCATACACAAATAAAATAATCTTGATGCTGACAAATTGAATATATATTGATTTTACCCAAAAATTAAATTTACTAAGAATATCATCTTTAAGTTGTACCAAATATTATCTGCTGGTAAGTAAGTAGCGTCTTTATTTAATGAGGCTATGATTCAGTTTCCCAATCTTCTGCTGGTCAGAAATGGTTAATCTATATGGACTTTATATGCCATTACAAGCTGGTTATTTGGACAAAAGCTGTAGTAAAATACTGTAGTTAGTTTGAAAGGATATGCATTGAGAAAACAAGATATATTTACCAGTCTCTTATGTTTTCTACAGATAAAAAGAAGAAGAAAAAGAAGGAATCTAATGAAGAAGATATTGCAACTTCTAAAGAGAAGGTTTAATTTCATTTCTTTTCTCCTTTTCAAACTTACCAAGATCCCTGACCTTTTAGATAGGTTAAGGGCTGTGGGTAGGGTCCTTTTGTAAGACGTGTATCTTTAAATGAATGTAGTAAAGTATCCACATCTCTTTATGTTTTGTTTGGAGCAGTGAATTAGCTACAGTCAAACTTTGTGAAGAGCTTCCTTCGTTCTCATTGAAATGCAGGAGCTAGGGGAAAAATAAATGAAGAGGTTTTTAAAACATTATGGAAAAATGCCTTTGTTCGTCATGCATAATATGCAAACAAGAAATCAGAAAGCACATGTCTCATTTTTTCCTTAATAAAAAGTGATATTTATGAAGTTTTATCATAATTAACAAATTTATCATTCTCCCGTACATTTCAAAGTCTACTTCATGTCAAGCTCTAGGAAAAAATGTCAAAACCACAAGAGAGCAGTCACTGGAATAACTTTACATTTTATGAAATTCAAATAATTCATTATTATTTAAATAAAACATCAGTAGAATGTTTTTAGAGGGTTTATAGAATAAATGGGATCTCACATTAGCATTTATGCAGAAAATGACTTCACGGGGCAAAAATCTGAGTTTGAAAAATGTTATTGTTCTGTAAGTAAAGGATTTTATTGAAGTATGGTTTTGTCATTTAGTTGGTTTTGCTGGATGATACTTGATGTATTTATAAAGTTCATACATTGTGCATGTTGTTAATTGGTAGTGACAGGTACGATGTAACTAGTGATAAGTTGCCTAATTCCTCCTGACATAGTTCAAGATTCAGCATTTGTAGGCAAGAAATGGTCATACTCTGCACCTGCAAACATTTCAATATACGTAAGACAGTTGTATAAAACCTGGCATAAAAATGTGCAGTACACGCAGTTGTACATAAATGTGTAATTAGATATGTTTCTGAATACACGGTACATTAAGTTTTAACCACATCAGCCCATTTTCTGGCCAAGACCTGTGCTGTTTTACTTTATTTGTGTTGTAGAGGTGTTTGGAAAAAAAGATTTTGAGTTAACAAAATACGTTTGTGTTTAAACATAGCAGTTACAATAAAAAAAATTTCCTTGTTAACTAATTGTTGAGAAAAATCCTGTCACACCCAGCTTCTTTTTGAAGTTGAATTTGACAGAAACATTTAAATTGATACACATTGTGTTTGATTAAAACAACTGCGGTTATAATAACGGCATGCTTGCAACTGTGACATAAATGTTTTGTGAACAAAATTTAATTTACAATATCATAGAAGATTGCTTAGAAGATTGCTTTAGACAAAGTCTGAAAAAAATGAAATGAAGTCATTGTTGAACTTCACGTATGCATCTATTTCCTTAAGTTTTGACATCGTTAGTTTTTAGATACATTCTTGGTTTCTGAAAATATCATGTATCACTTGAAGAGGAAATATTGAAGTAATGTTTCCCTGGCAAAATGTTGAAGATGCATCTGTATTATGAAGAATTACATTCCGAAGTAACAAATACCTATCCTGAATTAGGGGGTTGAGGGGAGACTCGAAAGCTGACAGTCACTGGTTTGAACCCTAGGGAAGACACTTGTTTCTTTAAAATAGATTTTTTGTAACACACATTTGCCTTTCTCTTGTTTCTCATTGCGATGGTAGAAATGTTCTAAGGAGGCTGCTTCTGATGCTTACTAGTAAAACCTGCTAACTGCAGTAGAAGCCTGAGGTTGCGGGTTTGATCCCATCTGGGGTTATGAGTGTACTTCCTCGTATGACACCAGTACTGGTTTTTCCAGGAATCAGACTCGAGAATGACTGGATAAGCTGCAAGCTTTCTTAACAATCGAGCTAAAATAAATTGTATATACTTTAAGCCTTAGATGTATGAGCATTTGTACATGACTGGAATATTCTTTTAGTTGATATGAAACAAGAATAGAAAACAGTGAAAAGAATGATGTATACAGTTTTAAGGAATTTATGCTGATATTTGTTTTCCAGGCTGAGTTATCATTACTGACGATGGATGAGGAGGATAACAAGAAACATTTTAACCTGCGAGATCTTGTACAAGACGATGGAAAGAAGAAAAAGAAGAAGAAGCAGAAAGAAGCGAAAAACAAGGTGGCGGAAGATGATTTCCAGGTATGCATAAAGATATACTGGGGTATTTACATCAAGATGGACTGGGGTATTTACATCCATGCAGGGCTTTCCTCTTTAAAAAATGATATATTCATATCAGTTAAATACTTGGTTTCTACACTGACCATGTCAATTATAAAGTTAAAAGTGAAAAATGTTCTGGTAGAAGTACTATATGGTATATACTCTAAAGTTTTCATATCCAGTGTTTGTGAGTTGAGTCCACCATGATTTAGGTTTTTACCTTCTTTCCAATCAAGAATCAGGCTTCAAGCAAGCTTCTGAAACTGAGAAAAAATGTTTTGAAACAGTTCTTTAAAAATCTACCTAACATTTTCTTGTACATTTTAATTTGGTTGGATTTTTTATTTTTTTTACATTTTGTGTTACTAAAACTAGTGTAACTAATGTTTTGTATTTATTGCAGACTATGATTAGGTTATCCAGAAAACATTATGTTTCATCGGATATTTGTTCAATGAACACAATATGTATTACGATTTGTAGAGAGAAAGAATATGAAATTTCAGTTTCATCTTTCTTGGATTATCTTGAATGTCGTGCTCTAAAATAGATCATTAGGAATAATGACTTAGCAGATTTCAATCTTACAACATTAAATTGACATGGTGGTTGTCATGGCAACGAAAATGCAAAAACAAAATGTATATCTTACTCTAGTAGTAACTGAAATCTTAATTGCAAGTGATGATTTATATAGAATCTTGCAAGATTTTAATGGTGCACAAACTTATAGTGTGTTAAACAGTCCTCAGCAAAATTAATGAGACTTTGTTTTGGTGTAAAATGATTTTGAATAATAATATTCAGAGTGTCTTAGAAATTGTAGTCTATAGTTAGAACTGCAGAAATTATTGAATATTGTCTATTGTTTATACTTTTTCCGCCAGTAGAAAACTTCTGTGTACAGTAAACTCTGTATATAACAACTCCGGATATAGTGAAATTTCGGATATAAGGAACAAATTTTCTGGACCGGATGCTTTTTATGCCCCCGAAGGGTGGCATATTAAAATCGCACCGTCCGTCTGTCCGTCCGTCCATCTGTGCGTCCCCACTTACAAATTCGTGTCCGGACTGTAACTCTGTCATGCATTGAAGGATTTTAAAATAACTTGGCACAAATGTCTAGCACATCAAGACGACCTGTGGCTAGTTCTGGCTTCCAAAACTCTAAATGCCGCTATTTTAATATTTTGTTTTTCGTCAGCTGCGGCTTTAGAGTTTTGGATCAGCCCTACTACGAATCCTTACCAGAATAACAGATCATGCAAATTTTCATCTAATGTACGTTAAGTAGGGAAATATGATCATGTTTGGGTCATATATTTATAAATTCATCTTTTCAAACCAATTACGGTGTTCTACAACCAAAGTTGACTACAAAAACATCGATTTTTCAAACCTACATCATTGTGTTTACATTTACAACGGACTTTCCAAATGCCTGCTCTCGCGAGATCTCGTATGATGCAATCGCACTTATTTTTCATGTAGTTCAGAACGCTTGATATTTTCCTTTTGTTTAGTGTTTAGATGATATAAAAGAACGAGTGTAAATATACAATAGCATTTACCACTATGTTTTTTATTTCAAAAGAAATTTACTTTATTTTCGACGCGGAACAGACCTTGACAGTGTTCGCGCCAAAACGCACGTGCTCATGTAAATAAATAAACTGTCCCCGTGACCTCAATCGGAACCTTCGGCGATTTCCCGCAGAGATCCCTTTCCAAAGGTTCTTGGGAACGGTCACGTGATAACTGTCAAATCGGCAAGATGGCGGCCAACTGGTGAAAATTCTGACCTGTTCGAAACTTTTGTAAAGCTTTACGTTAAATAGATAAAATTTGATATTCAAATTTAGCAGATTAAAAGATTATGGTCTGATCAATAAAATTATTTATTGTTTTCACTTATTGCTCATGAAATACTGAAATGCGAGCGTGTCAGATTCCTGGCATGATTATTGGTACGCTTTCCCTACGGAGTAAGCTTCAGCGTACCCGTTCTGTCAAGCATATAAACCGGGTACGTTGAAGTTGTTTTAGCTAACCTGTGGCATGCAAGACCCACATCCCTACCTCAAAGGTCAAGGTCACACTTAGAGTTTGACGGTAATGAAATCCTCTATATGCACACATTCGTGTCCGGACTGTAACTTTGTCATGCATTGAAGGATTTTAAAATAATTTGGCACAAATGTCAAGCACATCAAGACTATGTGTGGCTTGGAAGACCCACATCCCTACCTCAAAGGTCAAGGTCACTCTGGAATCCTCTATTTATGCACACATTTGTGTCCGGTCTGTAACTTGAAGGATTTTAAAATAACTTGGCACAAATGTCTAGCACATCAAGACGACCTGTCGTGTGCAAGACCCACGTCCCTACCTCAAAGGTCAAGGTCACACTTAGAGTTTGAAGGTAATGGAATCCTCTATATATGCACACATTCCTGTCCGGACTATAACTTTATCATGCATTGAAGGATTTTAAAATAACTTGGCACAAATGTCAAGCACATTAAGATGACGTGTCACTTGCAAGACCCACATCCCTACCTCAAAGGTCAAGGTCACACTTAGAGCTTGAAGGTAATGGAATCCTGTATATATGCACACATTCGTGTCGGTACTATAACTTTGTCATGCATTGATTGATTTAAAAATAACTTGGCACAAATGTCTAGGAGGGGCAGGCATCAAGCCGATGTGTCGCATGGATTTAAAAATTACATACCACAATTTTGAGCACATGGAGAGGGGGGGGACGGGGACTGTGATGTGGGACATCTCTCTGGGGGCATTCGTCACTTGTGAGGGACAGCTCTTGTTCCTTCTTTATTTATTATGACAATGCTATATGGATATAACAAACTCTGGATATGATGAACAAAATAAAATGGTCACAAGGGGTCTGTTATATACGAGGTCTAATGTATTGCATGGTAAATGACTGTATGTATTCATTCATGTTTCCCTGTAGTGTGCTGCTTCATATACCTGACATGATCAAATAGTTCTCTTTTTTTGTGTTCACAGATGAATGTGTCGGATCCGAGATTTTCCGCCGTCTACGAGTCTCACCTGTTCAATATTGATCCTTCAGTCCCAGAATATCGTAAAACCAAAGGTACAGAAGCCATGATTTCTGAAAAAATAAAAAGGAGTGGAAAGAGAGATAGAAATAGGGCAGGTGACAAAAGGACAGTATCAGGTAGAGAGGACGAACAAGTGAAGAAACAAAAGTTAACAGACTCTCAAAGCGTGAATGATGACAATTTGGCCTCACTTATAAAATCTGTGAAAAGTAAAACGAAACATTTCCATAGCAACAAGTCCAAAAGATAGCAGGAATAACTGTAACTTATACATAGTTTCAGGGATATAGCTATGTTTGCACAGACTATCTATTTTGCATGTTAAGCATCATATTATGCATTAGACCATAAAAATAAAAAGTTATGTTGATATAACTAACCGTGGCAGCAGTGCTTTCTCAACAGCAAAAAAGATGAGCGCTTAAATTTTGGTCAGGTACTGAAATGAAATTTGATATAAAAAATGTGAATTATGTTTTAGTTCTTAATAAAATAAGTTATATGAGAAAACTATCTCGTTTTCAGTCTTCTGGGTGTCTTAAGTATTTATTTTAGTCAGTAGAGGTTGTTTATTTGTTTCCTACTCATAACTTGATATCAGAGCATCGAGAAAAAATTATATAGGAAGGAAACATGTATGTAGAAGTATTTACCTTCTTCAAAGTCTAGACATACTGGGGGAAATTGATTCTAACAAGACTCTTGTCGTTCGAAGAATGGTGAAAGAGCATAGTGTAACTCCTGTTGGTGTGTGTGTCGGTGCAAAATTTTAGTTTCACAACACTAGCTTTTGAACGGTTTCATGGATTTTATTCAGAGTTGATATGTAGGTTTATGAACATAAAATACAGGTCAGGTTTGATTTTGGTTACAATCTACAAATTTTTTAAGGAGTTCTGGCCCTTTTTTGGACTTCAATTTCATCAAAATGTTTGTTTTCTATCAATAATTTATGAAAGGTTGCATGGACTAAATTAAGATTTTAAGTGTAAGTTTATGATCATAAAATACAGGTCAAGTTCAATTTTTACTACCATCCTTTTACAGCCTCTTTTCGGCTTCAGTTTCATGTAAATAGTGGTTTTCAATCTAGGTTACAATCCAGTAATTCTTACAGAAATTATGGCCCCATTTCAAATTTAATTTCTGTTAATTTGCAGTTTTCGATCATCTCGTGAAAGGTCGGATGGATTTCCTATATTTGCTATGAATGTACATACATTGTATATTAATAAAATACATGTTAATTTCAATGTTTTGTTACATTACACTATTTTTTGGAACAGTTATAGTTGTAATAGAAAGGTTGTAGTCCCCTCAAACTTAAATTTTGCCTTAATTATGGTTTTCGTGTTACATATCAGTACTGTGCATGCATTTTGAGTTGACCAACATCATGAAATTTCGTACAGCATGTATTAATATTCTACTAATGTGTTTCTTTCTCTGGCCATTGAAGAGTTTAAAAAAAATTTTAATTGAAGAACAAATGATATGTGCACAGCAGAGATAACAGAGTGTGCCTTGGCAACCATAATTAAGAGATTGTATACTAAAAATAAATATTTGTGATAGACAAAATCCACAACAAGCAGACCACACATCTCTGTGTATAAAAGCACAAAGCGGGACCATCCGTGTCCTGTAGACACATTTCTCATCTTATACAGATGCAAATCTCTTCTGCAGCAATGTTTACCCATTGTTCAAAACTGTATTTAATGATTCGACTAATAGCTGCTTAAGTTTCCAGATAAAAAACCCATATAACATACTCAATACGTGTTACAAGTAACATTAGTAGTGATTACCTCCCTTTGACTGTACCTCAGCAAATCAAATGGAGACAACAAATTGCGAAATTTCTTGATTAATTTCATTTCAATGTTCATGTTTTATTCACAAATTTTATGTTCTTTTAGCAAAATGCTCAACAGACCTTGAAATTTCAAACTATGCCCTGGAAAACTTTGTTACGTTTTATAATTATTTGATGCTGAAAGGAGAGTGAAGGGGTTTGTTTAACTCCGCTTTAGTCATAGCACTCCCGTTTTTAGTTTATAATAAATTGAACTTCTAATTACGGTAATGGGATAGTTGTCTTTCATGTCATATTCATGTTAAACAAAAAAACATGTAGCAATTTCTTCACATTAGTAAATTGAACTTGTGTAAAATGTATAGGTTAATATGCTTGCTATCATGTATGAAGTACAATGCATATGTAAATGATGATCAGTGTGATCAATGTCTCTGTTACTTTTTAAAAAACCATCCTGTTGCCATGGAAACTATCTTGTTCACATTTACCCTGCACATTTTCTGAAATGAACTTGTCCATCTGTCAATTGGTACAGTACCATTAATAGTTCAAATGGGTGCTCAGTGCAGATCATGATCAGAATCAGTTACCACCAAGCAGGGTAAGGCTAGGGTTAAAATTACAGCCCACTTTCTCAGACATGATTTGTTTACCAGAGAAATTCTATAAAGCTGACCAACTTTGAGTCATTTACCTTTCCCAGTCTTATGGACATACCTGTACTTTCGGAGCATATAATTCATACTTTGAATTTAGGCGTTTACAAGAGGTCTAATTGGAAATTTAGGATCTAGTTTGTTTGTGTGATTCATCTTTAAAAAGCACAAGTTTTCTTCACAAAATGGTACCAGTACTGTTATTTACCACTAAGTCTTCCCAGTTCTGTTTTGCCTTAGTGTAGTGAAAAATTATCAAAGAATGAAATCTCTACTTTTTCACCTTTCACAATACCACTCTTGATGTTTCATTTCAATCTTCAGAAGACCTTTTAGGGATCACACTTCTGTCTCCAGTCCGAAAATTGGTGACTTTATTCTGACAGTATTTACTCACGATAGGAATGTGAAGTTTGTTTGTGAGAAAAAAACCTGACAGGTTTACACATTTATTCTATAGGCAGCATTTATATTTAACCTAAAATATTTCAAATAGTATCCACCTGGCTGTAGTTAGCGGTTTCAGCTAGTTTTTTTCTTCTTAATGAAATTCAGAAGTATACTAATGATGCTGATGTTTTTTAGTAATTAGTACATTATTACAAGCTAAAATTGGTGTAGAGGAGGTTAATACTGTATATTAAAAATAGATGCAGCAATATACTTTTTTTGTTACGGCATAGATTGGAAAAGATCATTATTTCAAAGAAAATTAACTTGTAGTATCTTATTCAGCATCAGGGTATATAAAGGTGTAAATTAGATGCCATTCTACTTGGGATACGGGAATAGATGTAAGAAATCTGGACATCATTAACTAAATGAACCTTAAAATATGAATTTACAGTACTTGCTATTTTACATGAAGGAATTAAATTGCAAGATGGATAAATGCATATATTTCTTAAAAGTTATACTGGGATAGGTATTTAAGAAAAAGTTGATATCAGAGTAGAGACTTTGGTTCTCCGTACGTAAAATCTGTTAATTTCTACCGCAAGGAACTGGTCTTGGTGCAAGAAGGTCCAAAAATAGGATGAAAATGCCTGAAGGTGTAACAACCAGATAATTTCAGTTTGAAGGAAATGCTGCTAGCTAAAACACTATTATTGCTAATCTAAAATGTCAAATTTAAAGACAAGTGAATTAAACTGACTTAATTGCACATTAAAATATTTCTACCTCGTAAAACCAAAGAGCATTCAATATGTCAAACCTTGATTTCTGGCCTGGTACAATTTCCTTGAAAGAAAATATTTTCATATATGAAACGTTTAAGAATCTCGACAACAGTGCAGTTATTCCTGCAACAACTGTTTCTTTTTCTTTACAGATCCCGTTCATTTGCTCGTTAACGTCTAGGTGAACTAATTTGGAATTTAACATTGATAGAGGAAGAAAAATTCAAAAGTTTTAATCATTTAGTGAGGAAACATCCCTAGGACTTCAGTACATGTACATGTGAGCGGTGGTGTAGAGGTTAAGGTGTCTGCTACTCATCCCGGAGGTTGCGAGTTTGAGTCCCACTGGCGTCGCAACCCTACCTCCTTACATGGCACCACTACTGTTTTTTCCAGGAAGCAGACTTGAGAGTGACTCGATGAGTTGCAAGCTTTCTTCACAATCGAGCTGTAATTACTTAGTATAAACTACATACATGTGACTATAAGCATACATGCAGCAATACTGGTTTCCTAAATTGGACTGTTGTATACATGTTTACTTGGTAGGGGACGGCAGTTAATATTTACCGCATTTTAACCAAAATCAAACCTGACCTGTATTTTATGTTCATAAACATACATGTCAACTCTGAATAAAAACATGCAACCTTCCAAAAACACGGGATTTCATTCAAATTTCGTGTGTTCCAACGTTAACTGGGACAAATGATCGACCAAGATCACGTGATATGTTGAAGTACATTGTGTTATAGAAGACGAACAGCAAAGCAAGGACGGTGTTCTTCAATCAGTGTTAATTGCATATTAACACATACAAATACATGTATATTATAAATTATCATTTCATTACATTTACTTAAGGAGGGATGGACCAAAAGTTACTGGAAAAATGCAGTCATAAGATCACCAAAAACAGAATTTCTTTACTAAACTCCGTACGACAATGAAATTATTTACAGCTACTGCTAGATACATTACAAAAAAGAAATGAAATTAAGGTAACTTTTATTATGCTATCTTTACGTATACTTGACGGAATACCTTGCGTTTTGTCAATTGTTTATTCGTGTTGTGACTATAAAAGCCTGTTGTATTTAAGAAATATTTCACTGCACATGAATGAACATACCAGATGAGAAACCATTACAGTCACTTTTTAGCAATTAATGCAAATATCAGTTAATTACCCCAAGTGAAACAATAGTAGCCAAAATAGTAGGTGAGTTTATGGTCTTTGGTAGATGGACCCTGAGGCAATATAGCACACCGATCGTCAGTCAAGTAATACGAATGTCACGTTTAAGTGCTCATTTATTCAATCAACATTTTTATTTTGGTCGTAAAACACCTAATTAGGTCAATGGTAAGTGCCGTTAGGAACGGTCCGTCGGTCATACAAAAATTAACTGCTGCCGTCTCGGCTGCACAGTTCGAGGTTCTTCCGTGGCCAGGAGACCGCTGGACATTCGACCAAGACTGGGAAATGCATATCAGTTACGTTTAACACTATCGTGAATATGCCAGAGTCCTCGCTCAAAGTACAGGCGAATGGGCCATCATGCATCCAGTATTCATAATTGGCTGCAATGTGTCTTTATGCAATGACCCTGCTCCAATGCATTTTGTTCACTTGCATTACAGTTACAATCAAGATAATTCCACTCTCTACCGTGATTGTTGTTCTCTTATCTTACAGTTTTTCACCCAGGCTCGCCGAATCTGTGCACATACTGAGGTAAGGACCGCATTCTGCGTCATCTGCATTCTGAAAAAAACTTTTTTTTCCATTTTCATGGAAACCGTAGAATGTGAAGTGAACATTTCGCATAAAAATTAATGGTGTTTTTGATGCTGTCTGGACTGCATATAGATACAATGTAAACACATATACATTTTTATGAACTTGTATTCATAATTTTCTTACGAAAGAAAATCAGAACGGGACATTTCAAACCCATGTCCAAACCGTGGGCAGACGGATGGCGAACCCCTTGTTGCTAGGTTGTGTCTTGGTTCTTAAAATCTTCGGTCTGACATGCAAAAAAGGAAATTACATGCGTTTTGTAGGAAACCATAGAACAGAAAAAACTGACATGATCGTTCTGGCAAGCTAAGCATTCCATTATCCTGGTGATTAGTGTCATTCACAGAAAAGTAGCCCTACCCCATCATTACAACATTCGTGCATTGCTCTTTTCGCCCTAATTTGCATACATAATGACCCGGATCTCCGTGTCACGGGCGTCGTCAAGCCTCGTGCGTCGTAGATTTATGCTCGCTAACCATTTATTATGCAAATTAGACAATTTGTAGATTTTTATATAGTGATGTCTTAAATAAATTTTACTGTCTTTCAGAGAAATTCTTAACCCGTGTCATGAAATGTTGTATACACTAAACAATAATGACATCCCAATGAATTTAACGCTCGCATTTGTCACGATTTTATCATGATTGCGCTGGAATCGTATAAATAGAATACTGATATTAAATACTAATAAAGTATTCTGTAAATATGAAGCAAAGATACTTCGTTTTCGTTTTATATTTGATATTTATGACCGGACTCGGTGTTCGAGCACCAAAGTGCACGTTTTCCGGAGGCGGACAAACAGGGATAGTCACGGGAGTGCATACATTTCTCCTCGCCGGGCCCCTCTTGTTTATACAATTTTACGTGGGATAGTGAAGTGCGGCAGGTAACGGTACGGTCAGAAGTTAATGGCAACCAATCAATATTTTGCGTATTTACCAAAAATGCAGTCAACATCTATGTAACGTATATAACTGATAACATTCTGAGAGTTGGCTAAAAGAAACATTTTGATAATTGTGGCCACAAAGAGGATCAGACCCAGACGTGTCCATGTGAACAGATCACAAGAATTGACATCCATGTCTTGAACTTTATGATGCCAAATTTTGCATTTAAACTTGATTGTCATTAGTTTGAGAAATTACATTTATACTATATATTATACATTTCCTTATGAAATCAACGCTTTGCTAATGCTGTAACTTGTTTTCAGGTCGTAAAATATATAGTTTTACATAAATTACGCTGATTTGGACACTTTTCTGTACACGTGGCAGAGAAAAAGCTTCTTGGAATGGTATTAAAACCCAACGCTGCTGTTATTTCAGGAAAGATGTTTTTGCTAATGTTTGTCTCAGTTTCCAAGTTACTAATAAAGCTACATATCTGTAAACATATATATTCATAGTTTGAGTATTTGGACGTTTTTTTCTGTGTTACACACATGCTAAATCGCTCAAAGTCAAAGTACTCGTGCCGCTAAGCAGGCTTTAGGCACGACATCATTAACATTCTGAAGATTGTCGACGACTAGGCTAGAAAAGCATCTGTTGGTTTTTTGGCTTCTCTGAATGCAGGGAACGCGCGGGAGAAAATGAGAAAATGACATGGAAACTAGGAAACGAGGCATGACGGAGTGCACATCGTTATTGCGCTAATGACGTATGATAGGAATGGAGAAAGGAATTGTTGGTAATTTTATATGTGAAATTATTCAAAATAATAATATTGAACGCTGAAAATGATAAATATAATGTAATTGAAAAACCATGAAAGAAGACATTTTAAGCATACGGGTCTCTGTTTTAATGTGTGAACAGATGTAGGGAATATTTGAATACTTTTGCGACGCACGTTTTCAAAGACACGTTGTGTATAAAATTGCAAAATAACAAATATTTTGAGAGGTGAACTTTCCGTAAATCAAGAAACTTTGCTAATGACATGCGACTGGAATTTGGAGAAGATGGTATGTCACTGAAAGCTTTAATTATTCAGTAGAAATGTCGATGCGCGCAGTTTTCAGATTACAACCTCGCTAACTCATTTCAAAAATGTAGATATAATTTATACTACTGAATAAATAACGAAATATCGCTCACGGGAAAGTCTCGTATTATATAGCACGTAATTAAGAAAATAGGTCTACGTTACATTCTGTACATTCACTTCTGCTTAATTACCTTAATTTTTCGTCATTTTGAAAATTTATGGAAGGAGTAAGACTAATATAACTTTGGAAATTAGCAGACGACTTAAGGGCGAGAGAGGTTCTTGGTTTGAAAAAAAAGATTGGTGATTTTTTTTTTTTCATTTTTCATATTTAGTCGATGAACTTACAGTTTCATTATTCTAGGTGTAAATGTGAAATTATATTAGCTCATATATCTTGGAACATATCTCATTATATTTTCTAATTTTGCATTATTGCTTCCGCCGATAGCGAGGATGGTGTTCTATTTCAAACATTCTTTACATACATCGTCTTGAAGAGTTAGGAATTCTGTTTTTAGAATAATGTGAAGAGTATATTAAATTGGGAAACTTTAAATCCTCAGTGACATCTTGTATTCATGTAGATATTTCTGGACATGCAATAAATGAACCCAAAATAGCAAAAGCTAAATTAAAAACGTAATTGCAAAGCACGCATTCATAGATGCCTCTGTCACATGATTTACAATTATAACAGAACCAGAAATATTTTGCATCTTTTCTTTTTTATATATCATGTCAAGTTTAGTTAGTCATTCTCACTAAAAAATATGTAGAGACTTGGATATATGCAAAATCCTTAAATGTTTATGTCCGATTACTTTGATGGGTCATACTCGATGTAAAAAGAGCCGTTTTCGTGGTACTATTTTTTTCATGAATTCTGGGACACTAGAATTATGTTTTGTTTGTAATTGTTCAACTTTTAGGAAAAAGGATATATTGTTTTCTATTTATATTAGCTAGTAAAATATGTGTATACATTTCAAGATTAATTATATGATTAATTTTTAAAGTATCATCAACTAAAAATTCAGATACTAATTGAATGTTTGATGTACAAAACAATCTCTTTTCTACCGACCCGGATCGTGAAAGTTTGATCGTATTGCCTGAACCGGGGGAGGTGGCTGGGAAAAAATCCACTAACACGACTCGTGTTGTACGTGAAATTGGCGGATAGGACACATTTCATGTGGTGTCTGTTTATTTACAATGCATCTCTTTATTCATTAGAAAGAATGGCAACTGGAACATTCTTACATAAATCACGATTGTTGAAACATTTCTTGTTTTCAATATTCAGCATCATTGTGTAATTTTTGTTCTGAATAAAACATATATCCCTAGGAAGGATTTACAGCAAACTTTCTAAAAATAGTTTCCAGAAAGGCTCTAAGTGGTACCCACACAGCCAATCGGAACATCACTCGGCTTTTTTCCGTAGAAAAGTTATTTCCGAAAAGCCGATGATGTTCCGATTGCCACGCAGCAAGTTTGACGTGATTCAGTGTTTAAAACTGCAACAAGAGTTTGGAAGAAAACTATATCCAACTACAACTTGGTGAACAAGGCTATATAGCGCATTTGTACGCGGAAAGTTTAATCGAAATATACGGATACAATTAAATTTACATGTTTATTTCCATATTTCTATGTACAGATGCAAGCAATACACGTGATTTTTCAATAAGATTATAGGGAAAATATGCTTTTCAAACATATGAAAGAAAAGGCGTTGTTTAAAACCTTAAAATAATTAAAATAAACATTTGTACCAGAAAACCTCACATAAAGCTGCGTACAATGCATTCTTAATGTGTAAGGAAGTTTTCAAAAGCAACAAAACATAAGAAATTATAAAAGACTGTAAAGTCAGGCATATGAACATTAACTTTGATGGCGTCCGACCAAAATTGTACATGCATGAATCACCGGGACAGACAGGTAAACATATGAACGGACAGACGGGCCAAACACAGATGTCTCTAAAAAATGTATCCATAATAAAAGCCTGCGATGACACATAATTTATATCACTACATGTACTACAATAACGCTGTCTTAAGACGACTTCCAAATAAAGACCGTCCTGAAAATAAAGGCTTATATAGGTTTGTAGTCTGATTTTGACCCTTGACCTTTATGTTTTCCTAGTTTTTTTTACTGCTGTTTTACAATAAACTAAAAGTACATTCGCATCTCAGTGATCGTATTGCACATTTGTAACAAATAAAAACGCGTTTAACATAAACAACACCTTCAAACAAAGCCAACAGTAGTATGCATAGACAAGGGAACCAACTCCAAGGTCGGACAAAAAGCCGAGGTAGCGATGATTGGTCGCCGACTTGGTAACTTAAGTTTATATCATTTTAAAGATTAACACGGCGCTTTGATTTTAAATTATATGTATAATTTTTGATAGTGTACAATGCGTCTAAATAAGAAATCGCTACCTAGACTTCTTGTCCGACCTGGAGTGCCTGGTCCCTTTGGATTAACCGTTCCACTCATATCGAAACAAATAGAAATAGAATCAATATCGGAAACTATATAACAATACTTATATAAGATTATTTCAGATAAACCATACCGGTAATTTTCGGTTCTTTCTCATAGGAAGTAGTGAATCGAACTGGAATGGGAAAATTTCACTTTCATCATTCACAAATGTCTTTTGCAGGTCCACTAAAGTCAAACATGTAATACCATACCATCTATCCCCTCCTACGATCAGTGACTTTTCCAGACCATGTAGTCTGAGTGGACAGTGAATGGGATTTCCTTATTTGGACTTTTTGCACATCAGCCAAATTCCATTGACTAGTTTAGACAGACCAGGGATAGACACGTTAAACGGAACGGGAATTTTTTTCTCTATATATGGATATGTAGCGGATCACGACTGATTAACCTAAGTGGTACTGAAGGTGGTCCACGTGTCACTCGAGGTTTATTCTCAATTCGTCACATTTCAACTTTAATTATCGCTACGAGCCGGTTGGTCGCGATTAAGTTTAAATGTTTAATTACTTTAAAACTGTTTCGCGGTTATTTGTGTGTCTAGAGACGACTCATAGCCCTAGAAGTACTCGGGACCTGTCAATAAAATTTCCCATATACCGTGATCTGATGAGACATGCACATAGAGGTAAGCCAAAAAAATTCGATGTAAGTTTAATTAATTGTCGGTGCTGTACGTCCGGAATCAATTTTCTTCGGTTTCAAATGTTTAATGCCATATTCCTGCATGGTAGTGACCAGTATAGTTAAACCTTTAAATGGCACCATGAAATGTTGCAGTTCAGATGGTTTTGACTTTGAACGGCTAAAATCAAACCTACTTTCCTTTAAATGGTGTTTTACGTTTAATTTACAGAAACATATACGCAAAAAATAAATTTAAGCATCCCCTGGAAAATTTGGAGTGCCTTATCCAACAAGCTTTATCATGAAAATATCTTCGAGTTGAGATATGTAATCCGTATACAGCAACCATCTCGCAAATAGTAAACGGCAAAAGCCTTTCGAGCGATATTGTTGAACAATAACTGTAATCAAAAACACGTTAAAGAATGGAACTGCAGAGGTCATAGGAAGATTTTAGATGGCTGATTAGAGTAAAAAAATGCCATTTGGGGTCTTCCGATGGCAACCGTACCACGGATCTTCTAAAAGACAATCTGCTTACACTGTTTGTGGTTCATGCAGCGACTTACAGTATTTTTCTTTCACGTATTTGTCTGTGATTTCTTGATACAAATTTTTTTAAAGTCATTACATAACTTCCAGGGGTAGTGGTATATAACTGACTTTGGAGGATGTCGCGAATGTTGATTTAAACACGAATCATTCACACTTATTTGTTCAGTAGCCTGCATCGTTCAAATGAATAAAGAAGAACAAAGATTGAAGATAATTTTAACAAGTATATATTTTGTTTATAAAAGACAGTTGTGTTGTAAATGTATCACTTGCTGTTAGCTGTATATTGTAAGTCTTGAAACGGAGGTCTCAGATCCTTTTCCGAAAATTATTTTAAAAAATAGATATGTTCCTCATACAAATGATATTGAAAACAGTGTGTATCACCTTTAATGGATAGTGGAAATATAAGTAACTCCCCATACAAATCATCTGAATAAAAAATACACGTTACTTTTTCAAAGAACAGTTGGAAGCGAAAAGTCACGTGACAATTTATTGCTCAGTTAAATGTATCACATGACAATTCGCGTGTTTTATGGCGCAACTTGGTAACTTTTCAACCGGCTATGAAATGACAAATAGAATGTATAACATTTTTTGAATTGAGAAATTCCTTTTAATTCGATAATACCGAATGGAAAAGGTCAATAGAATATTCTATGTGTTTTCAGTCTTTCTTGAAAGGTGTTATAATTCTAGTACGTAAATGAAGTTTCTCTGGGCGGCGGTTCAAAAGTCTCCCTTTGGCGGTTGTTTTGCCACCCATGGCGGTTGTTTTGCCACCCAGTTATGGGATTTCACGTAAAACATTTATTTTTTGTTTACCAGTACATTTTTATGTTTTTCGTATTGGAAAAAATTGTTATTTATGGCATTTTAATAAATGCCCTATTTTCATTCAAATCTTTGTTTGTCTTTTCCTTCTATTCATCCCATACGAGTTCAACTTAGCCTGTGACCTGCCCTGTCCTGGGACAATACATAAATAGTTCATATCTATCAACATGATATGTTTTTTTACCGCCAAACTAATGTTGAGTATACTGAGTGTAGAGTAATTATACTTTCTCGACCAGTGAATAACGGTCAATATTTCGAGTAACATATTTAATAAGAAAAACAAGGATTAAGTTTGTTTTCCTGATGCACATGCCACGGTTCGAAGTTAATCACAATCTGAAAATGTATAAGCGGCCGGTTAGCTCAGCCGGGAGAGCATTCGCTCTTACGACCCTGTTTGCCAAGGGTGCATACTTGTTCTCACTTGTGACATTTTGCGCCTAATTAAACTTTGTTTTCAAATACTCAAAATTGCGCCGACCATCTTTGTAAAGATATGTCTTGTTTCCTTTTACATTTCCACTCATAAACGTAAATGCATATTTATTCTGTTCTAAACCTGTACATTAAGCCACCTATAGACGTATTTGCAGCGTTAACCCCAGTCAGTGCTCACAGTACTTTGAGATTCTTATGCAAGATATGGATGATGTATGCCTTTATCTCCTCTTGTATCTATGTGCAGTATTATTGCAGCACTTATATCAGTTAAATCGATTAAATTTCCGGTAATAGTCCTCTCCCTGTACGGGATGTCTACGACAAAGTTGCCGTTGTGATAAATGTCAGACGATAATTAATATACTTTATATAGCCCCTTGAGAGGAACACCGGATGTAATGCGCACTAAGTGACAGTTAAATAAGATGGTTACTGCATCGTCACTTACATTATTTAATTCTTCGACATCAATAGGGCCAATATGTCAGGTGGTATTTGGTCTTAGATTTCCGAGAGTGGCCTCTTTCCCACCTGGATTGGGTTGAGATCTTACTGTCAGGCTTGCTACAGACAGGGTCCGTATAAGGACCCTGCTATAGATTACTACAACTTTCGAGTAGAAGTGTTGTAACATTTATGTGAATTGAACTTTTCTTTTGATATTAAGTCTATTTGATAAAAATCAGACTTTTATAGATAATAAATATTGGTTGCCCATACAAAGTTTTACCGTTAACTCGATGACTGACCATAACACACAAACCATATACATGTACATAGATTCATAAAAACTCGTTTGGAAAACACTTTTGTTCGAATTGTATTATATTATATTTCAGTAGTACCATGGAGGTAAGGCCTCAGTGTTGGAGTGGCTTTAAAGAGACATTCTCTACATCTGATGTCAAACTAAATTACTTAAAATCATATATATAATAGAGTATCTGTAAGTATTATAACTTAAAAGTTTAGAATATGTATTGCAGTCATTATCGATAAATTCAGCGTTTCAAAACATGCTGCAGTACCGTAAACCATTCAATACTCTATGTAAAATTGTTGTTGTACATTTAATGGGTGGATAGCGATTTATTATAAAAGGCCTCTATGTTGATTTTTTGTGGTAAAGTGAAGCATCTTTTTATATAAGTTGTTCTTTGAAGTAGTATTTATTTATCATTTTACATTCTTGGAACGCATAATTTCGGTTTGGAGAATAAAAATCTGCTTGATGTAGGGAGTGCCCCTTTAATGTCGTTGACTGAGAAACACGAGTCCACCAATATGTGTGGGTTCGAATCATGCCATGCAGGATCTTCTAACTTTATAACGCGATTCTCGGATACCTGTCCGTAGTACAAGTAGACATAGAATCGTGCATAGTTGGAAAAGCTGAAGGATGTGCCAGTGTATATTCTACTGTCAAGTGCAGAGCGCAAGAATCATAACTCCGTCTTGACTAATTACAGAGTTATTGTCCTTTGTTACTTTTTCTTGTCCGAAGTATAACTTGAAAACTACTGGTTGGAATTCAATACAACTTCATACAATGGTCAAGCACATTGAGAGGAAGTAAGGTGCACAAGAACCATAATTCCATCTTGACTAATTACAGAGTTATTGCCCTTTGTTACTTTTCCTTGTCCGGAGCATAGCTTGATAACTACTGGTTGAAATCTAATACAACTTCATACAATGGTCAAACACAATGAGTGGAAGTGCAGTGTACAAGAATCATACCTATATCTTTAGTAATTTCAGAGTCATTGCCCTATGTTACTTTTCCTTATCCGGAGCATAACTTGAAATATCCTTATTGGAATTCAATACAAATTCATACAATGGTCAAGCACAATAAGAGGAAGTGCAGTGTACAAGAACCATAACACTATCTTGACTTATTACAGAGTTATTGCCCTCTGTTACTTTTCTTTGTCCGGAGCAGAACTTGAAACCATCTGGTTGGAATTCAATACAGCTTCATACAATGGTCAAGCACAATGAGAGGAAGTGCAGTGTACAAGAACTATAACTCTATCTTGACAAATAACAGTTATTGCCAAGAACAATATCTCTATTTTAGTTTTTTTGCGAGGTATTCTGTTACTACTAACTCCCTCAGTTGATAAAGCGGTCTTTCAGTGGTATTAATCACATTTAGTGATAGGTCTAATTTCTATGTTAGAAATCTTCAAATAAAACTTGTTATTCAGTCACTGACAAATATATAAACTCGTCCGCTTTGAAAATTTTCTTAAAGACACATGAGATATGCTGGGATCTGTACTACACAGTGAGCCCAGTCATATATATATCCCGGACCACCTCTTGGTGGATTTGGGAGATTGAGATCAAGTCTTCTTTGCTAAATTGGAGGCGTTGGACCCCGACGACCAAACGGTAATGGCGGCCATACTCTGTACAGTTCTACATGGAAATATAGATATATCATTTCGTTTCCAGTCACTTTAAATAAGTATAAGTAGGTACATTGCTTACATCGACTCATTTCCTTTATCCGAAAGCAGCAGTAATTTAGGATTATTTTTAAGATTTACGAAGCTTTCGTCGGTCATAATTACCGTGCTGTACCAGACTTTATTATAGAAAGACCGTCTAAGTATCCGGTGCGCCTTTCTAATATGTGCGCAGTTATTTCCCTTATTTCAACGCTGCCATATTTGACGACAAGCGGGAATTGTCAAAATAATTTACACAGTAAAGTTCGTTTTGTCTTAAAATTGGTTGGCAGAACTTGTAGAAGAGTGATTATCACGTGAGATAGTTTTCCTGCATTACACTGTTGACATCAGTCTACTTCTGTCATTCCCAGGAACTTGCACTTTTTGTGCCCTTTTTCTATACATCTGTATCAGGAACGTAGGATTCTACGTTCCTGATCTGTATATAGCCTATAACAGTTAACACTGTTCACGTAGCAAACAAAACACATCTTGTTTTCAGTATAGAGGATGTAGCCATTTCAATATTTGTGCACTAGCCACATTGCCATCATCAGTTGTAACGTTTGTGTCATTCACCTCGGCTTAGTGAAGATACTCTTTTAAAGTTTGTTCATAAGCTAGTAAAAGAGAGCCATGACTTGTCTCATGTCTCGCAATGCTTTGTTACTGTGTTTGGACATGATGCATCGTGCTAGACGTTCTCCAAATTGAGTAATGGGCGTTGATTTGCTTCTTAGTGTCTTAAAGGTTATATAGCTTTTTTTTTTTTTTTTTTCGATACTGATTTATTTTAGCTCGATTGTGAAGAAAGCTTGTAGCCTATGATTC
The DNA here is from genome assembly GCA_022818135.1 of Saxidomus purpurata. Taxonomy (NCBI): domain Eukaryota; kingdom Metazoa; phylum Mollusca; class Bivalvia; order Venerida; family Veneridae; genus Saxidomus; species Saxidomus purpurata. The sequence continues at coordinate 36,347,699 of JAFMSR010000001.1, forward strand.
TCTCGAGTCTGCTTCCTGGAATATGGTGTCATAAAAGTTGGGGGGGGCATACCTAGGGACCTCTACCCCGCTCCTATAGCTTTCATGGTACCGGGACATTTTTCTGTAATTTCAGGTGACACTATAAAGCATTCTGCTACACATGGTGGTGGACTGGTGGCCAGTTGATTTTATGGTACCAGGTCTGTATTGTAAGTAAAAGAAGACAAACACTTTTCACATTTGTATTTTAACATACAAAAATTAAAGTTTATTCTCTGTTCATGTCCACCAAAATCAATACTTTACATTCAAACATGTGATCAATTAACACAAGCAGACTGACAGACAAACACATGCATGCACTCCACTGGAACTGCGAACGTGAAATACTGCATGAAACTGCAACGTTTATTTGCTACTTATCTTATATAGTACACTTCGTCTAGAACATGAAATATTTCCATGCTTGTATCAAATACCATAGGAATTTTTCTCTAAAAAAAACTTACACATTTGTTTAATCACTTAAATTACAGTAACATATAGAAATGAAAATTTTTACAGAAATCAGTTCTTGTTTGGATCATACCAGATTCCAAGTTTGCTAATTAAACCATATAAGACTAATCTCAAAGTATTTCTTCTTTCTGAAATTAATGTTGGAAACATTTTATTTAAAATAATACTTTCTAATGTGAAGAAAGAAAATCTTCTGATGCAGTAAGATGGAATGAAACAAGTTGACCATCGTGAATTTTTTTTATACAGAATATCTTTTATTGTCAGGGACAGGGGTGTCATGAAGAGTGGTTTTGTTAAGCAGTGTTTATCAGGTTACAAAAAGGTGGTTACAACATCGAAGAATGGTTTACTTAATACATGGTATTAAATCTTTGTCATGTATGACTTTGTGAACATTCTCAACGTCACGTACTCTTCATGAGGTATTACCGTTACTTTTCCTGCATTTTGCTCATTCTTAATGTAAAACTGAAAGTAAAAGTATACAACACACTGCATTTGGTGTAAAACTACTCGGTACATTTACCCACAAGTCTCTGGTTTACAAAAAGTTATTCATTGTTACGAAAAAAGCATTAACAGACTAATTTTACTATGGCAGCATGTATACATGTAACAAAGATATACATGTGGAAAGTTATTCATGATGGTATAAGAAAGAAGTCACTGAAATGTTGAATGAGAAAATGGACGGTTTGTTGAAATCACTCTGTATATACCAGGTTGTAAATCAGATGTCCTAGAAAAGCCCACCATTTTCTGGTCATATTTGCTTTGATCATACCCAAATACCAGTTTGGTACGCAGAGGGTTAGATTCAAAACAGACGATTTACAGTCTAGTGAAGAATCAAAAATTTTGTTTGAACAATTATGATATTTATGATGTTCTTAATTCTTTTTCAAAGAAATGCTTATATCAATAGAAAAATATGTCTTGATTAAGAATGCTTCCATGACATATGGTTCCACCTGAACTTCTTTGGGGATATTTTGTATGCGACTTACAACAAGGTAAATACAGACTGATAAGCAGAGATCTGGAGTACATACATGCATGTTATTATTACGCAAATGCCATATTAAGAAAATAATGCTTTACCCTTTTGATACCTTTTAAGTTCAAATTGTATACCATAAGCTAATGCAAGTTTCGACCTCGTGTATATTAAACAAAAAAAATAACCAATTACAAAATAAAGTAAAAATAGAGAGAAGAGATAGCGTAGCATTGTTTTAACATGTTCCTGGATAAAACCCTAATTTTTGTACAAGCCACATTTTTTGTTCCAGATGAGATTCAAAAATAAGTAAAAAAGCAGACGCATGAATATGTCTTTAAAATGAAATGCAGATACAGTGTTTTTGCGCAAGTCTTGAGATACATAAGGTGAAGTTTAATGGGAAGAAAAGGTTTACGAGCCACCTACCAGAACTTGATTGATAACCTGTCAAATCTAAGTTTTATGAAAATGTCAATTATACATTAATGAACACTCATAAAAAACAACAGCAATTTACAATATTAAATTCACATTTAAATCTTTACTTAAATATGCAAATTGCTCCACAATAAAACAATACATTAACTAGCAAACGGAATATATAATATTTAAAATGTTAATTACGTTCCTGACTTATGGCTACTTGTCATATTTCATGATATTTCCTCAATGATATATAATTTCACAATCATAAACAGGTGAAATAAACACATTTGCAATATTCAATAACACATTTCTTTTAATGGCATTTTCTTCATTTGAATGGTAAATGTCATTTAGTTTAAATGAATAAAATATATTTTTTCTCTATAACAGTAATATTTCTGTTCATGAAATAGTGTTTTATGAGATAAATTATCAATTTTGGAAGTTTTAGTATTCACAAAAATGGTGTCCATTTACTAAAATAGATCTGTTCGAAAATGCTCTGTCTAACCCCTATTTTTTTCTTTTTTATAAAATTAAAGTGATGTCCTTTTAGATGAACATTTTCTTTCTCCCATAATGGAATTAAAAACAGATTACATAAAACTTGTTCAGAGCTTGTATTTTACATGCAGATCTGTTCTCTTTAATTCGATTCTAATATGAATTGCGCAGTGAACTGTTGGTGCTTTTCTTGGCACCAGTCACTGTAAACCAGACGGCACCGGCACTGGACGGCACCGGCCTGTTAAACCAGACAGCACTAGCTGCTGTCCGGAACAGAAATTGGTTTCTTTAACAATTACAATGTGTTATTATTTATCTTTCAAAACTTAACACTATGATTGTATCTATAATTTATACACTTTTCTCAGCGTATTTCTTTGATTTTGTCAGTTATATGTGGAAGACTATGTGTCATATTTGATTTCATATCAGGAAGAGTTCTCATATAGGAAAACATTTTAAAAAACACCTTTTCACAACTGCTACATCATTACTATGGAGTCACGCCTCTGTCACGCTATTGTTGGACTCTTATACATCGTATTTTACAGGTGTCATGTGATTGTCCTAGGTAAGATGCACCATTGCAGCGTACACAACAACAGTTTCCAAGTTTAATCAGGTATTGACTCTCAGGCCAAAGCTTGGCCAGTTTAGGCCTTTAATTTCATATACTACTCGAAAGTAAAATTATTTCATAAAAAATACAGCTTTTTAATCGGGACTTTCCATCAACAGGAAGTATAAGATAGCCATTGTCGCATGTAGATAATATTTAATTTTTATATCTGAACTAATATTGCTTTAATTTTATTTACATATTAGTTACTGTGGTGCAGTATAATGAAGGTGCAGTGGATAGTGTGAAATAGTGATGGACTCTGGCTTGTACATTCTATTAGTTCCCTTTATAGTGTTTGCCTAAAAAGTGAATGTTCCATTTGATGGGTATTTTTTAGTTTGTAATACATGAATATGCTGTTGGTAACTACATATATTTTGATATTAAATGGCTGTATTTTATTTTTCGGGTCTACTGTAAGATAAATGATTACAAACCAGAGAGCTCTACCTACATTGTAAAACAGAGGATTTCCCACTTTACGAGTAATTTCAGAATTCTTTGGTACACAACGTGTATTTTGATGTAATATATGATCCCAAAAAACACACAGTTTTTCTTTTAAAAAAATAGTATACCTTTGTGAGAATATGTCAAATATTGGTACGATTTAGGTTAGAAAAAGTCTCTTGTTGAAACTGCTACATGTTCTTTATGGCTTTGTTTTATATTTACCAGAAAATTCAGACTTTGTACATTTCAGTGACAATATAGGCATATGTTTTCTCGAAGGCAAAGTGACTGCCAGAAATGTTTTGTATTGGGTTAGGTATCCTTCCATTTAGGCAACAATTTTACATCAAAACAATCAACAACAGTCTTATATGGGTGATGTAAGTGAAATACAAATAATACTGATCAGTGTTGAAAAAAAAAAAAAACAAAAAAAAAACATGTTGATATGTATTAAATAGCAGTGAAGCAGATAAAAGAGTGTATCCAAGATCTATTATAGTGAAACTGTTCTGCACTGTAATTTCTAATTCAGTTTTGATATAGTTTTGGTTGTAAGTTGTTCTTTCCGAGGACATGGTATTTAATATGGCTAACTCTTAATTACTAAAAAGGTTCAAAGTTCAAAAGTACTACCAGTTCTAAATTAATGTAACATTTTGTATACATCTAGATCCTTAATATAAATTAACAGCTGGTGTTCCTTTGCCAATCATTCTGTCAACAAATCAATGCATCCGCAAAAATTAAGCGAATAAGAGAATCGGTGTCGTGTAACCCTGTCATAAACATTTGTTTCCTTGAATTAGCTTTAGTTAAGTATACATGTTTTGAATAGTATCAGTTCATGTTCATTTAACACGACATGTACTTTCACAGATTTGCTGTCACTTGCTCAAATCTGTTGAACATTTCAGCTATAACAAAATATTCTACAGTTTCTCAGTGATGGCTCTAAATTGAATGTTAGTTTTTGAATGGTATTTTCTAATGAGAAATGGTTGCCTGCAAGTTCAGACATTTATTTCATTGAGTCTAGTGTAGACTTCACATTTACTTCTGATCATAGTCTACTTGATAGTCTATGTGATAGTCTACTTGATCGTCATTCCGTTTGTTATAGATGAGAAGTTTTTGTAGTTTCAAAGATGAAAACAATTTCAACATTTAGAATGTGAAATGAAAAATTGCAACATTTCTTTAATTACTCTATTCTCCAGACTTATTTTATTAAGACAGGTCTGAAAAATGTTTTGCTTCTCGTATGTAGTTAATCATCCCCTATGTACATATATCATTTTCTAGAATAGATTTACTGCTTTAATCTCTAGGGGACAGTTAGGAACTGGTAGATGTAACAGTCCTCAAGTTTCTAACCAAATCCCCATTAAAAACTTAAGTATGTGATGGAATTGGGTAAAAATTGCTGACTGACAAAAATATTGTTGTCAGCCTCAGTGGTTAAGTTTTCATCAAAGTGATATGATATCTAGAGATAGGTATTCATCAGAATATATTATACATTGTTCTCTTTTAAAACTACCAAAAATAATTCTGACACTTGAATAAGCTTTAATTATCATTCTGCGGGTTTACAATGAGAATGTATACAAGCTAAAATATTTTTGAATGTTTTCTTTTTCCGCAAGTTGGCTATAGAAATGTTAATGAGTTTTTTTGGCTAGAATAACACAAGTTTTGAATATTTTTATGACCCTTAGTGGTCCTGGTGATTATAAATTCAGATGTTATTTATCTAGGTAGTGTAATTTATGCATGGTATTTGATGGAAGGATGTCAGAATAATGTTGAATATAAATTTACTTATGTATTATATTATAATGCTGAAAAGTTGTTGGTGGCAGCTAGTGCCAGAATGGTGTATGTGTAGCAATGAATGAGCATTAGATAAGATAATTGTGCGCTGTGCCAGTGAAAAATGGGTTTACCCTGACATGTACTTTTCTCAAATATTTTTGAATGCGTTTTACATGAATTTGTTATAATGTAAGGAAATATATCAAAATGGCATTGTAGCCATTTCCTATGCTTTAGCATAACTTTTGACCTTAATGTGTATATAAATAGAAAGAGCTAGCATAATTACATTTACTATGGTCAAGAGTAATTATTCTCGAAATATTTGTTTTTAAGTGTTTATATTTGAAAAAGGAACTGATTACAAAAAACTGATTACAAAAGAACCGTAACACGAGTAACTTATTACAAGTTAATACCAGAAGTTCATTTAGTAAAGAAGTGCAGACATTTATTTTTTTGTAATAAACAATTTAATCATCCGCTTGATTGTAAATAACAGAAACAAGAACAGCAACAGAAATGCACCCTGTTCCATTCCCCACTCCAGGTTAAATGATACAGATTGTACAGAAACAATAAAGTAATAAAAAAAAAAACAATTCAATACTGTTAATACAATAATTTGTAGTTTTTGATGGGACATTTTATAACAGTAGATAAGTCACCCTCACAGACATGTACATTCATACAATATTGGCAGCATAGTACCGCAGTACCTCAGTATCAGATCTTCATAACAAAACATAAACATGAACAATGCATGCACCAATCAAGTGGAAAACCTTGAGGGGATACCAGAATTTCCAGCTATTTATTATATCTATATACATGTAGTGTATGTCCCCTTAAAGTTTCCCAGTAAATTATTACTAGATAAACATAATGGGTACTAATTACTTTCTAACGCATAATATGTACAATATCTTGAATTGTATCCATTATGAATATCATTTTGGTGATCTTGACCTTCTATGCAGTGTAAAACACAAAAGGCTCAATGCTTCTATATATAGCTAGTTAAACCTCCTTTTAAGTGTTTTCTCCGCTACTTACACTTTATACAACAGCATAATATTCTAATGGCCTAAAATCTACAGAGATAATTTTTTTGAGTAAATGGAATAATACGTAGAACTGCACCAAATTTATACCGTGAACATTTATTAGAAAATACTGGCTAAGTAAACTCTTGCAGGCAACAGTCAGAGTTTTAAAATTCGAAGTAAAGAAGTCCTTTTTAAATTTTGGCTAGCCTGAATTACTCATTTTAAAGTCAAAGTTACATCATCGACTTATGACTGAGATCGACTTATGGCCAAGTATTTAATTAATGCAGTTTTCTTCTAGTTTTGGGTTCTCTTCAAATGCTTGAATAAATATTATTGGTCAAGTAATTTCTTCTATCCAAGTGTGCAATGGATACTAACTTGTACAAAGAAACAAAAACTTGCTTCAAAAGATCCCTGAGTGAGCCGTCATGTTTTCTTTCTATATTCTATTTAACAGGTTTCATTTGTTACTCACAGTCTTACTTAGCCAGTAACTTCCTGTGTTGAATTGCAAGTACAAAAAGTCCTCCATGTTGGTGTAGTTTTATGCATAATGCTTGCCGTATGGAATAGTTACATTTATAGAAATTGTGATATGTCTGGTCCATTTCCGACACTTCACCAGAATTGAAGCAGGTCTAACTTTAGACTAGACCCTGTAAAAAATGAATTCCTTTTCCATTAAAAAAATTTTTGAGATTTTTTTTATTTTTAAGCAGTTTAATTCTTAATGTTTGCCAAAATATGAGTAAAAAATGTTATAAGCAAGATCATTTATAAAAGATAAAGCAAAAATGGTTGCCAAAACTGGATTACATCTATACAAGGCAAAAAATAAATCTGTTTTGTTGCTGTGGAAATGGTTATGTTAATTTTTAGTATCAAATGAAAATGAAATGTCAATATTCGAGGAAAACTGTACATTTCGTGAAGACAGATCTATTGGTTTATTGCTCTTGAGAATTTTACATTATTCATAAAAAAGTTATTTCTGTAATATTTATTGCTTCCTTAATTTTAAAACTGTGTTTACAATGTTAAACATGAGTTTTAAAAAGTACAATGGTGGAATGCTAAATTTAGCCACACCTTGAGATTATGTCATGGACAAACATGCATACAAGCTAACTGTTAGATTTATTTCCAAGGTTAAACGGTTTAGCGTTAAAAAAAAAAGAAAAAATAAGGAGATTTTATTTTCTGGAATTGGATGGAGTAGGAAGTGAAATCCAGGTGTCTTGAATATTTTCCTTGCACTCAATTCTAGCAATGGGCATTTGAAATTAGACCAAACAGTACACCATAGTTTCTGTGTACACCTTCATGTATATTTTTAACGGGAAAATATTATAAGTAAGACTTAGGGGTAAAAGTGCATGCCTATTTTTACAGTCTTCAATTTAAAAAGGGGATAAAAATCTAGCACTTAGCTTGCATCATCCAACATAATATTAGGTTATACACACATATTTCTTCCTAGTTACTTATATCATTTTTTCAAATAAAAATGTATGGAAAAAATGAGGTAACCTTCTGTTTTTTCAGCAAAGTTTTTTTAAAAAAAAGATATATAACTGTAACAAGAAACAAGCAACTCAAATTGATCTGTAGTATCTAAACATTTGCCCTTCAGTTACAAAGACAGTTACAAAGTCAGTTACAAAGTCAGTTTCGAAGTCAGTTACAGTAAAGATAGACAGGAACTTTTATTTATTTCAAATAAAACTCTTCAGTCTTGATTGCTTGTTATCAAATTTGAAAGTTCTAAGTATGTCTTTACAAAAACTTCTTTTTTTAAAACTTTAAATCTTTAAAGCCTAAAATTTTTATTGTCAATTTTCATTATTTCTTTTAATATTTTTTTGTAGAGAGAAATTAATTTCTTTCTATTGCTATGTTATGATAGCACATTGGCACATGTAAGTTTCTAGTGTATAAAAAACAAAAGAAAACAGGAAAAATAACAGCACATTATATTGAAGCCCAGAAGTCTAAAAAAAGCACACATAAGAAGTATTCAAACCAAAATCAAGTGTATATATCAGACTAGTCAATACTGAAAGTAAAACATCAAGTAACAAAAGGGAACATACTCTACCCAATAATGTGTAACAAAGGGCAATAACTCAACAGCAAGAAACAGTACAACAAAGAATTCCTTCTAGTAGAACATTGAATGTAGAATCTTCCAGCATCCAGCACTTGCACTCTGTAATGACTAGTTCCCATGGTAACAACCCAGACGTTGAGGAGACAGGCAAATGCTGTCACATATTTTGCCCGTGTCACATCTGGGTTGTTCCTTCCTGCACCAAAGTACCAAAGCTGTACATGCTGCTATATGACCTTTTGACACCAAAAATGCTAAGCATTCTAGGTTTAAATCATTTCTTTTTCATCTAAAATCAGACTCAGGGGAATTTAATTCCCTGAAATTTCCCCACTGTATATTTTTTTGCTTTGCAGACTTCATGGACAAGAAATCTACAAACCCTGTGTATATATCAGCAGTACTTCATGTTTGTGGTTTGTTTGTCTGTTATATTGCTTGCTATCAATTACCAGTAGTTTCACATCATCGTTTCATACTCTAAATAAGATAAATATTCACCCGTATTACGATGAATGTATATTCGTGCAGAATAAGCATAAGCTCTGCGCAACAAGGTTCAGTCCCTCCCTCTCGCAATCCATTGTCCACAGATGAAAATCTGTTCTCCCTTGTAAAATAATACTTGTTTTGAAAAGATTAATACAAAAATTTCACCCTGTTCACATCACCACATAACGTTCACTTCATCACGTATGTAATTTTTTTTAAACAAAAAGCAAATCCAACCTAAGTAACACAAAAGTTTTGGCTAACCCGCGTGAATATCTTGTATGTGTCCCATAGAGTCCATGCTGCTGTGAAGAGGTGGGCTTTGTGTTGAACCCATGGACATTCCATGTGGGCTCATCGCATGGGCTCCGTGGGCACCCATCATCATGTGATGAGGGTGACCGGGTATGAGCATAGAGTTTGTGCCATGTCCACGTAGCTGTGACATTTGTGAGTATGAACTACTGACGGGCGGTGCTCCGTACATGTCTGCACCGTGCATTCCTAGCATGTCGTAACGCTGGGAACCGTCCATGTGAGGATAACCAGCCTTCATAGGGTCATACATCTCACTTCCTGGCATACCTGGTACCCCTGAAAGTTATATTCACATTTCAGTTAATTTTCATTTAAAATTTCACCATGTAAGACTTAAATTTTAAAGATGGTAATTGAAGCTGAAAAAACAAGCAGTTGCTACGCCTCATAATATTTAGATAAATCACAGATTTTCGGAGATATGCGTGTGAAGGTAATATGTAGCTATTCTTTAACATGCAGAAATTGGGCAGAAGGAATTTTTTGCTTTGTTTCTGAACCTGCAATTACAGCATATAGAGAAACTTAATTAAAGCTGAAAAAAAACTGTAAATGCATTCTTAAGAGTGGATTAAGATTTCTAGTGGCACTTCTCTATGCCAGTTTATACAGACTGTGTTGTAATAACGTTGAAAATTAGTCCCCTTCCAGCTTCTAGATATTTCTGTTGTTTTTGCCATTTCACTTGAGACTCTTACTGTAATGGTTTTGTTAATGCATTTTTAATTATATATCGGCAGGTTTTAGATGCGTTTATCGTAAATGGCAGTGTACATGTGAAATAAGTCATTACAAATTGTAGTAGCATCAATTGAAAAAAAAAATGAAAAATTTTGACAAACAATTTTTCAGTTTTCTGTGTTAGCATGTTATACAGTAAAGAATTTCTTTTTGCAAACTGTTCGGAAATATTAAGGCAATTAATTGTTACCAAGTCTGTCTTCTCTTTTTTACAGTAAAAAATGCTGTTTAACTACGCGGCCTCCCAGGTGTTAATAATTCTTCATAAATTTTAGCTCAATGAAGCACATTTTCAAAATTTGCAAGTGATTTATGAAGATTTCCGAAGGAAATTTTAAGCAATACATCATAGAAATTTGTGTGATGTTGAGTGTATATTATTAGTAATCTAGAGATCTTTTGCGCTTTCCATTATATGCACAAGCCCATTTACCTCACACACTGCTCTGTGGTGTCTGTGTGATTAGTGATGCCGAAAAGAACAGGGTAGCTTATGTCGGGGGTTAATGGGGTCAAATCCGAAGAAGTCAGGGTGGCTTATTCATTGTTATTACTGCGCTAATAAGCTAACTTACATTTTTTATCCAAAAAGGTAATTGTTTGTGAAAAATGAATGTTAGATGACTTGTCAGTATCAGCTAATTTGAAGATTAGATAAATTTTTAATAAGGTGGCGGAACAGATGTGTTCACACAAGCTTGTATCTACTGCACAAAATGGTAAAATATACAAGAAAGGCTTTAATTTCTAAATGCATGTGATGTATTTATGTAGGAAAAGTTGTCTCTTCTACTGGGTCATAGCAAAATCATCCTACACTTAGCATAGCGTATATTTCGACACAAATTCCGAGCGTAACATAGAGGAGCATGGCATAAATACTAAAGCCTTTAATTACTTGTATAATACTCTTACATATTGTATTGGTTGGTATCGATTTGGACCAGGTGATAACGCTTTTACTATATATTTACTCTTACATAATGTATAAGTTAACGATGAAGCTGGCCATTAACGTAAGATAATGCTTTTACTTAAAATTTACTCTTGCATAATGAATTAGTTGGTCAAGATGTATTCTGATAAAATGTAATCAGGCGATAGATGCGAAAGTGGATTTTTTTTTCCGTTGAAATAATTGTATCGCAGTAAATCTTATTCGCACTATAATTAACTTTACTTACTGTACATGCCATGAGCACCCATTTGCATATGTTGGTTCTCCCAGGCAAGAGATCCATCTGGATTGTACCCTGCATGAGCCCCTGGAGCTGTAAAAGAGAAAAGTAGCGTGTTATATTGATACAGTATCTCTGAGGCCCTTTTTTACACAAGGCAGTTGGCTAGATAACACAGGGTATGTTTTCATCAGGGAGCTACATAGCATAGAGTATGTGTACACAATTGGGCTCTATTACACGGTATATGTTCATCAAGGGGCTCTATAACACAATATATCGGTTCACCAAGGGGGTTATCTAACATAGTGTATGTGTTCACAAAGATACCACATAGCAAAGAGTATGTGTTCATCTCAGGGCTACATCGTAAAGGGTACTTACACATTTTACTTCAGAATAAACAGAAAGCCAAATCTAGCCTATCACAAGTCGAAACATCTCGTCTTTACTGGATAGTTGATGATGGGTTATAACATGGGAAATAAAAAATTTGGTGCAGTTCCAATAATTTACAGATAACTGTTTCTAATCTACATTGTCATAATTATTGAAACAGCAGATTTTCTGTTAACTGCTTCATTACATTTGTCACTTTTCTGGGTTGTATTTATTTATTTTGAAAACATCATTTAGATAACATAATGACAAGGTTCTAACCAAAAAATAAAAAATGTAATTAACAAAAACATTCAAGTGAAAGAGTCATTAACAGTCCATGAAAATCATCAAGTTAACTGTGAAATATTGGTCCTGGAATAAAGTTCAAAGTAAAATCTGAGGGGATTCAAGGCAGAACATGTTCCCGATGAAAAAGGCGAGGCCTGGTACCAGGGTGTGCAATTGGCTATAATAATAATTGGCTGTGGTTTGCACATGTAAACAGAGTGTGTTGGTACAATTCACATGATGTAGTCACTAAATGATACATTTGTAGTTACAAACAAGTGCAATTATTAATGTGAAATTATTAAAAGTTTGTTGATTGATACTAATATATTTATGTTGATTGCGAAACAAGTTCATACAACTTGAATTAATCGCTCTCCAGACTCACTTCAGGATGGAATCGACCATGACGAGAGAGGCAATGTGGAATTATTATGTAGAGGCAATGATGCTACCATTATTAATAAAGATGGCACTGGTGGTGATTGAACCATGGACCCTCTGATCCTTTGGCAAACTGTGCTGTCACTGCCCAATGGCTGCTCCCACAAAGATAGTTAATTGTTAACTAGAATTTAGTGACAACCTGTTTTTGTGATGTGGTTTTCCATATTTGAAAATTATGCCTCAGATTGTCCAGGTGAAGCGAACTATGGCTAAGATTTTTGGAAAATTTATAGAATTACTTCATTGTTATATCACAAGTAATATTTTGTATGTGATAAGTCTGTAATAAAAGAAACATTTGCAGAGTCGAACATTACTAAAGATGTCCGTGTGTAGAAATTATGTTTTATAAACGTTGTATCACAGACTTGTTGATTCACAGTAGTCGAGGCTGAATTCATAATCAAAGTCTGAATTGAAAATAAAGCGAAATTCAATGAATATTTTCACGCATCAGTGGGCAAAGTTTTATGTGTTTCCTAACTGAGAGACTAGGACTTCTATTGTGTAGAACAATCATTTGTACGCTTCTCATTAGCTCGGTACAGTCTTGCATGAATATTGAAAGAACCATTACCGATCTTCAAATGATAAAATTTCATTTTATGCATAGGTTACGAATATTATAAATTCATGAAGATCTGTCCAAGCAATGCGGAAACTGGAGAATGTAGTTTTACTTAAAAATTTGATACCATAAGAGAGTCTGTTTGTAAACGCATTCTGTTGAATTGTATGTTTTGAAATTAATTCATAGGGAGTGTTTGTTAAGCCATTAATGTTTAATTGTTATTGTTTGAGAGAAAATGACGAAATGTGTCCCTTGACTGTGCCGCTAATGTGACACTTAAATGAGTCTCATCTATTATTTATGTAAATTACATTTTCTAATTGTCTAAAAAGATTGAGTATGTTCAAAGGCTATTGTTAATATGTAATGTATGCTTCACCTTTGTATGGCTACATGCTTGCGTATAGACGTGTAAAATCGAAATGTTGTGTAAATTCCTAATGTTTCCATTTGTTGAAGCCAAACTTTGCGATTGTTTCATTAAGACATAATCTGACCCGATGTTTTCGCTAGAATTACAGAAATTTTCAATGAGTTTTGTTTTCAATTATGATTCCATTCCATAGTTTCGTTTTTTGAGAGAGGGAAAAACAACACCATCCATTAAACTTGAGAAGTGTTCTTTGCTTGTATGACAGGGATATTTTTTTTTCATACTATCCTAATCCATTGATGCTACAACCATTAACAAGACATGTAACAGTTTGATGTAGTATTGGCATTGGAGGATAAGGGATGGAGGTGTGTGTGTCGTGTGGAGGGGCTTTTAATTAAGTATATTTCATTTATTTTGTGTTAAGTTGTGGAGAAAACTAGCTAATCCGTCAAGTGACCACCCTGAGAAAACCAGTCCTGCTGCTTGATCAGTGAAAAATGAACATGACCCATGTCGGGTTCGAACCTTCAGCAGTATGACAGTTTACAACACATAATTATATTTTCTTGAAAAAGTTATCTGAATAATGTAAAATATCAAGTGACTCTTATGGCAAAATGGAGAAAGGTGTTAGTTGTGTTGTATAACTGCAGAATGTTTAAAGGTTTTCAGGTATAACAAAACCATGAAAAAGGTACTCACTTTCGGGTTTATATAGGGGTGTGGTAGTGTTACTTGCAAAATAAATAAAGCCAGGCCTTAGAAACAAATGAAAGTTTAGGATTATTATTACATATGGTGCTTGTCTCTATAAAACATTATATAATATTATCCATGTGGAAGTTATAATGTGATTATTTGAAGTAACAAGGGGTGCCTCATTAGCAGACTGGAAGGTGTTGCTGCCTTCCCTGCTTCTCATGCCAGCATCCTTTCAGCTGAATATTTATGGCAATCAGTGGAAAATAATTGAATTTTATCATCTTAATTTTTATTAAGACTAGCTGCGTAAGACTGGCACACTGGCATTTTGACAGCATTGTTTTTTAATGTTTTTTTCTTCCTCTTCTTTTTGATTGGACGAGAGATACTAGGTATTTTATGAATTCGTAATGATGCAAGTCGTTGCAAAATGTCTTCAGAAAGTCATAATTCATATTGGCTCTCTTGAGATTTCATTTAATTTTCATCAATTTAAATTAATTTTTATCAATACTGTTTTTCTCCCCCTTTTTTTTTAATCAAGTTAGTTTTAAAATCAGCAATATGAACAATATATTGGACAATTGGGAGGGTATAAACCAGTAAACTGTAACAGGCAGAGTGTGTATTCTGGCAGATAGCTTGTTATTTAGTAGGGAAAGTGTGCAGCAGTTGAATGATTAAACAATTTGATCATTAACAACTACATAATTGCATTTGAAATTATTTTTTATTGCATACTGATGTACTCTCATAATTGTGGACTCTTAAAATATTGATTTTAATTTGTTTTCTTGCTATAATTTTTTTTTATCAGCGTGGAAAGAAATTATTTGTGCAAATGATGCGTGGACCCGAGAACACCCGAGTGACTGTGACATAATACCTATTCATATTGTATAATTCTACTGGAAGTTGCAAATAAATGAGAAAATCATTCTGCATTTTAATGTGCATTATATTGATCCAAGTTAGTAAATATCTGCTTTGTATAGATGATAGAATATCCAAAAATCCTGATATTTCATCTATTACCATAACATTGCGATTTAAGGAGGGAATAATCAATGCGAAATACATTATAATCTTTATGTCATTTATCATTTTGAATGGGCTTGGAATAAATGATATTTCGAGTCCAAATGTATTAAACTTAAATACGAAATTAAATTTGCATTTTTCATACAAAGTCTGCATTTTCAATTATTTCTGTTGGGCATGTATTATCTCGATGCCATATTTGAATAATTGTAAAAAATAAATCAATCCATCTCCTGCATTGAGATGCTTCGGCAAAAACTTCTATCACAGACTGTATGAAAAAAAGTTCCCATTCTTTCATAATCTGTTATGTCAGCTTTTTGTCTGTAAAAAATGCTTCCAGTCTCATCTATATGTCCTGTATTACAAAACTTCCTCTCCAGTATCGTATTAAAATTATTTCATCTCGGCGGTCCTTTCTATATTTGGAACTTGTTGCTCAAATGGGCGTAAGCTGTTATTTTTCACTTTTCAAACCTTTACTTTCATGGAGAATTTTTTGTTTTTCAAAATCTCGTCACTTCTCCACCAAAATATTTTGCTATGTTTGTAAGTATCAACAAATTAAAACGCTGAGGTTTCCATTTAAACATCTTGATTTATTAAAGACAAATCACTGTGTTACACATAAACAAAGTTGTCATTAACAAGAAAGTAAAACCTTTATTTTCATTCTTTTCTTTTTTTCAGACATACAAGCTGTGTTAGTAAAAGGGAGTTAAGAAATGACGAGGTATTTATTTTAATTTAATATGAAAGTTTTTAAAACTTTATTCAAATTTTAAATCACACACGTTTGTGGTTTTGTGTCGTGTGCACCTTATGTGTGTGCATTAGAACCATGTAGCAGAACAAGAAATCTGACTGTTGGTTATGTGCCTGATGTGTTATTCCACTGTGTAGAACCTGCTGTGTGTGCGGCGAGTAGTGCGCAGGGAGCTCCTTACATGCACAAACTTTTAGAGCCTAATGTTACACTGTGTTTTAAAACACAAAACCAAACTTATTAACTCCAAGACTGATGCTAGCCATGTGCAGATCTGTTGGGGACAATGAGTAAAAGACATAACCCAATGTTGTACAATGTGACTCTCGTGGCACCATGCGACTCATGTGGCACTATGTGATTGACGTAGCGCTATGTGACGTATGTAACACTTTGTAACTAAACTGATTATGTAGCTGACTGTGTAGTGTTTGTAAAGTACTGAAACTATCAGCATAAACAGATATCCAAGTTAAGGGCTATAATGTGAAATACCCTGAGAACTGTGGTTGCACATAAAATGTAATAATGACAGACTGTGTGTTGTTGTAACACTTGTTCTTTTACTGTGTAGTGATTGTGGTATCACGGTTGCACATTGAACCACCATAATCATTTATTATAATCATTTACTTGAGAACCGTTTAGAATGAGTCCCTGGTATGAGTAGGGTGCTGTTGTACCCAGTCTGTGCGGTGCTTGTTCATCTATAAATTGAACCTGTCATCGCCCAGGGACAAGTCTAGTATTTTGCAGCACTTGTACAGTGCTAGTTAAACAATTACGTTCATGTCATTATGACTGTCTACACTCAGAAATGTAGGAATAAATAAGCACTGCCATTTGTGCATGAAGTAAGAACAGTGCTTGACAGATTTTATTTTAGTTTTATGTATTGTATATTACCTTCCTACTGAGAGGTAATCAACGTATGCCACAGAGTTGCAAAACAAATTGATAGGAGGTGCCATGTTGGATTTATGATGCGAAACTGACAGGCAAGTATTCTTTCCAACTGCCAGAAAAAATTACTTACAGTATGGTGCTAGAAAAATAATTTTGGAAAAAATTCCGGAAATGTATATCAAAGACCTGTATTAAATTAAGAAGATTTCTTGTGAGGTAAAAGACTGCAGACGGTGGTCAAACAAAACAAGTTTGACGAGCATCTTGTGAACAAGTTGTTTCAGTGCGCTTGCACTGGAAAATAATTGAAAAAATGAAACTAATAGGTCAATGAATACTTAAACTTGGTACGTTACCTGCTCTATTAGACTGGTCAATCATAGGTTGAACTATTCGTCTTCGAGCATTTATAAACCTGAAAAAGTAAGAAATATTCCATTATGAAATTGTCCCATGTTTTACGTATTGCCAAATTACACAAAGTGGTTAAGTATGTAACTGTTAAAATAAACTGATATCAGAAAAGGGTGCTTTGTCTCTATCAAATAATTCTCTTTTTTTCTGTTCGAGTTTTGTGCAATTAATTTATTGCATAGGAACCTATAACCAACTTCCAACCAATTCATCTATATGAATCTGGCAATAATTTATGTAAACTACTGTATGTGAATGATTAAGTAACTGGCTATGCACAAAACTTACACTTAACTATCATGTCAGAAATAAGATAGAAATCAAACCTTAATCATTTTAATAATTATTATACATAATTTAATAGAAACAGACATGAGATTAGATAGACACAAAAAAGTTTCCTGTAAATGAAATGTAATCATCATATAATATGTGGTACAATGCCTGATGCAGTCAAAATTACTGATAGATCATGTTGTTGTATTTTTGTTTTATTTTGTGTTGTAGGACACAATGTCCCAGAGACAGTGTAGGTTGTGGCTTGTCTAGGGTGGAATCTTGACTAGCCCTTTGGCCCATTGAAGTAAGTAAGTAAGATAGCCGATTTTTAATTGAATTTTGTTTTGTTTTGAAATACCGAGGGATTACAGCAAATTACTGTTTACCCAAGTTTGTTTTTCTTTCCAGTAAAACAAAGTCCCTTTCATGCTGAATGTTCTAAAAATAGAAACAAAGAAAACAAACATGTCCTTAGATAACAAAGCTCGGAATGAAGTTTCTTTTCAGTTAGTTAGCTAACGCTGTTTGAAATAATGAAAGCCTGTTACAATGTAATAAGATGAAAGTCTTAAATCTGCTGGCATTTAAGCTGAGAGAGAAGACGTTCTTCGCAATGTAGTAATGCAAAACGGATGGCACTGTATTGAAAAACTTTGTTTTGAATTGCGATTTTTTGGAATATCCTTTCTTCTAAGGTATCCAGTATCATTAAATGTTACTTAACAATATATGTTTAAAATTGGACTTAATTGAAGGAAAAAGTAACGTAATAAATCAAAAGAGAATATAATGTGTTGAAGTAGTGAGATAATAAGTGCAACAGGCTGCAATGCTGGATATCTCATATTGAAGCACAGTGTGTAAATGAGGCTCATAATAAAAGCATTATCACACTGAAAATGTCAGGTTTGGAAATAGACATCTATCATTTTTGACAGGGCATACTCATTTGGGTATCATTTTAACTGTGTTTCCCTATGGTAGAGTGTGAAGAGACGGTATTTACTGTGGAAAAACAGATAAATAATGGGATAAGTTTGTGTTTTCCTTTTTTCTGCCTCATCTAAACTCTCAATTAAAATAGCATTTTCTGGATATTTTTTTTTTTTCGAAAACTGTTAACTAAATGTACTTATGGTACTTAGGATATTTTGACAGGGGATAATGACCATCCCAGGAGCCCAGCAGACAAACAGTCTGATAAAAGTGTGCCAGTCTTTATCCTACATTTTGTTCACAGAGATAAAAACAAGAGTACATGTATTTCAAATGAAGGGATCTGCAGTAAAAAAGGAAGGCAACTCACTAAAGTCTATGATTATGAATATATATATGGCTGAGAATGATAGTGCTGTCATACTGGTCCTTGTAGTAAACAGCAGACCATTGTCACTGTTTGATCATAGTCTACATTGTACAATATTCCTTTGGTCATTTATATGAGCACCCCTTTAAATTGGAAATGATACTGTCCAAATTGACAAATGGACTGATTTATTTTACAGATTTTACAAAACAAAACTAAGGATTAAAATGCTAGAGAAACTCTTCCATATGGATGAATCTTTCATGGAGAAAGCAAAATTATTTCCTTCCTTTTGGTGTGTGGTATAAAAAAAACTAAACCAGACCATTAACTTTATTATAGTCTATATATTTATGTGATGCCAAGTTTACTCTGTATCCATCAAGAGTCATCAGTAATCAAATACATTCTATAGAATTAATGAAACTTTCATTACTTAATTGTTGACAGAAGTTTCTAATTAGTTGATATATATTGTCTCGGTGAATTATCACCAGAAATCTAGATTCTGGACCATTGAGCAGTCTCGCTTGCAGTCAGTATGAGAGGTATGTAGACTCTGTTACTGATATGTCTTTAGGCTTCCTGTGATATGAGCTTGATATGAGGGACCTACTTCTTGCAAATGTCAACTCCAATTAAGATCTTCAGATTTTTCATGGGCATTCCAAAGGGAAAGGAATTGTGAGGAGTCACTATCTATGTTAACAAATCTTCATTACCCGCACTATCTCTGTATCAAAGTACAGCAGCAGTTGTGCCGATAGGGTTACAAGTTTCCTTTTTTACATCTGTTGCATTTTTCTTCTTGTTTGCATCAACATTTAAGACTTTCATTTTTTAGTGCAGATGTTGTTTGATATTTCTTGTAAACAGAAAACCTGTTGTTTTTTTCACAGGTTAAAAGTTAATTGTTTTTCACTCAATCATAACACTGTAACTCGCATTAATGTTGAAGTAAAAACAGTATCATTTGTGAAAATTTCATTCACTTTTAAACTTCCTACTTCTGCTACACTTTTCTGCAATTTAGGAGGTTTGGGAAAACAAAATCAGTGCCAGGAACAAAGGGTGGAGAAACAATGCTGAATTGATTCAGAAAGCGAAAATATTTAGTTAATGGTCTCAATTTCTGATTCGTTTTGCATGTTTCAAGTATTTCAAATTAATTAAGCAGTGGGATATAACGTTGTTGGTGGTAAAATGTGTGTTAGCTCTGCAGTTTTGTGATAGACACCTTTATCTACACCTCAGAAGTAGCTGCTCCATGGTTTTATCTGCATGTTTGAAACTAATGTTCAACTAAGCAGCAATATAAATGTTATTTTTGTGTTTTTCTTCTGATACGGATCTTGGAGGGTCCCTGGCCAAATTACCCCCTCTCTTGGCATGAGTGGAATCCTGATACGCAGTTGATAAGTTAGCAAGGAAACTACCTCACTAAATATTTTATCTTCTCTCGTAAATATACCTGGCAAAATAGTTTCATTTTTCCCATTGGCTTCATAGCTCTAAACTTGAGTTTTACGTATCATTTTGGCATTTCTATTTTTGTGGTTGTTTTATGATAAGGTTTGCAGTATGTGCCACATATTCCTTGAAACAAAACAGTTTTTCCATGGCACGCAGGATTTCCTCACATTCATACTCTAGATTTTCACTGATTATTCCCTGAATGAAAGCTAGGTTCATTTGCATCTTGTATATCAAGTTTGACTAAAATGTCAATAATTGATGCAGAAATAAAACTCTTCGAGTAGAGAAGCTGTCAAAATTGAGAGATTTCAGTAACTAGAGAATTGACACAGGGGAGTGAACTCTTGACACCACTGTGCAAGTAGAGAAAGTGGCTTCTCTCTCTTAGTTAGTCCCATCAGTTGGTATGTACAGTGTTAAACAATATATTAATAAAATATTTTTCGAGGAGGTTGGTTCAGTGTTTCTGTGGTAATAAGTTAAGAGCAATTTCATTTGCGATGTTACTTATCTGAGAGCTATAAAATACAATATTTAGCCCTGTAGTAGTTTTGATGATGAATCTTTCATATTCAGTAGAGTATGTTGCCTTTGTGAACACACTGTCACACAGGACTCAAGATGATTGATTACCCGCCTTGTAATCTGGCGCCACATTATTACATTTTTCCTAACCAATAATAGTGAGTCGAAGATTGCACCAGCATTTTGTCATCTATCCACAATGCTCTGGTTATAATGAAGGGACTGACCCAGTAATAGATAGTGTTTTTTTCTGTTTCCGGTTAGAACATTTAGAACTGTTGCACTGTCTAACAGTTTTGCATGAAAGACAGCAAAGAATGCAGCAGTAAGTGTTCTTTTTTTTTTGGTAATTAATTAATTATAAAAGAATGCACCATTTATCTTTATTGCAATTTTAATCAGAATTTTAATAATTGAATCATTTTGGAAAATAAACTGTATTAGAATTTCTACAAAACAACTAAGTTCGCAAACTTTTTATTTCGTTTGTTTATATTTTTTCCCATATGTTTTCATATTGAAGTTTTTTTTAAAAGCAGAAGTCTTTGCATAGTTTTGGCAGAATTTCTTAGAAAAATTGCAGTCTCAAGTGTGTGATTATATTTCCACATGATGAGCAGAATTTGTCAAGATGGCTGTCAATCACTAAATGACCACTGCCGGACAAATTGCTTCTTCACACTCATTAAAAGTGAACGGAAAGGATTGAGTTTCAGACATGAAGGACTCTTAGAGACTATCCTTGGTAATGGTCACAGGAAGTGTGGAGAATTGTGGGAGAAATCTAGTAGATTGGCAGTTGAGTACTCTTCAGAAATAGAGTTAGTCTGTTCATGGTAATGGACACAGGAAGTGCAGAAAATTGTGGATGAAATTCTGTAGATTGACTGATAATGAGAGAAGAAAAAGGAACTTTGATCTTAATATACTTTCAAGTACTTCATCTTGGAAACCAAAGAGCTTTATTTAAGATACAAAGAGAAGACAGATAAATTGGAATTGCAACATATTATTTTTATTGATCTGTAGAAAAGTCTGGCACCATATACTGGTACATTCATTGACTCACACACTCACAAACTGGTGTCCAAACATTAAGTTAGTTTTACTACCAGCCAAATGGATGTTAAATAGAAATGTGGGATTGTTTAAAAGAAACATAAAATTCTGTCACATGCCTCATCTGTTCTATATAAATTGCAAAGTAATCATCTAAAGGCCTGTTACCATAGCAGTAATTGCCATTGACCTTACCATTTAATTACAATATTATCTCCCCATGTCATAATTATTCCCCTTTGTTGGGTACTCTTCAGATAAGATAATTTGTAAAATAACCTCTGCAGATAATAAAACTATCAGTACACTGCCACAAACCTCTAATTAAGGAATTAATCAGGCTGTTGTGTTTTAATTCGACCATCAATATCTTTTTTGTTTTAGGGCATATTCTTCATTAACAAAACGTCTAGAAACAAACTGCTGGAAGATGTTATATGTTTTGCATAATCCAAGCAGGGCGCTTGCACTGCCTCATTACTGGATTGTAAATCATTTATTACTTGATGCATTTTAATCGACTGTTACAATCTACAAACAAATTATTACTTAAAGAATCATTGAAGATGCACTTTCATCTCTGTATATAGACATCCAACTATCTTGTACGAAAAGGTTTGAAGAAAAGTTTGATTGATTTTCATATATTCCATCTGTTAGGCCACACCCTTTTGTTGTAAAAGCAGTGTTTTATAGTCTTTACTTTTTGTTTGACTTGTAAGATTGAAAGAGTGGCAGAACATCAAAGAGTTTGAAAGTGCTGCATAGAGTTTGCAAGACATTGTATTTTCACCAAATTTATGTTTATACCTACAGGCAACTGTTAGAAGTGCCGTCAAATTACAATAAATCCGTTAGATATTATATACCATTGAAAATGTGTACTATTAATGTATTATAGCATAGTATAAAATTATTGGCACTCATTAAGGAAGGTGTGTAAAGTTATACTATATATATCTATAAGAAATGTGATGGGACAGATTGTGATTAGAGACTGACGTTAACTGACAAGATTGAGGCCAAACATCTGAGGAGCTTCTGATATAACTTTAGACTAACAGGCCATCAAAATTATCAGCTCTGATTGGGAGTGATTTATACAAGCGCATTTCATGACAACAGCCAACAGTAGTAGGTAACATCAACTTCATAAAGTATCATTATATTTCTACATCACACCTGATTAGAGGGAAACATACAGGTGAAATACTCTGATGAGTTACAGACCTCTACTGATGTTATAATGCCTTTTTTTTTTCTTCTGTTGGTGTCATCACGATTGGAAATAAATAACGAAACATAATTCTGTAAGTGGACTTTGTTGTCAACAATATTCATATACAGCTGAATGTCGTCTGCTGCAAAATCGGTCCTTTCCAACTACAGTTTTAATGAAAACGCTCTCAATATTCAAAAGCTGTATACTGCAAACAGCCTTGAAAATTCAGAAAGCACTGTAGTCAGACAAGGTTATACAAATGTTAAAACAGACTCGGGCTTTCACCAAGACATGGTTTCTCTGTTTCATTAATAATATACACTGTGTTCGAAAGTCATTGAAATCTTTTCCTAAGTGGAAACAGCCATGGCTGTAAATTGTTTTTTAAATTGAGTCGCAGCTAGTTAAGGTTATCTGAGATGGCATTTTTATCATTTGCCAGTCTCTCTGCCAGCCTGGTATCATCAGCAATCATCTAGCTCATCATCATTATCACTGGTCTTATCACTTCACACAACCAAACTCTTCCCGTGCATACTTTTACTATCAGTGACTGGATCTGGTATGTTTAATGGGTTTTCTCCTAAATTTTCTATAGTGTATTTTGGCATATCTGCTTCTAATTTTAATTTTTTTTGTCTCCGAATCCATTTTTTTGCTGGTCACAAAAAGCCATTTCTTCTGCTGTGATTTTAGACTAAATACCTGTAGCATTTTTTAAATTCCTCAAGGATACTGGAACCAAATTACTTTCCCTAGATTATACAAGGTAGACAGACTAATTGAAAATATATAGTATTGAGAATATTTATATCTACCACACTGTCAAACACATTCTTCACACTGTCAAAGACATTCATTGGGACACACCCATATAGTACTTTATGTACACTGTTTTTATCTATTTTCATATACAATGTAACTGGAATAACAACAAAGAAGAAAATCATCTGAAAAAAGTAAGTTTGCCAATTTTCATTATATCTGGATCACATCATGTGTGATTTGTGGTCTGTTGCACAAGTTCCATCACTGTAATCAACAGTCTAAAAGAGTTATCTTTCTTTAACACACAAGCTGTCATTTGGTTCTATTTCATGGCAGTGATCATACAGGTCTCCTATATTTTATTCCATTTTGTTGTTCTTCAAGATTTACTGCTATAGTTATGTATATATATTTAAGTTCTGTGCATTGTAATATAATCAAGACTGAAAAATTTGGCAGCTTTGCCAACTTATGTACATTTCAGTATGTCTATATTTGGAATATATTACATATAAAGGTTCCAAAATTTCACCGTCTGTTATTATGTTGTCTAAATTCTATGGAGAAGCCTTGTATTACATCCTGCAAGCAACAGCTTAACCACATGGCTACCCATTTATGGCAGCTCTCCATAAAAGCCAAGTATAGTAAGCCATTGCAATATTATTCATAATCTATATAATTCGCCATCTTTTCTCTGAACTTGGCTATATATTTACTTCATCATGAGTCGTTGTGATTATTGACAAAATAATCAAACCATTTCGGAATGTCCTATATTTACAAGAAAATCATGATCATTTACTGGGGAGGAGATGCCGCTAGACATGCGAACATTCTCGAATTCCCAAACCCGTCATTTACTACATTGATCTTTAAGCAGGAAGACGTATATTGTGCTCGGAACACATCTAGTTTCATGCCCAACTCCCCAAATAGCCTGATGGCTCTTCTTTAAACACATAAAACAGCAATAATGTACATTAACAGTTCTCCATGTGAAAAAAAGGATACATTCTTAGATTGCATGGAGGGAAAATTTTGGTATTAGATTGAAAATAACAGATCATACTGTACTAAAATTCAGGCATAGGAAGTATCAGTGAACAGTTGTTGCTTGTAACTTTTGTCAGTGAAAGTGATGTTATTTTTAAACAGGATTTGTTTCTAAAATTGTATCCAAGTTTCAGTAATACTGACAGTAACTAAACTGTTGTGAAAGGACTGAAGTTGCTGACAGTTGTACTTGCCATACTTACAAAGGTTAAACAGATGTAAAGAGGTAAAACAGACCTAAAAGGCATCAAGGGGAGGCGGTTTTGACTGTTACCTTTCAGCAGTTTTAATAGATATGTATTCATTATAGTGAGGTGCTGGAATCAACAAGTCAGCTCTTGGAATGCAGTGTGTAAGAAGTCAGTGGTAAAAACTATATGTCCAGAACCTGACCTTATTTTTCATTTTCAAAGAAGTCACAGCCATGTCATTTCTTGTGTGGTAAACAGAACACTGACAACAATAAAAAGTTACTGTTACGCAACGTAATCGTCATCAGTCAAAGGACCTAACCTTTATTTATGGCCACTGAAGTCTTTTCAAATTTCAGTAATATTAGTAAACCGATAGCACCATAATTTATGTATTTTACAAAAACTTTGGGACAGTTTGGGTATATGGTGTCAGCAGGATGAGTTATAGTGCGATCAAGTTGTCAATACAGAGTTCATTGATAGTTATCACAAAGTGTTATTTTTATGCCTTACACCACCTACAGGTGTAGCAGGACAATGCATACTTTCATAGGACCAATTGTAATTCAATTGTAATTCCTGTTTTGGTAATTTACTGTAAAAGCACCCAGGTTGACCATAACCTTATATAATGAGCTGCTCGGACTGGCGCTGTTTGTGATTTGCACTTGTAATTTGGAGTCATTTTACATAGGGTTTAACCTTTTCATATCATGTCTGCAAGGTTGATTTAAGACTTGTATGTTATTTAATGATTACAGAAGCACTTAAAGGATCATTAGAAGCATAATGAGCGAAAGATAATTACCTATCCTGCCATGCCACTTAATGCATTAAAATATATACCAGATCACGTCCATGAACTGGGGTTCATTAAAATTACTTTAAATTAAACGTATTTAAGTTTGCGCTACTTAAAAAAGCAAATTATATGGTAAATTTCATTACAGGTTCAGTTCTTTCACCAGCCCTTTACATGCTGCAATAGTACGATTTCAGCAGATTTGTTAATCCAATTTTCCATTAACCTGGTTCCTGTTTTCATGTGTTATGTTTTCTGTGAAGCATGGGAGCGATGACATGGTATGTAACAGGATGAGTATGGTTCACTGCCATAATGGGCTGCACTCTTTTACTTAATACCAGAGAAGTATCTCGTATCTTCTGGAAGCCATCTTGCCTCATTTGCATAGCGAGCTATTAACGCAACAATTTGTCTTCTGGTATCGAAAACACCTATCTTAGGATCCGCTCATTTGTAACAGTATCTAAGCCGAAAAAAAGCTTCTATCTTCAACCGGCTGAGATTCACAAAGCTCTTCTTTGTCGATTTAAAGAAAATGCTTATAAGGAAAAGGGATTTGAAGTAATAAATAATCAGTCAATAAAAATATGGGAATTTCTGAAGCTGATCACGGCAATCTCAAAAACAAACCCAGGGAAATTACTAGCTGATAATAGAGGAAGAAAGGAAAACCCATTTGGGACGACTGGCAGTTTGTAACTTTCTTGGGATTTCTTCAATGTCTCCGCTTTCAGATTCTATAAAAGACTTGATTAATTAAGAACACATTAGTTGCAAGGACAGCGTTGTCATAATGTTTCCTTGAATCCTCAATGTGCTCATTTATGTAGATTTCTGTGTAAATTAGCTGTAAGTAATTCCAGCCAAGAAATGTCATCAGGAGCATGTAGCCAGAATTGAAGTGTCAATGATATAGGTTTACAGTGTCCAGGGACCCGCTTACATCTTTACTGAGAAATATTGAACGGCTAATGTGCAATGAATGGATAGTTTCTATCAGATTGTCCATAATGATAGACGTAGACTTGCCGAGACCCTAGTGGCCCATTATACAGCACAGCCATCCAGAAACAGGTTAAATCATATAAAAGGGATAGAGAAAGAACTAATGGGGTTTAGAATTATAATAATTTCAACAGTTTTAGTTTCTTTCTACCAAACTTGGGTGTGGTCTATTACACTGCTTTCATTGGAAATTAGACATTTGTGAATAAATCATGAATGTTTACATGAAAGATCAGAAAATGATCTTTGTTTAATTGCCTTAACTAATTGCTTAATAAATAAATTAAGTTAATTTTGCCAACATTTTAAAATATACATAGTTGTGTAAACTTTAAAGGAACTGTTCATCTGTAAAAGGCTTTTTGTCTTGTCTGAAGCATTTTGCATTCTATGAATGTTTAAAAATTGTATAGTTTTTGATATTTCATTAAATGCTCTTTGGTCATAGAGCTTGTAGGTTGAAATAAACACATTATTGCAAATAACAGGCCATTACAAATGATATATACAATTCATGTTGTCAAAACAGGTGATGTTACAAAGTTAAGCATCAAACAATTTTTGTTCATTTTAACTGTACAGAAATATGATAAAGCCCCTAAATCAAAAATAATATGATGTATGAGCACTGCTCCCTTGTCAAAAAGAGTTACTTGGTGCATGCCGTTTAAATTCATTCAGGCGTTCGCAAATTCTCTTTCTCTTGCACTGACTAAAGGACATTCCCAAATAACTAAATACATCCTTAAAATGTCTGTCTGTAATTAAATGTACAAATGAGGTGAAAATTTAATTTTATAGAATGTATGGTTGCTGTAAGGTGGTTTCCATTCTAATTTTTGTCAGGCTTACAAATAGTAGACCCGAGTGTATTGAAGTTTCAGTGTACTCCCGTAATGATTAGCTGTTATTTTTCATTTGAAAGGTACTGCACATAGCCAACTGAAACCATGGTGCAACATTTTTACATAATGTTATATTTTTCATGTATTCTAGCCCTTGAGAAAAAGTTTATTTTTTCAAAGTTTATGTAATATTTTTGAAGTCAGGTTTCTATACCGATGACATGCAGTAGCCAGGTAATGACTGTTATCAGCGCATGCACTCACCTGTGCAAAAACTCTCATTAACATGACAGCTTCTTTTATTTCAGGTTTCCAGGCATTTTGACTGGGATAAGTCAAACATCAAGGAAAACGACCATTAACAAGGTACAGAATAGACCAGTAAGTCCTAGGGTCCTAATTAAATGTACAGGCAAAAATAATGAACTTGTTTTTAGAGGAACGCAAAGCTTAAATACAAGCCAAACAATTTCAGTAGCCGTAAAATAATAAGGTAGCTGTTATTATTTATATTTTAAGCTACTCTCAGTATAGGTGGCACTGAGAGAAAAGTAATAAATGCTTTTCTCTCTCTGTATGTCTAAGCATTTCCCATAATCGCAGATATCGCCGTAACTGAGGGAGCCGCATCTCCCGGAGAGTAGGCACTTATAGCCTACGATCTCTCCCAAGTGGAAACAAGTATGACTCCTGTACCCGCAATAGCTAATTCTATACCTGGAGAATGTGGGAAGTAATTTTGCCATATTTTATGATGATAATAAAAAAACTTAGTATTCGGAATATATTTCAGATAGCAATATATAGTACATGTTTTATGATGTTAAAGAGTGTTTGTTATAAATGATTATTAAAAACACCAGGCTTTCACAATTGTTAGCGGATTTCAGCATTAACAGCTGGTTACACCCCTGACCTGAAGAAATTGCTAAAGATGATACAAGGTAATACACACAGGATAGGATAAAGAGACAGGTATATAAAACATGTGAAAACACTTCTGACAGAATTAAGGGGATAATGATTTTGGAGAGTTATGCTCAAACAGTAGTATTAATACTGGCTATTGATGGAGCTCTCCAAACTGGGTTGTTGAAGCAATGACAGTAAAAGGTATATCAGTCATGCTGTGTAATATGTCTGGACACAGCAGACGTAGATTTGAAGTGGAAGAAGTGGAAGACCGTTCTTTCTTATAAGCCAAGAGGCTAACCTAAGCTTATTGTCATTGAAGTGTTCAGTGAATGTACCTGTGTGAGTATTGAGTGAATGCTTTTATATTTTGTGATCCTTGATAGAAAAAAAAATGTATCAAGAATAAGACTCATTCTTGTCCCAAATGCTACATTCCGTTGCTTTTTTTGTGCTGCATTTGTACCTGGTTTTTGCAAGTAATTGCCATATTTAATTAGAGCTCCTTCACATTTCAATTACCTAACAATAAAATACAAGGAAAGATTATAACATCTTGATACGAATGAGTAATGAAAACATTAGGCATATAAATCCTGACAATCCATTACATAAAGACTAAATTTCATGGCAATCCACAGACTACTGTAATTCCGTTAACCTCCTATAACCTTCCAACTCCTAAATCTTCACCAGTCCTCTAGGCAAATAACACAGACCTTTTATATGAACAAATAAGCACACTAAAGAGACAATATGGGCCATTTTATGCCATTTGTTAAGATGTTGGAGGCAGTAAACCCACTTGTCCGTTCTGCCTTTATTTGGATGTTATATGAAAACAGGATTTCTGGCAATAAATTGATAATCTGTTCTCTGAATGATACGGCCCTGTAGCGATGGACAAGAGATTTCAAGTTCTGGAATGGAAATATATGGGAATGCATTTGCCAATTTTGCATTTTGTGGCTGAAACTCGTAGATCATACAGAAAGGATTTTTTGTTTGTAAGAAATAGAGATTTTGTAGGACTTATCTGCCATGTTGTTGTTTCAAGCACTTTTTTAATTGAACAGTTTTTTCTGTATGTGAGCTAATAAATTCACTGTTGGTAATTGACACAAAATAAGCACAGATTACAAAAACACAAATTTTTGTACACTATTTGGGTGTTGATAATCTTCCATGTAATTTTCGTCTGTGAGCAGAGTTTTTCTCCCAACCCGCAATTTACTTGCTTTAACTGTCTCAGACAAGACATGTTAGATGCAGTTTTATTTTCTCTATATTCAAACACCCATTCCTCCTAGAATGGTAATAGTCTTGTCACTGTAACTTTTGCCTAGCTCAAATTATTTCTCGGAAATCATTGCAAATTTCAGCATGGACTTGAACCCGTATTATTATCACTTCAGTCTGGTGCCTTTGTCTGCCAATTATACCAACTGCTCTCTTAATCCCATCAATGGCTATTCAAATTAAGTCCTGTACACACACAGAATGCCAATTTCAGGACATATTGATCAGAGCAGTCTGTGAGCGAAGAAATTTTTAGTCAGAAAGAATTGTGTCGAAATATTCGTAAGTCCTAAAATTGGAATTACGGAACGGTTTATTATTTAGTCGATTTGGCAAATACGTTTAAACAAGATTATGAAAATGACAGTATTTATTATCAGTTCCGTAATGATGATGATGATAATGATGGTGGTGATAAAACTAGATTTTAGACAAACTTGATGTGATATTAACAATTACTAACTGAGAGCAAAAATGTTAATTAAATCCATCAGATGATGGAAATGATGCATATTCACTGATAAAGAATGCATTTTAATATAGTTATTATCTGTATCAAATTTTTTAAGATATTTAATGTCATTTAAGTTTGCTGACGGCAGTATGTTAATATAAGTTATGATGATTAAAATATTGCAGCTTGAATCTGAAATTTATTGCTGCAGTGTTGGTTAAATATAATATCTACAGCATGTGTTTTTAATGTCTGGAAGTTTCTGATTGATTTCTGAAATAGGACTGGTTGGATAGTCTGCCAGGCTTCCTCTGTCCTGTCACATTCAGGCGGAGAGCGCTGAACACACGGAAATCACTTGTCAAAAACATGCATTGCAAAAACCATAACGAGACTATATTCACAGAGAATCATTGTCTGAACAAATAAACAATATCCTGACAACTGGTACCAATAGTATACCATGTATTTTTCCATTTTCATGTAAAATGTTTTCATTGTTTTCACTACATTTGAAAGTCTGTTCACAGTGCTACAGTTGTCATATTTTCTGCCCATTCCATCAATTTTACTTACTGCCGTATCGTATGCATCACATATATCATACATGTCGCCATATAAGCTTCAATGTTCCTATCGCCTTTATGATTATGTTCTTTCTATGTGGCAGTTTGGGTCTGAAGCAGCAATCTATCCATTTATCTGCCCATGTCATTTTGCCTGATCTTTCACTAGGTTAATTACATTCCAGCTCTACATTCACTCCTATATCACCTCATTACATTCCACCCTCTTACACAATAATGTTTCATCACATTTTTCATTCTTTACTAGTGCCCTCCTTATTACATTTTTACCTCCTCATCACATTCTCTCTTTATACTATAGAATTACATTCTTCTTTCTAATACCACTTCATTACATTTTCCTCTCCTTTGTCTCCTCATTACATTCCCACAAGTGCCCCATCTATATTCTGTTCCCCTTAAGTTCTTCATTCTGCTCTGTTGCCAAAGTAAGTAATGCAGTCCCAAATACCTCGACCAGCTTTTAAAACACTCTCTCTGAAAGAACATGTACTCCATTATGTCGCTCCAATGCGACTATACAGTGCTCCGATTTGATACAGTTTGTGTTCCAAGTTATTCCTAGTGAAAGGATGCTTCTGTTTCAAAAAGTTATTGTTTGCCACAGTCCAAACATAAGCAGGGCAGCTCACTTGCTCTGTATCTCAAGCAGCTGATGAAAGTGATTCAACTTGTAGAAAGAAGTAGTTTTCATAGCACTCGTAATCACAAGGAAATGTCTGTGTTGGTAGTAAACAACTTCTGAATGTGTGGACCACCCTCAGACCTAGCCTGAAGCATTGCATGATGCCATGCTGAGATCATTCCACCTTCATCTTAATATTTCCTGTTGTTTATGAGGACAAAAATCCAAATTTTTATTGTTAAAACTCCCTCATTTTCGAAACTAATCTCCTCTTATGGCAAAATAACAGTTGGCATGTTCATATACAGAGTAGACAAAAAACACTATTGCCATTAATTGAGTTTTTTTATCAAATTAATGAACATTGGTGTCATTAAATGAACATTTTTCCCAGAGAATTGTTTGTATTAATCAGCTAACTAGTTAGAGGGATCAAATTTATTTTATTGACACGATTCCTCTGCTATCCCAGTTCATATTTTATTTTACGTTCTAAATTTAAGTTTTATGGCCAACTTGGGAGTTTTATTACAGAATAAAGTCATAATAGCAGCAGGTTTTCAAATTACAAGTTTTATTTCTTTTCACATCTGCAAATGTTATTTAACGTTGTGCACACACGTTTGGAAGAATATGATTTCTCGTAATGAATGATACTATTCTTTCGTATATTACACGTGAAATGAGTAATCACGGGGTGAAATACGCGGAGAATGTTTTATTGCAGTAACAGCAATTTCTTTTTTTTTATTTTGTTAGTTTATATTTCAAGTATTTCTCTAACTACTAGAAATATCGTAAAATATGAATTTGAATCAGCTGGTAGAATTGAACAGTGAAAGCTATGAAGCAACAATAGTAAAAGCAAGTCAGTCAAGAAGTACTTAAAACAATCTGACATATTAATGGCCGAATAATGGCCTCTCTCCTGAAATTTGGATAGAATTTTATTTTACTATTGTTCATTAAATAAACATTATGAATCTTCACATTTTAATTTTTATTTGACATATGATACATAATTCTGTATTTCATTGTTTATTGTGGTGAGTAAAAAATGAATTAACAGAAACAGAAAAAAAGCATGCACAATTTTGTTGGAAAAAAAGTTGGTAAAGGGGCAAAGACTGATGTTGCACACAATTTATTTACAAAAACAGAATTAGCATGAAAATTACTCAAGAAATGCACTGTCAGTCAGAGAAAATAAAATGAGCACTAACAAACACAATTTGCTGGAAATAATTTAGTTATATTGCCATTTTGAGAGAAGAAAGTTTTGGAAACCTATCTGATAACACATAGAAATACTTGATGAAGAAGGTTGTAAACTATCTACTACTACAGTACTCTTCATTATGGAGGCAGTTTCTAACTTTCTTGTGTTAATTTTCTCCACCCTGAAACTGTAAATTATTTCACTTGGCACCTTCAGCCTAACTTTCTTCATTTTGTTGCCATGGTAACTCAAATTAAAATTCTGATAAGGGCTGAAAACAACATTAAACTGAAATTTGATCGTCCCACATGAGGTTGGTAGAAGAGAAAATTGTGACCCCCCAACAAAAAAGTTCCAAATTTTCCAATTTGTCTCAACCATATGTGTTTCCTGATTAGTTTACTGCAGAATATCAGCTGTTGTGGAGATAATTGTGAAATATATTGTGTTTAAAAATTGCTGAAGTATACAGTTGTGTACAAAGTTAGGTCCATCTATGATCATTATTTATTGCACATTTAACTAGGTTTGATAATAGTGGGTTTTTTACTGGGATTAAAACTACTTTACAAAAAGAGTGTTTTTTTTGCCAATGCTGTTGCAATTTCTTGGAAAAACTGCTTTGTAAAAAAAGTATCTATGAATAGCTTAGCCATGGTCTTTCAGTTGAATTGCTGCATCAGGAATATATTCCCTAACATTTTACCTTTCACTTTTTGCTGGAACTAATGTAAAACATAATTGTCCCGCTTATATGTTTTTGTATTGGAAAGTTTTTTCTCCTGAAGATGCATTTGCACACAATGGAAAAAAATGTGTTCTTAAAAAATGCACTGGTTTTACATGTTTGTTACTTGGTTTTAGAATTTTAACTACACTATCATTTCACTGACTTGCACATGCTATTTCATAAAAGTTAATGTTAGCTTTCAGGACCAGACCTTTGTCTAAGTATGTAATTTAAGTCTCAGATGTCTTTTTGAAATAACTAGTAATTACACCATTTAAAGCATTTCTGTATATGGTGAATTTTAAATGTTTCAGAGTTTTCTCTGTTATTGTAAGTGGTAGAGTGAAGTCTGTAGGCTTTGGCTCAGAGGTATTTGGATCATCACCAGACCCTATTGTGCAAATAATGACCCCTAAAATGAGCAACATAGGGATCAGGTAGTTATGAAAGGAGTTTGGAGACATGTTGGAACCACACAGTGGCCAGGTAATGAGATAATGTGTCTAGCCTAAGGTGGGCGGGTCAGACAAAGAAATTAGTGGACAAATGGACACCCGGTGGACAGCGGACCCTTGAAACCGGACAATAGTAAAAGGAGTCCATGATAGGGGGGTTATTATAACCACATCAAGCATGAAAGATGTTGGCCAAGCACCATTTAGTTAACGACACAATACTAAAGATTGTCAGTTTCTATTACATCGTGATGACAAAAGATGCAAACATCCAGTCAAAATTTGGTAATGATTTTTATTGAAATTGTCCGAGGACAAATGGAAGAAAATTGAAAGATAGTTGTCACTGAATGATGATTCTAGACGAATCAGCCTTTCATGTCAGGCAGAGAGAGTATCTACGTGAAGATCAACAGGAAATGCATTTGTTTGACATTTTTGTCACTTTCAAGAGGGTCATTTGAAAGTTCAATTTAGATATGTCCAGATTGTGAAGCAATTTTCTGAAACTTGCGATGGGGATTTTAAGTTATAAATAATGTAAACGGAAAAAAATAAGTTTTTGAAGAGAATAAATTCAGCATTACACCAACTGTTAATGTTCAGTTTTTTTCTGGTTCTCCACTTTTAGAGAAGCGCAAAATTATGTAAATTGTGTCAGTGAAATGATGAAAAATGTAACCTTCTAGATAGTTTTTTTTCTTTTCAACTTTACAGCACAGTTATATGCTTACATTACTTTTGGGATTATGTTTACATTAAAGCTTGGTAATTTACTTCATTTATTTATAAATGTCTAAGATCTTAAGGTACATTTCACTCTTGCTGACAGATGCAGGTCTTAGGTCATGAATGATGTCACATCCTGTCTCTTGTTAACCAATCAGCAGCCAGACATTCAAAGCCCAGACTGGTTTCAATTTCAGCATGTGTTTACCATTGTAAGTATCAGTTTCAGCTGATAACCGACCCAGAACAATATGGCTGTCACTCATTCCTCTACTCAATATATTTGACACATGCAAACAGCATATGCTTGATTTACTTCTAATTATGTTTTGAAATTTTAAAACTTATCTCATTAATTTCATTATAAGAATTCTTCAGGCATGTAATAATAGACTTTCATTTTCAAGTGAATTATCTGTCAGGATGATGATAAATAGGACAGACAATGCAGTTTTATAGGGCATTTCCTATGATCATACATGCTGTATTTTAGCCAGGCATAGTCCCATGTTCTGTTTGTCTTGTAAGCCATTTAACTAAGACTTTTATCCTGTCTTCGATGCATTGATGGTAGTGAAAGCTCAGCACTGTTGGGTCTGTCACAGCCCTGGTTAGCTGGTCTGTCACAGCCCTGGTAAACTGGCTTGTCAACACCCTGGCTAACTGGTCTGTCACAACCATATTTAGCTGGTCTGTAACAGCATAGAATGGTATGAGTGGAACCAGTGAGAGCACTTGAATTCACATATCATTATTTCAATTTGGTGTAAAAATATGACATTATAATCTATTCACAGAAATGTACAGAAATAGAATTAATTCAAACACAGTAGACCATTTAAACATATCAAAATATGGGTCTTGGACCTGTGTGGGCAGTAACTAATACATAAACTGCAGTAATATGTTAAAGTTGAAACCACTTTTGTCATTACTGTACAGTCCTAATTTGCTCATTACTATGATTACACTTGTAATAGAAAAAAATAAAAATTGAATTGAACGTGTGTGACAAGCCTTAATGTAAGTTTACAAAATGCATAAAGGACACAATTCATTTTGAAAAAAAAGGTATTCAATATTGAATTATGTGGAAGGACTATTTCATGTCAAGTCCCACGATGATTATATCAAGATAGAATTGTTTTTACAGATAATGCTTTTTATCTATAATATGATCCGAGTGTCATATTGTTTTCGACATATTTCAGACAGTAACGAGATGGGTCGTGTGCCAATATTGAAGAAATCTGACTACTTCATAGTGATCTGTCCACCAGCTTGGTTTGAAAAGAAGGACAATGGTTGAACAGTCTTGTGGTATTTACAATCTTTATTCCAAATTGTAGATCTTCAATGGAAATCTACTAAGTTAAAATCTCTGTGCCCTATGGGTTCATTAGGGATGACTCTGATAGCAGACCATTTGTAAAGACAATTCAAGCAAATAATGAATGCCCCCCCCCCCTCCCCCTTTTTTAAAACTTAGTAAGCACGTTTTTTGTGCCCAGAATTATTGTCAGACTTAAAGGTTGTTGTGGTAAGAGTTTAACGCCTGTTTCAACGTTCAACCATAATTTGGTCATTTTTATAGGCTTGCAGTTTACCTAACCATCGTTCTGGAAAAGAGCCAGTTTTAGATCCCCATCCTCCGTAACAAAACTTTCTCACATGAGTAGACATGGTTGCAGCAGGGCTTGAACCCATGACACTCAATCTATGAGATGTTACAGTGATTTCAAGTCAGCGACTCTAACCACTCGACCACAGAGCCGCCTAGCCTGGTCACCAGGCCCTGAAATATCCCTTTTACTGATAAAACTGCCCCAGTGTACAAAGCAAAATCATGTAAAATAGACTGGAAATACTGCATGAAATATAGTACATGTATATTAAAAAAACATAAATTTGATCAGACTAGTAACTAGTCTAGGAGCTGCCCTACAAGCTTGAGGGCTCAACACTTCCAGTGACTTGTTCAGCTATTCTGAACATCATAACAGCAGCTTCGGTTTGTAGAGCAAAAGAACTGCTCTTGCATACCATGATGAATAAAACTTAATAAAATCTAAAATTCTTTTTTATAGGTTTCTACTGCCATGCAAACAACTTGTGCACTTGATAACAGAAACGGCATTACCAAGCTTTTGCGACTGCGACAGAGGGAGAAGTCTAAGTGTGCTTATTGAACAATTACAAGTGTAACGTCAAAGGCATCGGTAAATACATTAAACAAGTTATAGTAAATACTAATACTAAAGTCACAGTTTTAGCTTTGATGAGAGGTTTGCGTGTGACATTATAATCAGAATGTAAACCTATTACACTGTCCTTAACTCTTTGTGAAAATTACTTATTCAAGCCACTGTGTAAAAGGTTGCTACGTGTACCTTTTCCGCACGTTTTTAAATATCTTTGTTATTTCACGGCGTAATAGATCAGACTTGTTTGAAGCCATTTTTGATTGAGATTTCAGTGTAAATAACTACATTCAATAATTATAGTTAAATTTTTCTTTTAGACATGTTGACAAGTATTTCTGAACCTACTAGAATACATTTCTCTCGTGTAGATTATTTTTAACATGAATTATATGTTTTAATATTTTTTGATATGAATAAAATCAACACTGTGCATAAACAATGCAGACAAATAAGTTTAATGTTGTGCTTTAATCCCCATTTTACAATATTTTAATACGTTTTCTATATCGTTTCTTGTCTCGTCAGTATAACATCTCCATTCAGATGTATCACTAATTATGCAACGGTTTAGAAAATGAAAATTACAGTGAAAACTCACAGCAGAAAACACTTGAATTAAAAACAATTGATTATCGTAAATTTATTATGTGATGAATTTTGATAATCACTGAAGTTTTACGGGAATAACAATAAAAGCGGAGCAATTTCAGCGTAACCCTTTTATAAAAGCATAAGCTTAATTGTTTTAAAGCGAAAGATAGCGTAAACACTACTGCCTTAGGATGTACTGTGACAAATGTACAAGATTTTACAACATAGATAAGTTCTATTTGTCAATTCTGTCATTTGTTAAAATCAGTAAACCACCTTTATAGTTAAGTTTGACAAATTATGGCCAGATCTTGTCATGTGTTTGAAAACTTTAGGGCAAAATGCAATATTAAGATAAATTCCTGTCTAATTTGTCACTTCAAAAGAAAACACTTGAAGTTTTTATCAATTAATTTGTAAATTGATATTTTGCTTTCATAGGTTAAATTTATTTACATATAACTCATATGTATTGATAAATTAAAAAGAAGACTATATTTTATTTGCTAAATGTGCAGTTAATTTATAATTTTGAAGTAACCTGGTTTGGTTATTAATATAAATTACCCTATTATTTCTGTAATTATATGGATCTGATGATTATTCAACATCGGAAGTCCCTTTAGTGACGACCAAAGTATGTTTTAATGTGCAGAATTGGCTAGAAGACACACATGTACAAAACAGCTAAAACGATTCCGAAATCAGTATTTGATATAAAACCAAGTTTATTGCAATAGAGCTTGTCCGAACTTATTTTTGTGGTGTGGATCTTGTTGTTGATGGGTGCTGTGTTTATTTAAGGATAACTTTCTATATTTTACGTAAACAGATGTATTGCTAATTTTCATACCGCATAACATTGATAAATATGTATTTGCTAAAAATGGTTGTGATATAGTTTTATGAGTTCTAAACAATGAAGGAGATAGTCGCTTCCAGTAATATTCAGTAAGCCTTGCAATCCTTTTACATTGTCTTTTAATTCAATTTTCCCTGTCACTTTAAACTATTCAATTTATACTGCCTTTTTCATCTTTCTTCTTTTCATTCTAGTTGCTCTTTTCTCGAAAGCTTGCCCGAAGCGTGATCATTAACACACAGTGTCGAGGTTATACCCAGTCATTACGCCCTCAATTGGCAGAAGGTCTGAATTAGGGAACCAATTGTTGTGCGGGAGCTCCTTTGTCGAAAAACACACAATTTGAAAATTCAGCTATGGATATGACAATGCTTAGGGAAGATCTCGGATAAATCTGTTCTGGTACTCTAATCATGGCTCTTCTAGCAACAAAACACATTTCATTAATGGCGTCATGCATGCGATATTGTCTCTGCAAGGGTTCGAAGATGAAGAACAAGTTTCTAATTCAGAAATCTCATTACGGTAGCTCGGAAAGAAAATGAAAAGCTGGTAGAAAAAGTATACGTGGAATGAAAAACAAAATTGGAATCTCATAGATGAGGCTAGACTGCGGCACAGTGAATACGGTAAATTAATACAGGGGTTTGTTGCCAGTCTGGAGTCAGGCTTTGCCAAAATAAAATGAGCGATGGAAACCAATAGCATTCTACTGCTGTTGCATGAAAAGACATTATTACAACACGGCTGCTTTCTTAGACTTTTTGGCTAATTCGAAATGATTTTTCTGCTTTTTGAATTTGAAATATGATAAAAGTTATGTAATTACTTTTGTTAAGCGAAATGGGATTGATTTATTCCTATCCAGGCATATATGAAATTGGTCTTCATGAAAAACAGTTTCTTCATTTTCGAAAACCCATTTGTCACTGTCACAAACAGTGATTTTTGTCAAAAAATGTTGAAATTTTTGGATTTTTGTTTTACATTTTCTTGATTGTATCATTTAGGAAGTACAAAGCAATTAGCATAGAACTGATGAAAAACTGAACCAGCAGATTTCGAAACAAATTCAACATGATACACATATTGTTATGAGATGACATGGGGAAGGAGAAAACTGTGATCTTCAATATCCAAAGCAAATGAAGGCCCTTATCTATAATTAATACACTGTGATAGTTCCAAAAAAAACTATGAAGTTAATCAAGTCTAGGAGTGGGAAAGGAAAAATCCATATTGATTTGTTTACAGATAAAACACCAACTAATTCAAGAACTCCAATGCATGGCGGGTTTCGGACAATCTTTTTGCCTGCGAATGAATTCCTTCCTGGAATAAACGCGGGGCAATATCGCCTATTGTTTATTTGTGCTTGGTTAAGCTGCGGTGGAATAAAGATAGCAAGTGGCATTTGAGTCGGTCACCGTGAAAACGATGCGGCATTGTTTGACTAGAACTGCAGAAGGCAATCATCGGAATTAATTTCATAATCTCAGAAAAGAGAAAATGATCTTTTCTCCAATACATCTCCAAATGATTGCTTTTTTGTCTTGATATCAAGTTATTGACCAAAATTCCTTCATTTATCATGGACTGAAATCTTCCTCGTCTACAGAGTTTCAAACTCAATTCTGCTTTGTTAGTTTAGAAATTACTTCATCCCGAAAAAAAAAAGCCACGGAGAAGACATTATCAACAGAATATCTGTGTTATAGTAATTAATTAAAATGTCTTTAATTAGAATTTAATAGTATGACAGAACCTTAACAGTTTCCTGTAGTAACTGATACTAGTTTTACTGCAAACGTAAAGAAATTCAATAGTTTGTCTTAAAAGATTTTTTTTCCGTCTTGCCTCAGACTCCTCTTATTGAAATGGCTGTTTAATCATTGGTAATTTGTAGAACACATTCCCTAATGGCATTGTTCTACCTAATTCTTGAAACAATCAAGCAGGGCCCTTTTCATCTGTATTTCAAGGCGACAAATTAATCGGATTGCTATTGATAACTTAAGCAGAAATTACCAGACACGTCACTGAGAGCTCCTAACTAATTAGTAGAAGTGATCTTCTTTTCTCTAGCAGAACAGCTTGCTCTAACTTTCTCTGTTGATGCTTTAAGAATCACTTGAAATGTACTTGTAGACATTCAAATTTGATGCCGGTTGTCTTCAATACTTTGTATTTTATTTTATTAGATTCTCTTGAAGACAATACAAAATGAAAGGACTTTAACAGAGTTATTAAATATGCAAATATATCTGAAAGAGCCACTTGAGATAATACATTTGCATCATTAAAATTTTATGTTTTATTGCTCAATACTTACATTAGCGTAAAAAGTATATGGCCATTATGCACTGGCATAGTTTATTTCTTGTGTTTGAAAACCCATTATTTCAATGGTCTCTGAAGCTGGGGATATTTGAATACTGCCTTTTTCTTGGATAATTGTTGTTTTAAAAATATTGCACTTTTTTTAAACACATTTTGACCTTTGAGATTCTGTTTCAAATAAAATTTGTACATAAATTTGTTCATAGATTAAAAGTATTTTTTAGCAGGCATCATTTTCTTTATTTGTCTATGTCACTTTCCAATTTTGCTCCTTTTCTATTGTTACCTTACAAGTCTTACAGTAGATATACAATAAGGTCTTGACCTTTTCATTTTTTTTCAGTTGGAAAAAGTGACAATAATTTGAATACATAAAATTAATTCTATTTATCAGTAAAAAAAATCATCATTTTAAATCCGTTGTCAAGCATCTGTGTTACATTATCATATATATTGTATCGTAAGCTTCTATCGGGGTTTATTTACCTTTGTTCGTTGCTACAAAAGAAACTTAGATTCTTGACGGCTTTGTTGGACGACCGTATGCATAGTCTTGAATTTCCCTCATTTCTAATTTAATTACATAAAATACACAATGGATAAATCTGATGGTATCTTTGATACTTTTCTTCAATTTCCCCATCCTTTTCAACAGCGGGTTTCAGATCTCCCCTAAATGATATTCACAATCATTGCTAATATGCAAAGGTTCGCCTAGAGCAATTGTGCGAACAATAATGATCAGTAATCACGCAGGTATATCTTTTGGAATAGAGAATCGTGCATGATATCTGACTATTTAGTCATAATTAGATGTTGTTCGCGATAGAACCCAATGTAGGTAATACGAGACATGGTCTACCCAGATTCAAGAATGATATATATCTATTCAATAATTGATGCGAGATCCTGATAAAAATTTAAAGAACCAGCGTGTTCATTTAAACGGGTATTTAAATTTGTTTGTTTAGATCATTAGAATGCTAATTAAAAATGATTCAAGGTGGGATTTGTTTACTTCTGAAATGACATATCTTACGCAGCAAAGAAGTCTGGAATTCCTTAGATAAATAATATCTACAATTACTTTATCAGTTTGCATAAATTCTGCATAAATCTGCATATATCTGTTTTTTAAATCCTGCCGAAATACTTATAATTACTCAGTCTGAACGATGTACTTCGAGATTTTCTGTAAACCATTTCAGATGGTTGAATAATTTTTATAATGTATGATAATTAGTATCAAGTTTCATGTAATTTTCTGATTTTTATCAAGGTATGTTTTAAATATCAAGCAACGCAATTACTGACTTTCATGTATGGAAATTCAAAAGAAAATCACTCTGTTTGGTCCATGTTTATAATAATGTATAGAATGATAGTATGTAGGAAAAACTTTAAGCTTGGTTT
Source organism: Saxidomus purpurata (assembly GCA_022818135.1). Lineage (NCBI taxonomy): Eukaryota > Metazoa > Mollusca > Bivalvia > Venerida > Veneridae > Saxidomus > Saxidomus purpurata. The sequence continues at coordinate 36,389,775 of JAFMSR010000001.1, forward strand.
TTTTTTGCTTACTTAATCTGTTGTTTGGGAGTTCTTGATACCAATTTCATTTTATCGAAATTACTTCTACAAGTATTTAATTGCCATTTATGTAATTAGTTAAGAGTGATTTCTACTTGTGTAAAATTTCCGCCATTACGTCTTGATGTATAGATAAAACTTGTATTTTGGAAAGATCATAAAATGTTTTTTTTTGATAAAAATTCAATTTATTACACAGAAGGAAGGTAATTACTTGAGTAATTTTAACTGTCTATTAATTTCGATATCAGTTATAAAATGCACTTAAAAGCACCGAACAAAATGAACTAAAGTCTTAAAATTGTTTTATTATTTCATGCACAATTAAATTTGCAAAAATACACAGATTTAATTAAGTAAACAAGTAAAATGATTTATGTCATATATAAATTCAAGTCTGTTTTAAAGGTCAATTATTTTGACCTGAATTTTATAACAAAAGAAGTACAGTTAAAGTATAAATGGAGGAAAATGTTTTCTTTGTGAGGGTTTGAGAATGTTGTTTTATGAAGAAGTAAAGCCTCAATAAAAGGGAAGTGGTTACAGGGTATGTCGCATGTCTGGCTCAATTATCAGTGCTAGGATAGAACATAATTACAGTTCATTAACATCACAACATTATATCACTAATTTACTGGTGCAAGTTTGCAAAGTGATACCCAAAGTCCTATTCTCTCATTTTCCGATACAAGGGGAAGCAAAACCTGCTGCAAATTTTAACTAGACCATAGTAGACCCTGCTTCTAGCACCTGCAGACTTTATTGACAAAGATAAAGAAAAACACATAACCCCAATGAAGTACTGAGTAGAATTGACTGTGTCAGCATAGTAAACAATGCCCAATATTGCCACAATGTATCACAATATTGTTTAATGTATCCGAGTATAACCACAATGTATCACAATATTGCACAAGGTATGACAATATTGCAAAACTGTATGACAATATTGTCACAATTTATCTCCAGATTGCTACAATGTATCACTCTATCCACAATGCATTGCAATAGTGCCACAATGTGTATCATCCACAACAACACCAATACTGCATTGTATAAAAAGAGAAAATAGGCCCTTACATTATAAGCATATGGTGTCAAGTCTGACTGCTTTTAAGATTCAATGTTTTTGTCATCTGACTTTCTGAAATCCAACCTAAAATCTGAAAGGAATTATCAACCTGAGTTTGCAGACTGTTGAATTCCACACATTTCAGTAATTATTTCCATGACTAGGTGGAAAGGAAGCCTGTATCAGTTACCAGGGACGATGCTTTATTGCATGTGGAGGCTCTCACTTGGATGCACTGACTGGGAAGTTTCCTCATTTTCACTGATTTATTTATCTTTCTACCAAGTTTTATTCTGCTGTAAGGTTTCTCATGTCTTAGGTTTTCTGTAATTAATTACATTGAAAGGATTCCATAATTAACTCAAAATGCTGATTTATTTACATTTTCATTGAGAAAGAAAATTAGCAGGAGTTATGTTCCCTGATTTGCAAATAGGCCGTGGATACATTGAGTCATTTATTTTATAGAAGGATGTAATTAGCAGTAGAGATGTTAGACAAACATGTTTAATAAATATGGCATTTACAATTTACCATGCGGTGTTTTCAACTTAATTACAATTTATATAGTTTTTATCACTAGAAAATGAATTGTTATATATTTTTCATTTACTGCATTATGTTTTTAAGCTAAATTAACATAAAAAAGGTTTTACTTGTGACTCAATTATCATTTTATTTATTAATTACTTCATTCCCAAACACTGTTTTAAAGCAAGTTTTTTGGTATGCTTAGACTGAAAATGTAATTTAAAGAGCAAGCAAGTACAAAATATTTATTCTGTTACATAAAAATGAAAAATGAATCGGTAGTATTTTTCAAATGTTTGTATTGTTACCTAATTTCAGTTACATTTTGAAATGAAGGAAAGTCAAGTTTTTCTTTCTGTGTTACCTCCCTTGAACGCAATGTGATTAGCACCAAAGGTCAAATACATGTAGACAGGCGATTGTTTAAAAAAATGCAAACGCATTGTATTCTTTTGTTATGGAAACATTGTTGCATTAACAGTGGGCAGAAATAAGAGATACAACTAACTTGTTGCGCATTTAATAAATGCATATTATGTTGCATACTTTTGCAAAGGTACCTGCGTTTAATGTCACACGAACGACGTGTAGGGTTGTATCGCACACAGTGTTTGTCATTCAGCATAAAGCGTTACTAATTTAAGTCATGATAGAACTGTTGATAATGTCTGGCCGACAAAGACAGTTTACTGTCTGAGATCAGCTAATGTTCTGTGCAAAAAATGCAATTCACAGTATTAGATAACTGATTGTCTAATCTGATTTTAGGGACCAATGTCACTGAGCACCCCTCTTAAAATTTAGAAAAGGAATTTTGTTATTTAAAACTGAAACTGTGGCAAAACAGTAATAGATTTTAAAAATACTCCTTTAAAAGTTTATCAAATAAAGCTTGTCCTTGGTTTCATTAATGAAACATCAGAATATCTTTTTTTCACCATTATAAGCTGGCTGAGAAAGTTCACAGGGTTTGTTACATGTGTATATATGAAGCATTGTGCCATAGAATAATCTTTTAGGAAAATCTTAAAACAATTCTGATGTGATGCACATACAATATGTCAGTAACCTTATTTGTGACAAAACCAAATTGATTTAAATTACAGTTATGTCCATGATATATGGTGAAGCCTTCCCAGATATAGCTTTTCAATTGTCCTTAGAGATAGAACAAGCAGATTGTCCCAGTGCTGTAGAGAGATAAAGCTTCTGATGACATTGCTTGACAACCAACATGGCCACTTAGAAACAGGAAGTACTACTCTTCAGTGTGGAGATTTGTTGAGTTGAATCTTCAAATGAAGATGCATATGGTTTAAATTCAGGTAAAATCTGTAGGACCTCAAGTACTGTGTACTTCAAGATTGATAGTGAATCTGAGGCAGCACTTCTGGTCTCCATTTAATTGCTTTCAAGAAACATAAATTAGACACAATTAGAGTAAAGTCTCATTTAGTATCAGGAGCCTGTCTTTTATGGCACAATGCAGACATAGTAACATGGTTATACCTTTAACATTGAATTTTTCTTTTCTGAAAATTGTTTCCTAGCACCACAATTGTTTAGAAGTACCTTCCTACTTGAATAGTGATCACTGTTCACCACTAAAAATTTTCTCCCCATTTTGTTATTTGTTGCAGTGTTTGCTTAGGACTTTCATCAGTAATTTGACTGCATTAGGAGATAGGAACTAAAAAGTGTACTCACCAATTATTTACTTGTAATATAGTTAAACCTGTGTCCTGTGCTAACTGTTTCTTTTGTTCTTCTGAAGGATATGGATGCTGGAAAAGAAAGGGAAGAATTGAAATCATCTTTGTTTAAGTTTGCCAGTCATTATTGTACTTGGTTTAATAGTTAATTCCATCAAACATCTTTAACATTTTGTACCATTTTCAATAAATATTCAGCACACCTTGATACTCTGCTTGGTTTGTTAGAGATATGTTTTAGCCCATAGTAACATTTTTGGTGACTACTAGAAAGATGGTGTAATCATTCATTTTGGTAAATATGACATTATTCTGTTTTTGACAGCATTCAACATACATTGTATTTTATCAAAAATTATACCACAAGTTTTTACACAGTTCACTTCATCTGAAAAGATATAATGAATAGTTCCGCTTTGGGGGTTCTATGTAGAAAAAATATACATTAAAATAACATATTAAAGTTATAGATAATTTTATTTAGGGACTCCTTTTCAATAAGATGTCTGTCCTTTTACCATCCTTTTGATTAAAAGACAAAAAATAACTACAAAAATTCCTGTAAATGACTTAAATGTAAACCCATTAAAATGTCTTATATTTAAAAGTTGAACCAAAATTGATCTAAAACTGTTGCCATAGAAACAAACATCTCTTAGAAAATGAGAAATGCATTCTTGTGGAAAGATGAAAATAAGTCAGAGGAAGTCAAAATTGGGAAATCTTCTTATAACAGCATTGTTGAAAGTTGGAATAAATTTAATCAATGCTCCTAGAAAATACAAGCTTCCTGCTCCGCAGGGACGAAGGAGTTAGCAAAAACGCCAGCACAATTCAATTAAGAGACAAAATTGATCACAGCAATGCTGTGGCACAAACTCGCTAAGGGGACAGTTGGTAAAAACCCTTTAAATCCAGAAATGCTATAATGGACATGAAATAAGTGGAGCAGACTCCTTTGCACATCCGCATGTAAATGGCGGTCACAGAATTGTTGTGAGTAATGTATAAAGAATGAGAGAATGTAAGGACGGCTTAGTTCCTTGATGTGTTATTGTCATAAAATGACTGAAGTCTATATTACATGATTTTGAGCAATGTGGTATCTAGGACTCAGCCAGGTAGAGTGTAGACTATAGACTTTAGCATGTTTCTTTAAAGTAGTTTGAAGTGATTTAGATTGTCCTACTTAACTGTTGAAAAATCTTTGTTCAATGGGAGCGCGTCTTGTAAATTGCATGCATTTTTTATGCACTTTAGTTGTTTGTTTTTTCACAGTAAAAGATTACGTACATAGCAGTAGTAGATCAAAGGACCTGAAGTAGATCAAAGGTGTGTTTAATTGTGACAACCCATCTTTTCAATCAACATGAAAATGTCTGCCGTAGTGAAAATTAGTTCAGAGTTCCTGCTTTATAAACACTGTGAAATAACTCCCTCTTCTGTAGAGAGGCAAAGCATGGATAAATGTCATTAAAAACAGAGATCAATATTTTAAACAAAAGTCTGGGAAAAATAAATCTTAGTTTAAGCAGCGAAAATCCCTCAGATCTTGTTATTTTAACGATAATGACTGTCTGTCTCTCTTTCGTATTGCGTGCACCCCGTGCATGTATGTAAGGATTAATTATTTATTTATGATGCAAGGAGTGGAATTGTGGTGTCCTAGCTAATCAAGGGGAGGAAGAAAAGGTATATACACTTTGAAAATGTATGTAATGGCTTCACCATGGCTCCATCCTCAGTGGGCGGAGACTTCACTTGCCCTTTTGGCATCTCTTTGGTCGGATATTTACAATTTGCATATGGCCTAATTAGCGAAAGCAACATTTGCATAATACCACACAAGTAGAAAGCTTTTATTGTCATTGTTTCTTTTTTTTATTCTCTTGAAATAAATTTAAAGTAAGACAACAACTGCAGTAAAGCAGGCACACTAAAATGAAAAACTTCTTGTTCACATGAAAGATATTCAGGGAACCAGTGGCTGATTAAAGACCATTTTATTGTCATAGGAAGACATCTTTGATTTAATGTCTGTCTGTTAATCCAAGGATGATCAAGTATTAATGACTTTGGTAATGTTGGATTCTTTTTTTAACTGTGCTGTGTTATGCTTATTGTTTTTGAGTGTCCAGAGGGAATGCTTCACTGACGTACACAACTTGTCACTCAATACTTTATGGCGCTTTTAGGTATTGAACTATTTAAAGGTTTTTCAAAAGAGACAATGAGAGGATTTAGATACTTCTAGCAGCTTTATTGGTCTGGACTTTGTACAGTTATGCCACCCATGGTTACCATTTGCTTTGTTTCCAATAAAATAGTAGTCATCTGAAGGTTTTGTTTCTTTAATGAATTCATTTATCTTCGTTATACAATGTATTTGTTAATTTCATTGATCTTGTACAATGTATTTGTTAATTTTCTGTATAGAGCTGGTGCTGTTGTTACTTTAAATGTTTACTTTATGTTGATGCAAATTAATTTGCAGTGAAAATTTTCCCATTTGTTTGAACCCAAAATAGAAAACTGGAAATACTCTGTGTTTTCTAGAGATTCTGTGCTGGTTCTAGACTGATCTGTGACACAAAGTACTCAGTGTTCTCTAGAGAAACTGTACTAGCGCCATATTGATATGTGACACCAAGTACTAAAGATACTGTGCTGGTTCTATACTGACCAGTGACACCGAGTGCTTTGTGTTCTCTAGAGATACTGTGCTGGCTCTACACTGATCTATCACACCAAATACTCCGTGTTTTCTAGAGATACTGTGTTGGCTCTATACTGATCTGTGACACCAAATACTCAGTGTTTTCTAGAGATACTGTGTTGGCTCTATACTGATCTGTGACACCATATACTCAGTGTTTTCTAGAGATACTGTGCTGGCTCTGTACAGATCTGTGACACCAAATACTCAGTGTTTTCTAAAGATACTGTGCTAACTCTGAACTTTTAGATACCCAAAACAGTTGAGACTTCCAGAATCTCCTTTTTCTGTTGTAATATCTCTCACAAATCCTTCTGATGGCAGAGAGGAGGAAGAATGATGTTGTATTTGCTTAATAACTTAAGACGAACTATTTCAATCAACAACTGAGACTGCTAAGCCATAAAGATTCCCCAGAAATTTCCATAAATAGTATGGCAGTGGTTTTATGCTTAGATGTCACTAATATTACATTTTTTGTGCATCACGGTGTATATTTTCCTATTCTCTAGTGCTCTATTGTCCTGTTTATAGACACTTGGTTATGGAATTAAGAAGACAGCTTGGCATCTCCCATGGGATGCAGGCTTTATAGATCATCATTGATTAACCCTTCATGAACTGTGTCTAGCTTAGAACAGCCATCATCAATAGCCCAGTATAATCTAGCATATCTGTCTATAAATTTGTATTAAATCTGGAAGATATGTTCAATATAAATCATATCATTGCCATCCAGAGAGGCATGTTGGTGTTAGTGGTTTTCTCATCAAAATTTATGAGTATATTGTGTATATAAAACATTGAAAAGGTCTTCAAATGCTGAAAAAGTTGATTTACAGACGTTTTTTTCTACCTATTCCCTGTTGTTAAATAGGTTGTTTGTCGTGACGGAACCGCGAGACGGCTGACTCCTGTAGTATTTTGCACTTTGCCAAAACTGGCAATAAAAGAAACTATGTTAATTTTGTTAGAGAATGGTGCCAGGCTCATTTGCTGTGTTTTAGTGCAATTTGCTGAGAAAATCAATCAAGCGCTACTGCCGCAAGGTATAGATGCACTACAAAAGGACCCACTGTTTGCTTTTGTTATGATTGTTATGATTTAGAATTTGCTTAATATTTGTGTATTTTTTAATTGCAACAGCCATTAATAGACCTCTCAACATTCTACTTAAATAACAGTTAAATTGGCATATCTGACTGCACAAGCTTGCTTTTTATTGCACAAAATGCTCATATAAATGTCTACCTCCCATACTTGCAGAACAACCCAATTTTTACCCCTCAGATTTATGCATTTTCATTTATTGTTTTTTGATTGCTTATCTTTCTTTCCTTACTTTCTTTAAGTCCTTATTCTTATTTTCAAATGTCTTGAAGAAAATATATATAAAATATTCCAGCTCAGTAGAGCTGTGAATCCAGCTTATCTGTATTAAGGACTTAAATTTATGCGATATTAAATTTTTTTTGCCACTGCCAAATAGTGTTGGTTTCTCGTATACATCTGTAATAAGTAGAAGCCTCCTCCATTTCAAAAGAAATTGAAAAGAGCCTTCTATTTCCATGCAGCTAATGAAACAATCTTATCATCAAATCACTGCCATCTAGGAGTGAAATTAGATACAGCTGTCAATAATTAAAAACAGGCATTGTTCATTTCTTTCATATTTCCAATAATTTTGCTAACCAAATAACTAAAACTGAGTTTCGTGCTTCATTAACTGATAGGAAATGAAGGGATACAATTTTGAAAATAGATACTCTTGTGGAGTGGAGATAGGAAAGCTAGAAAACTCCCATGATGCAAATCTAAAGATGTTAAATAAACATGGCTGTTACACAGTGTTTGTTTTGTCAATTGAGCTGGTCATTTTGACACTGACCAGTTAACTGGACATAGATTAAGCACAGATCAGGTGCCAAGACATGGCCAGTAATGATAGGCCCTGTCAGTGAAGGTGATATCAATGTCCCATGGGTGACTGCCAGTGGTCACAGACTCCTGACTTTATGGGTTTTTAAATCAGCACACTATGAACATTATGGATGTCAGGAAAGCACTTGATGCATTGGCCAGAATTCAAATGAACCCAGTGAAAGCCATTGCAAACATTCACACTGAAATGTGACAGCATACAGACTGATAATTGGCCTCCATTTTGAAAATGGCAAGACATATCTTGACACTTTCTTGTAAACAAGTGTAGCATTTTGTTTCTTCATTTATTTCTCATCTTTGCTGGTTTATACCTATTCATTTTAGCTTGATAGAGAAAATTTATCTTTACAATAACTGTGTAAAACAAAACATATAATTATGAAAATAGTATTTAGCTTTAATGAGAAAAAGTTTTAATCTGAGGAAGTTTCCATGGCAAAAAAGTAGGACTGCTAAAATTTGTGCCGTGCAAAAAGCAGATTTGTCCTGGTGTCATGGAAAAGGCAAAACTGGTGACTTGTAAGTGCTTGCAATCTTACTACCCAACTAGATTCAAACTTGAAGCCTTTGGGAATACTATATTCACAGCTGTGCAGTTAACTGTGTTTTGAACATCATCTTAATACTGTGTTCTTGCATAATTATTGTTTATATTTTAGAAAATCTAGCTTAATTATGGCACAGGGTGTAATTTCTCAGTTCTGGTTTTCAACATCATGCATTAATCATTTGGAATTTCTAAGTGTTGGTTGGTTTCAAACTCCATAATACACTGGAATAAAATGATTAAACAGTTCCCATCAATTTAATGAAAACATCCCTCCAATACCTCAAATTTTATGCACACCCTTTTCAAGTAAATTAAAGAAAGAGATTATGGGAAGACAGCTGTAAATGCATATAATAATAAACACAAGTTAGCATCTTCATGTTGTGACCTTGACCAGACATGGTTTTGTGGTAATTTTTGATTAACTTCTAGATCACTGTGACTTCTTGTCAGCCCATTACATTACCTGACCCACCTGTTATTATCCAACCTATTAAATTTATGTTCATTTGTCCTGAATGCTCTCTCGACTGACCAAAGGTCAACAACAATTGACCACTAAGATAATCATCATCTACAAACAAATAGGTATCAAAGTGATTTTGACCCATTGATCCAGACTGACCAGAGTGAATTTAAAGGACATCAGGGTCAAATGATTCACCTGTGCTTGTCACAAAGGTGAATTAAAACCCCAGATTGAAAAGTTAGTGAGAATTGATGAAAAAAAAAAGGTTGTAAGATAAATGTTTTACAAGAGGACTATTTTATCAAAAATTAATTCTGTCTGTCTCGTTCCCTTTGCAAACCAATTACTGTAATTTTGTCACATGTCATAGTTAATTGCAGGTATAGTGAGATTGTGTTCTCAGCATTTTTTGTGTGTGAATATTATTGAGCCAAAAACAAAATTTTCCTAAGACATACAGCTGGAGAATATGCCAGAATTGGATGAATTTCATTAAAGTTGAGGTTTTCTTGAAATTCTAAAGTAGCACTCAAGAAATGGTAAATCAAACCACATTTCTATGCTATCGTATTGTGGAGCTGAGAACTCGCCCATTTGTGCCCTTATGTTTGCACAGTGTGAGAAGCCTGCCCGTGAATACAGGCAGGTAGAAGTGACCATCAATAACTGTTGACAACAATACGACAGTTATTCTTGTAAAATTTCCATATTTGGCTGACATCTGAAAAGCATGAAGTCGAAACGCTTTTAGGTGTGGTGAAATTCAAATATGCCTGAAGAAAGGTATTAAATGGGGCTTGAAAAGGACATCAGAAGATTGAAAGGGGCATTTTCCTCGGCTTTCAAATCTGTAATTTAGGAAGGGCTATCCCTTGAATAGTCCCTAAACGGTCATCTTGAAAGGGCAGCAATTAGTGCAGGGGCACTGATGGTGATTGGTATTTGATTGAAATTGTAAGACAATAAATGTCCAGTGTGTGAATGGGTAATTGGAAAAGTGAATCTTTAATTGTGGAATAATGTGAGAACCATGGGGTGTCTGTTTCAGGATATAATGGCTAGTGCTTGACCAACCTCTCAAGCTTTCACCATGACACTAGACACTGTATTTTATGGCAGAATTTAGAAACCTATCTTTTTTGTTCATTTTTGGTAGCACGAACGTTGTCAGTTTTTGGACATTATGAACTTAGTTTATGTTTCTCCTAGTGTTGGTTGACTTAGGAGCTGCACTTCCAAATATCTTTTAACAACAACTCTTAGCAATAAACACATCCTTGTAAAGGCATCATTTTTTCCAAAAGAAAGAGGAGTAACTCACTATAAGAAGTAACATCTCACAACAGACAGGTTTTGAACTGTGAAGTAGTTTCACTTTAGAATGGTTGCACTGTACTGACTATGCATTTTACTTTATGCCAGCTATTTTAAGAAATTATATTTATGTCTGTCTAGATCTATTCCACTGTAATCTAAGGGCCATAAAAAAGGTTAATGCATCACTTTAATATCTATAAACAGATTTTTCCCCAGTTTTTAAAAGATTTGAAAGGCTCATAAACACTGTTGACCCTGTCAACTGTTATAGAAACATCCTTCCCCCACCTCTTACAGAAAGGCGGCCATTGATAGTTACAGGGCTACAAAAGAGCTATTTCTTCCCCGCAAGGATATATTTTAGAAATTTATGTAATTTCAAATACTTTACTTGGGGAAATCATAGCTTTTGTTTGAAGGCATATGTCTGTTTTAGGCCATTTTCAAGTGACATTTTATGAAAGTTCTGATGAGTTGGCAAATTACTAATATGTAATAAAATTTGAATGTCATTTGGGGGTCTAGTGATATTTAAATATTTGTTTATTTCCAATGATAAGGAAAGAAGTTTGCAAGTTGCCTTGCAATAAATGTCAGGTTTAATGGTTATGTTTGCAGCGTTTTGTCAGGTTTATTGTGGAACAGACTTTACAGGCATGTGCAAAACACACTTACCATAGAGCTCGGCTTTTTATGGCTTACACAGTGATCCTCTATGGAGGGGGAGTTCTCTCTTGATATTTTTTCGAGATAAATTTTAGCTTATTTTTGATTATGATGTTAGAAAGTAGATTATTACGAACACCAAGACTTTCTCTTATTAAATTTTGGTCATAAAAAGTGGAAAGTTTGGTTTTCAGAAAGCATATTACTTTTTCTGTAAAATTTGAAAATAAATTGTCTACTGCTTGAAAGAAAGGGAGTTAATTTGCATTTCTAGTTCCAGGTATTGAGTTGCAACTGTGCTGTTAATGGCTGTAGTGGGAATTATGTCCCTTTATTATGCCTGATATTATATTCCTAATAAATAGTCACATGACCTACCTGAACAAATGAGTTATCTTACAACACTTTCAGATTAATATTTTATTTATTTCCTCAATGTATTTAATATGATTGTTTTTCCTATTAAATTGAATTGCAAACCTTCACTTTATTAAGTTTAAAAGTAAAACATTGATGCAATATTGTGTGCTTTTTATTAATATAGCTTGAAGGAAATCCAGTACTTCATAGATAAAAAGATCAGGAGGTATCAGTAAGATAGGTGTATGCTAGTCATATTTCATCTTTCATTATGTCAGATATGACCAGAGCTTGACAGATATATTAAAGCCAGGCTGTTCATATGCAACTCAATAAAGTTAAATAAGGCTTTTTGATCATTGACAGCAAGTTAAGTTTCATAAAGAATATTGTCCACAATTGAGATAAATTACCTTTATATTGCGTAGGTGGCTAAACTGAAGCTTGACTTTTAGAGAATTTTTCATTGACTGAAGGGGAGATAATCCTGTATTTATCACAGGTGTCTGTACGGCTAACAGGGGGTAAGGTGCCGATGACAGCACAGATCCGCCTTAATCTTTACGCTGACACAACATAAGATTACATAAGGCAATTTACTGAATCACAATATGAAAAATGACATAGGTATTGACAAGAGTGATGTCATTGAAAGTTTGGTATTGTCTAGCCCCAGCTGAGTCCGGAACGGCAAGCAGTATCCTTCCAAGATTACAACAATACTTAATGCATCATTCAGTAATGTTTTAGGTATGACCATAATGCTAGTAGAAGTTTTTATTTTTTACTCAGTCATATTTTTTAACATATCGAAATGACAGAAAAAATGAAAATAACTTGTAATTTGAGCCTTTTGGACATTCTGGGCGAAAAGTAATTCTACCGAATACAGCTGTTAACCAATTGTGAGCAGTTTTTGTCTCAACTTGACGAACAGTAGCTGCAATTGATACATTACAAGCTGTTGCATAAAAACTGAAACTGTCAGAAATCAGATATGCAAATTAGAAATTTGAGACTACTTACAGTTAAATGTTGAAAGAGCCAGGCTCTCATGATATTTGTAGCAACTTTTGGAAAAATGCCCCGTTTTTTCTGTCGTTTTGGGTTTCTGTCGTCACAGTCTTCGTCGGCTGTACCTTCGCCAGAACCGACACTGTTGTCTAAACAGTCCCCTGAAAATGGAATACATAAAAATTGCACTTGTCTGTGTTTAATTCTCATGAACGTAAGAAGTTGCGATATCATTTCTTACATTTGAACTATATTTATACCTTGCTCCGTCGGTTGATGAAAACATGAACTTTTAACTTGCAAGATTCCGTCGTTTGGGTTGATGTTTTTCATGTTCATGTAGAACTACTTCCCTTTATGAAAATTGTCTCCCTTTATCCACATGTATAACCTTCCCAATAAGTAGCACAAATTCCATTTTGCACTGTAGATTACAAACTGAAGTTAAATGCTATTTTTAAGAACATGAAAATCGAAAAAAAAGTAGTTCCAGTTGTTCTGGTGTAAACATTGCCGCTGATGTTTGCTTGATGTTTTTCTGAGATAAGTTACTCGACTCCGTTTAGGTGATAGGGCTTGTTAGATTCAAGGCTGATAGGGGGATCTGTTAGGCTTCGGCAGTGACCTGTTTTCTTACGTCAAAAGTTCACATCAACACGTTTCTGCAAGGATCACATTACTAACCCATTAAATTTGATAATTACGATAAAACATGCTGGAATTTAACTACGTTTTAAACAGATGCCCGTGGCAGTTTACTCAGCTTAAAGGTTTGGCGGATGGAAATGTATACTATTTATCATATTCCCTGAATTTTCGCCAAAATATCTTTCCTATTCATTCTTCTGAATTTTATTTAAGGTAAAGTCATAGCGTTTAAGATCATTTTCAGCTCGTAAAGTTGAATGTGAACAAAAGCCGGGGATCATGTTACGTATGTATAGTCAAAGGATCCAGTAAAAACCATGAAAACTAACACTAATTCAGCTTTAATGACTAGATTTAGTTTAATTTGATATGTATCGGAATGTATCTAGCCTAATGTGACAGACCGACAAACCCTCAATGTCGGCCGGGATAACAAAAGAAATGACAAGTCTATTTTTAAATACAAGTTGTGTCAAAAGTTTTCTGGTAAGTTAAGTATTTTCACCCACGGATGAGATCTGACTCAATAAAACCGATGAATATCAACCAGCAGACAAAATTGGGAGATGTGATGGATGGTGTACTGATTTCATAATAATATTTTTCCAATCATCTACCAAATTCAATTTACTGAAATAATTGCAAGGGACCAATGGCAAATTAATTACTGAGTCCCTCCGAGTGTTTTCAGCTGTTAGTATAGCTCATGCTGAATATTCACTTTTCAGAAGTAAATACAAAAGAATTATGTGAGAAAAGTAGTGCAAATGACATCACAGATCTTTTCAATTTTTATTTTTAGGTCTTCGCTTTTTGTGACACATTTATTCCCCACAAAATAATTATCTGAGAAAACTAGTGCAAATCTCTCAATCTCTCTCTCTCTGTGTTCACGATCTACACCGTCACCCCGGTCACAGCTATGAAGCTGTATAGTGCAAATTCTATCACAGATTAAAAAAAAAAAAAAAAAAAAATTCAGGTCTATGTTTTCTGTGACATTGTTATTCCCCACCCGTCTGATGTACATTGCATGTACAAATGGTTCGTCTGCATCGTATGAGGAAACCTGACAAAAATTTAAAATGGGCGTAAGTGAACTAGAGTAATTCAGATCTTGTTGTTGATTAGCGAGAGGGTAATACAATTACTAGCGGTTTCAATTGTACAGTGTCTATATTCCCCAACAGCAGGTGTACAATATAGCAATGCTTATTGTCAATTTTTGCCATATATGGTGTTTTTAATTATGATTGCTTGGAATTAGTATGGATTTTGGCATATGGTTGCTTCAGCTGACGAAATTAATCTTTACACCAAATGTAATTTTGCCAAAAAATTGAACGGCAGCGAATTCTGAGAAAGTATGTTTATTCCAAAATTGTGCAGAATTTATGTCATAGCTTTCTGTCATTCTGGTAAATGCTTTCAGAGTATTTTCTCGCTTATTTATGTGAAATCTCCGAACTTAAAGACTGTACTGTACATTTAATGAAAATGATAATGAGTGCTTTTTAGTGCTAGATGAAAAACTGAACTTAGAAGCATAAAAAAGGAGACAAAAAAGATTTTAATGAAAATTTGTGATGGAAGTCAAGTTCTCCAATCAATTAATTTTGTTCTGAGATTATGTGAGATCAGAAAGATTTTCTAGTTCAAACAAAAGTTCTCATCCAGTGCTATGCTTCGTTTACACTGGTATTGAGTATTTTAATCCCTCATTAACCAAGGTCTGCCCAGAGACATAACACATGAAAAACACATTTTTCAAAAGAAAAAATATAGATTATTAAATACAGGCAATTTTCTTAATAATTAATACAGTATCGTCTCTGTAACATGCCCCATGTCTAAATAATACCTTGCCAACAGTACTTCAGCACAAGAGTGAGAAACATGCACCACTCATTTGCCAGAAATGCATTTAAGTCATAGAAAAGAATGGTATGCTTCCTTTGCTAAACAGGGCTAGATGACTGTTATCATGTCTTTCTACTAAGTACTGCAGAAATCTGAATGGTGCCACAAGTTGTCTTGAATGTTTTTAGTCGAGATGCGCTTTTTTAGGACAATATGGTAATTAATTTTGGTATCAAGGAGGAGGTACTAGTGATTTGAAAGATTCTGGGAGTATTATTTCTGGTTACAGATGTAGATTGTAATGAAAAGCATGAGTTGATGGAAACTGATCTTGAAATTGAGGGAGGGGGCGGAGTGAAGAGGCATGAACAGCTGTAAAAACCTTCCATTTGTGTTTCTTCTAAATAGATGTATTTGGACATTATTAAAAGAGAAATCAGACCTTTGTTCTGAACGATAGGAGAAAAAATGACTGAAGTTTGCGTGAGGCAGTTTATTCTGAAAAAAAAGTTTGCATGCATGTACGTAATCAATGAAAAATTCTAAATGTTTCTTGTTAATGCAATATCAGAGCCCCGAGTCTAGACTCTTGATCATATTTTCACCTGCAGACGGCCATTTCCTTGTAAGCTAACATTTCTTACCAAATGATCATTTCCTGTATCAGGTTTTACACACAGCGTTATTCTTTGGCAGTCTTGTTTGCAAGGAATGGAAATCATGTCACTGTTTGCATGTCTCTGATTAATGTTCATTCAGTAGGTAATAGACGTATATCGAGAGGGTTGACCGCTAAATTTTCGTAACTTATATGAAATAAAGAAGGATTTACGATAGCTTTGCGTTCAACCCTCGATATAAAATGCATGTAGATCAGTAACTGTTACTTCCTTATATGGTAAATTTGGTCAGTGTATACCAGTTTGCAGTTAATTGGGAAATTTTAGCATCGATAAATCCCACTGTATGAATTGTAAGCTTATTCATAAACTTGTGAACAGATGCCTTGAATTATTGGAATAATTTGTCTTAAAAATTTCACCAATTTTTTAAACTCTTGACTTCTTGCAAAATACAGAATAAATAAATGTCTTTCGAACAAACTCCAGTTGACAGTATTTTAAGAGAACAAAATGAAGAGAATTATACAGTTGAGGACACACCCATGTAAAAAGCATCAATTTATTATAACATAAAATATATTATGTAACATTAAATGTCAGTTTTAGAAACAAAACATAATTATTTCTAAAGACACTGGACAAAAATTAATTTACTCTGCCATTACTACTTTCGCCTCTTTAAAAAGTGCGTTACTGTCGACCATAATGTTAAGCAGTTAAATGTAGGTACTGTTATGATTGTAGATTTTAGATTTATTTTAGCTGCAATTAAACTATCTATATCTGTACTTTCAAATATAATAAAAATAATTATCATGAAATAAATCATAATGTAGGTACAAAACAATAAATACCTTTCTCAACATCCTGATAGTCCATTGTTCACTTTTCTAAAGAAGTTGAATAAATTTAAACAAAGGTGTCAGATGTAAAATGAATATTTTAACATTTACGCGAGTAAGAGGAAATGAATATTCTATGTCTACATAAAGTCACAGAATATTGCATACATTGTTGTACAATAATTTCCTAACTAGTGTTGTTAATGATGTAATTACTGAGCACAATGGTGCGGAAAGGCTGGGTACACTTGTTCATTACCAGCGGACCCATATTTCACCACTTGAACGGCTCTGGTTTTGACAGGCTCACTGGATCTCTCGAGGGGGTCCCTAAACTGTCACACACAGCCGACAAGCTATTATCCTATCCCAAGGGGGTCGCCAGTTTAAATATCAAACTGCATTCCACATATTCAATAGCTGCAGAAATGTATCTTTTTTTAGAGGTTTTCGGTGTTGTACTGCATGATTATTGTTGTTCATGTAAAATTGAAGAATTTTAGTTATTTTTAAATTGTCTATGACCTGCAAAACTGCAGAAGAGCATGCTGGGTAATTGCACATCAATTTTAAATTTGTTTGTTGGAGTTGTGTTTTTCTGTTACAGCAAAATTGAATAAGTGGCTAACTGATCTAATTGAGTGGTTTTTGTTGCCATGGATTTGCATTTTCTATAATACGGAAAGATTTCAGTTTGCCCAGTGTATTGAGATTATAGGTATTGATCAATATAATTGTATGCTGACATGGGCAGGGAGGGAAATGTCCTCGCCCCCCTGACAGTACAAACATTGTCTAAAACACCCTGAATGGTCATTTCTAGAGAGAAATGGACAGCTTTCGATGAGAATTGTCCACATTTTTACTCCCTGTGGCCCAAATCACCTATTTATCCACAGTTTGCCATCATATCCTTTGCTAGAGTGTATAGAAGACCTCTTATTTTTCAGCAGCAAAACACAGTAAAGAATGAAGGAAATTACTGCCCATTTCACACCACTGATTAAGATCGAAAAAATGTTAGACTTAATTTAAAGATTTTTAGTGGAGTATTTCTTAGCATGTAGTTATTATTCTGTCATTGTTTTTATGAAAATAAGAGGGTGTCACATTTTGATAGATTACTTTCTTTCCAGCTGAAATGCAATTATTTTCCAGTTATTTTTTCTTCTTTTATCAAAATGTGATTGAAGCAAAAAGTATGACTTATTTTCTAACAATAACTGAAGCATTTATTTTTTGAAATTTTGAAAAAATATATTAATATTGAAATATAATAACCTACTGCCTTTGTTTTGCTTTGTATGGGGTCAACAGTCATTATTTGACTTAATTTACAAAATGATGTTGAAAGATTCTGAAGCCAGATGCTCAAAATTTCTAAAAGCAGCTATAACCCGTTCTAAATCTAAGAATTCAAATATTATTCTTTTTCACTGATCTGTAACAATAGCACATATAAAACAACTAGCCTTGTAGGTAGTATATAATATAGGTATGTACCTCTCATCACAGGTGGCTGTTCATGTCAGTATATATTTTGTATTCAAATTGACTGCCTGGGATATAAAAATACTTGCAGCAGATGGTAAGAAAAACAACTGAAAGTATTTTGCTTGCAGTTTTAATGAAATGTTTTACCGTATAGCCAGATGGGGATGCTGGGCAAGTCACTGCTTGACCCAAATATTCTTAGATTTCTAAATGGACTTGTCTATCTTTTGATTAGGACAGTACCATTTACTGTTCAAAGGGGTTCTTTTACAGATTAGATAGCGAGCAGTGCAGATCATGATCAGATTGTACAGCAGATCAGACAGGCTGATCATGATCTACACTGATTGTAAATGCAGACACATTCTGCCAGCTGGTTGAGCAGGGTGAAGGTCAACCCATGTAACTACTTAGACAGGTTGGATCATAAATAAGTTGAAAATTTGCTTTATTTTTTCTAGATGTCCGACAGCTGAAGAAGGGCATGTGTTTGAGCTTATCCCTGACTTTCGCAGTTACCGGTTAGTATTTAGAAACACACGTTTTTTATTCCGTGTCCTAAAGTTCTAATTATTTTCCCCTTCATGCTGGAATGTAGAATTCTTTTCCTGGTTCAAATATACAAAGAAATAGCTACAGACTAGATAAGTAGTAATAACAGACTGGCAGACAGAATTTCTCTCCAGTCTTTTGATCCTATTTATTTGTTATAGAGATACTGGTACACAAGTGAAACTGATATTTAACATTCAATTAAATAATTTTATTTGTAAAATGTTTGTATTACATCATTTCGCCAGATTGAATAATAGCAAAGTAATTAGTGTGTAACTTAGGACTGAAAGCATCTTTCACTGAAAGGATAAAAAAATTAACTCTTAATTACCCTAGCACAAAATAGGCATGTCAGCAGAACATACTAAGGGCCACAGAAATATCTCTGCTAGGCAACACTCTGACAGCAGGAAAGTACCATTGTTCTGTCAATTGCTTGCATGCCCCTTTTAATAGTGAACATGGTGCATATTTTTTGATAGAAAAAAAGATGCAGATTTCATTCTTCACAAGCTTCAGTCTAGCATGTACAAGATTATTGAAATAAGGGGGCAAGAAATTAGCTGTATAGTAACAAAAAGGGCTGTTCTTCAATTGTTTTACAGTGAAACCTGTACTTAGCTGTCCGGTAAAGGACACAAGGAGAACGGCGATGTACAGCAGACGGCTGCTTTATACAGGTGTAACTGTCGGGTAAGGGCAATGGTTGCTTCAGATGAGCGATTGTATTAATGCAAGTGGCCAGTTCCACAATTTCAATTTTTATATTAGCGTGCTGGAAGTATTCTTCATGAAGAAAGAGGTCAGCCACGTATAGACCTAACTCCGCGGAAAGAAATCTTGAATGCACAAAGTAATTGCGGTGATTTCCTGGCCACAAATTCACACAATTGATTCGTGTCACTTACAGACAACTGTGTTAATATTGGAACATAGAGGGTCACACTCGCTGAAAACAAATCTTAGATCAATCTTTAAATTTGAGCAAGACTAGAGAAATAGTTAAGATCAAAGTGATCAAAGTACTGAAGTAGAGAAAATTTACTGAGACTACAAGATAAGTGTTTGAAATTAAAATGTTGCAAAAATGCTGATATATTTAAGGTCTGTTAGGAAATTACTTTATTTATAGTTGCACAGTAAGGGGAAAATCCTAATTACTCTATGACATGTATACTTAGTCATTGTGAAATTACGGAGCAGTTACAAGTCTTGTATATTTCCGTTTTTCTCTTGTTTCAGGAGAAACTTAATATAAATTCTGACATACATCGATCACTTCCATCAACAATTCTTTGAAAAATTATATTATATCTTGAATGGTATCAGTGAATCTGTTGTTATTGATTATTTCCCCTGTTTACAATGCACGGCTAGCTTCTTTGCCCACAAAGTTTTACTGCAAATCAATTCATCGCGTTCCATTCATCATAGGAATTTAATTATATGTCTCCTAATATAGATTTAGTAGAATGAAATTTTATCATAGTGTTGTAATTTAATTGTACATATTACACTATTACGCGACATGTAAAGATGCGTTTGCAAATAACTCCAGATTACGCACTCTCGAGGCTTATGAAGAACAATTTGCCTCAACACGTCAAACATTACGAGCTCAGAATGCTCGAAACTGCCTGGCTTGGCAGATTTACTTGTCACCAGTATGAAAAATTTGTCTACCCTTCACTCAAGATTTCTTTTCTTCTGGGAAGAAGAACTTTCGCCACAAAACTACAAAATTAGAACAAAAATATGCATATAGGTCATCAGAAAGCGTTATTTTTGACGGCTTTGATGTACTACCTTTCCTAGCAATAATAAAATTATTATTAATCCCTTAGTGTGGGAAAGTTGGAAACACCGCTTTATCAGGAAATCTTTCACTTTTTTAAATTTAATATAAAATGTTATGCTTTTTATAAAAACACTTCAATGAAATTTAATTGGCTATCAGATTACTGATTTGAAATAAGCGTTATAATCAGTATAAATGTGTAATTCTGTGACGTGAACTAGAAGGTTAGGCGTTATCCCCTGCTGAAGAGATTCAATTAGGTATGAATACAGAATCTATCTTCAAAATCTCTTAAAGTAATTAATACGCATTCATATACATTATCGTTTATCTTACGGACAAAGCTACGGCTTTTGCGGATTTAAATTACTTTAATATTTTGTTCGGACAAATTTGATTTTATCTCCATAAGTGGAACTAGAATCAAATAAGGAAAGGGTGGTGCATGCACGATTATAAAGATGATGTATTATTATAATTTTATGAGAGATGATTTGCATATTTTTGACTTTTTGTACGACACAACACAATGGGTCTTTATTCCCAGAGCTTCAATCCAGAAATAGAGATAATTAACTTTCACTTTTTATCAATTCTGTATGCATTAATTACACGCTTTATATAAGGAAACAATAGACATCGCTTTTGTTGCACAGTATTTTTTACATAAATTTCAACTTAATTACTTGCCCGTAAACTACTTTTTGAAAATTTTGACAGTTTTATTATGCCGCTGTGAGTGACACTAAATATTTTAGCTTAACTGAATTTATTGTAAAGATTTCTTTTACGAGTATGTTTTGTTTCTGTTTTTTGTGGTTCGAAGATTGCTAAATGTAAAATCTATGTTCCTGCGTAAATGCTTATCATGTAAAACAATCAACAGTAAAGCAAAAAAAACAGAAACCCAGGAGTTATGACAGTTTCCAGGCTATTTTAGTTATTATTATTATTTCATTGCTGGACGGACTAGATTTAGTGAAGGAAATTTTTCTTTTCTTCTTCAGAGCTTCATTTTATGCTTGTATCTGAATGCACACACCATGGTCCTCTTCCTATCTGAACCTGATTCAAAAAAAGAATTTTAATTTTTTAAAGTAAATCATAGCAGTTATTTTAAGTTGTTTTTTTACAATTCAGTAAGGAAGCAGTCTAGAGTCCATTTCGCAACAATAACTTGCATTTAAGTGCATGAATGTACGCACGCAAACTGTTTTAACGTTCTCTTGTGTGAACAGTAATAAGAATAGTTTGTCCTTGTTCGGCAAAAGAATGCACATACAGGGTCGCAAGACAGTTCTAAAGACTCAAAATGGAGCTTATAGAAAGTTTTTTTTATAATTGAGTCATGACAGCATTTTGCAGGAATTTCTGCATTTGCTTTTTTTTCTGTATACAAAAAAACGTAATGACATTCGTGCAGTTTGTCTAGGGTATTTATCAAGTTACACAAGGTGTTCTATGCTTTGTTCTGTTGGTGCCATACAGGCTACACTATGCTAGCACTTTGTATAATCCAGCTCAAAAATAACAACAGGTAATGAATATGTTTCTGCAAATTAATAAACTGGCATATATTTTTTGTGTAATCACAAGAGTGAGTAATTTAGGGAGGATGTAAAGCAAAGTGGCTTATCTGCCAGTCTGGTACCCCACTTACAAGACAGCTCTGCTCATTAATCAAACTTCAAGAATTGTTCTACAATCAGTAGACCAGTCTGCAAAATCTTGAGACCAGCTCTTGTTCAGAAAGAGGCTTGTTATGGCATGAAATATATACTTCTTATCCATTATCTTTGAAATTAATTATGCCAACTACAGAAACTGTATATTTTCCAGGAAACAATAATATTATCATAGAGAACCACCCTTTGTGATTCATTACACTATATATATATCATTTAGGCGGATTATTTATCATTTTTCCCCTATTTACAGACTCGACATGATAATTTCATTTAACATATTTTATGTACCTGTAAATAAGACTTGTGACACACTGTTGCATTAAATAAAATTGCTTAGTTGCAGAATATTTGTTACTCAAATTTCTTGAAAGTCTGTAAAACTTAAAGAAATGTTTTAAGTTATGATTTAAATTTGTGTGAAAAAAAGATATCTGCAAAGGTCATTTTGTTTAGAAAGCCTTGTCAGTAAGGTATTGTGTATTTCCTAGCATGTTCATACCTGTTAAAAGTCTCTGGCTCTGTCAGATCAAAACACTTAGTGAAGTACCCTATGACATAATAATAAACACTATATTCCTTTTAGAATGATTAATTTTCATCAAAACAAAAAATCCTTATTTGAACATGATAGTTTTCATACATCATTGTCTAGGAAGTTGCTTAATTTATTTCAGTGAGTTGATACTTCGGATGAGAGTCTGTAACCATGTTGCATGGCACTCGAGAACTAAATTACTAGGGGATTCATACTTCTGACTTAGACAGAGATTGGACCCTGGCACCAAGGTGTAATTGCCATCATATGAGACAGGAGTGACCAGTCTGGGTGTGGCATGACAAGATGGAGGAAGATATTACATCACAGGTAATCAAAAGAAACAATCTGCTTTAGTGAGAAAACTTGCTCTCCAGACAGTGGTGCTAATTAAAAGATGAGACAGTGGCTAATTGACCCCTCACTGTTTACAATCAGTTTTGTAGGGTTCCCTTGCTGACCCCCTGCCATGCTCTGAATACCTAGGGTTCTCAATGGTCATTAAATTGTAATGGACACCAACTCCCTAGGTCATGACCTTCGTGAAAGCTTTATGATGCATGGAAAACCAGTTCAGTAATTTGTAATGACCACATGTCTACACTCTGACTATTTTGTTCAAGTTTAAAGAAACTAAATCTTGAATATTGAAACATTGATATTGAAACATAATATCCCAAAGTTTTTTGTATGTTTATTATTGAATTTCAAGGTAATAGAAGACCCTTATAACCAAGGTTAAACCCCTTGTCTCCCTCTTGGTTCTTTAACGGTGCCAGATAGATTGGTAAGAAAAAAATATAAAACTTCTGACAGATGTAATTTATGGATAGATTGCAGTTTTTGACAGCTTCCTAAATGGCTTCCCATTTCAAAGTTTAATGGTGTTAAGTAATTTAATATGTTTGCAGAAATTTTTGTAGAACTTTTTATATTGCACTTCCCAAGAAGGACTCTACTTATTAACCGCTATATGCATTTTAAAAAGGACTGCATACCACTGTAACACTTTTTTATGCATCTTTGACAGGAAATTTCTCGCAACCATTTTGGATCTTTCACACTACAGATCATTATAATTATCAACCATATTTTCCTCCAACAGCTATTTGAAGTGTTTCCAATTTATTATCAGACATTTAGCTTAAGGAATGAGGTTTCCTTACAATTTTCTAAAATTTATGACTTTGCATAAAACTGTCTGTATTTTTTCTCTGTCTAGTTGTGCGGCATACAGGAGAAAAAGATACACAAAGGTAATATCACCAGGAAGTATTGTTTTAAAAGCAGAAAAATGTGTGACAGGGGTGTGTCTACACCTGTAACAGGTTGGCAGACTAAAGCAGACATCAAGTACATAAATACGGAAGTTTTTCTAGGATTTATGTTTTAAGGTCACCATATTGCTTATTTTAATGTCTTTTCTAAATATTACATTTTCGAAATGTGATGTCATTTTGTTTAGTGGGCTACACTTGTATTATCAAGAGAGACAGAAATATGATAACAATATGATTTGCAGCATACAAGAAACAACTTAAGTACTTTAGTAAGAAAGTACAGTAAAGATAACTACATTACATTAAATATTTTTTTTGTTTTGGATAAAATATATTTGAAAACATAATTACATCATCCAAATAATTTGTGTTTATAAATCTTTTTATTAATTATTATCCCTGCTAAAATCATCATACTGAGTAAAATTATCATTCTAAAATTATCATCTTTGTTAAATATTATAACTGATATTATACGAAAATTATCATTCTCAAATTATCTTCCTAAAACATTAGCAGTACTTAAAATTGTAACAGTATAACCTGCAAGACCAAAATTAGCTTTAAAGGTAGGTCTAAGATGTTTAACAGAATTAGCAATCACTAATTTGTTATTCTGTGGACAAGAAACCGAAGGATTTCATATTAAGGTTTCCTTCTTCCTTATTTTTCCCCATTTGTGACTTTATTTTGTTTGCGGAATTACGAGATTTTAAGATTTTAAACGTTGAAACTGCGGCAAAAGACGAACCTTTATCACCATAGCTTTTAAGAGGTTGTAGGAAAATATTCCTCCATACTGTGGCTAGGGTATGAAGCAGGTTGAAGAAAGATTTTTTTTCTAATTGTATAGCTATTAAGTGTCTAAATGAGCTCCAAACATAAAAATGTCAAAACTTGAGGCTTGAGAATTTTTGTGCTTTAGACTTGCCAATATAAGTTGCAGTTTGAAAGGTAACACATGGAGGATGAAAAACGAAACCAACATGGAACTGTTTTATAAGTGATGAAAAATTTCAAGGCATTTGAAATGATTAGGAGTACTGCTCTTATCAGATTGTGTTATGGCATGCTTTTAAAAAGGTGAAGGACATTAATTTACTCAGATAATGCAAGAAATCCCAATTGGATGTATTTTAAGCTAGCCGTGTATAGATCAAAACAGACAATTTGAAAACATTTAAATATTTAAAGTAACTGAAGCATTGTGCTTATCAACACATAAATTTTTCTCTTTTTTTGAAAGTAAAATGCCCAGACTTAGTTTGTTTTGATGTCTTACAGATTTTAATGCAATTGAAAGCCCTTGATATTTCAGTTGGAATGAAATGTAAACAGCCGCTAATTCTGAGCCTCACACATATATTGATATATTAGATCCAAGGGATATCAGGCTTTATTATCTGTTACACCCCTTAATGGACTTGTTGTTTCGGATATTAAAATTATCTAACTTCAAAGTTAAATAAATACCAGTATCTTTTTCATAATAATTATACTGTGCCATGGCACTTTTTGAACGAATGCCTATTAATCTCTTTAAAAGTGTGTATTCAGTCCATCCTCCTTGATAAAGTTCTTTTTTTATTGTACTAAATAAATATTATTCTACTTCTAACAGTGATATTTATTT
The DNA here is from genome assembly GCA_022818135.1 of Saxidomus purpurata. Lineage (NCBI taxonomy): Eukaryota > Metazoa > Mollusca > Bivalvia > Venerida > Veneridae > Saxidomus > Saxidomus purpurata. Next base: position 36,415,103 of record JAFMSR010000001.1, read on the forward strand.
ATAAGTTATTTAACATGCGTCTTTCCTCTGTTTGAAGGAATAAACCAACAAAGCTCAGATTTAATTCGGTTCAGGACCCGTACCATTAGGCAATTATCTGCATCTGAATTCCACACAAAATGATCCGCAAAATGTTTTGTTGAAATAATGAAATCCCCTCCCCATGTAAATAATGCATTTAGCTTTAAATTGCTTTTACAGAAATTGAAAAATACTCCATTTATACAAAGACTGGTTTGCCATTGAAACAGCTTCTCAATGACTTTGGTGGAGAGTAAGAGGGGGAAATGAATTCCGAAGCATTTTGCTTTGTTGAATTATCTCTACTCTGACATCTGGTTTTTAGCTTTTGTATAGGATTGCTCCATCAAAAATGGCATAAAATGGCCGACTTGATTGTTAAGTTTTGAATAGTGATGATACTTCAAAATTTGACAATAGCCTATTTAGCATAGCGGGCTCGGATCATTGGGCTTGTATAGAAGGGGTGCTGGTTTATCCACAATAAAAGCCCGTAGTGGATATATTCAGACAGATAAAAACCCTCTGCGTGATAGAGGAGGTGGGGTATTTATGTTCGTCTGGTATCTCGGGCGGCTTATTTTATTCATAAATTCAATCAGCGCATTATCAAAGCCCAGGATCAGTTACCAAGTTTGAAATGTGTAACCCATTTATGACTTTGACGCATATCATATCAAATATCCAAATTATGACACGGGGGACATTTAACCTAAATATATGAATGCAATTTTTTTTCTTCTCCAGCCACTTGTACATATAGCAGGTTACACTAATCAGTGTAATGAAAATGTCAGAGGCTGAAAGAATGCCAAAAGACAAATAAAAAGTAACATAAAAACTTTTTCGAAATGCGAAAATTTAGTTTTGCAAGGGAAATTCACTGCAGAAAATACAATCTTATCTTAAGATTGCTTTGGAAAGCCATTGGCCGGGAACATATGCCAAACGTTTTAATATGAAGTATTGGGTACTGCTTATCAGGGAAATTGTTTTGTAATCACAGTCCTATCTTACTTTACCAGAGGTATTAAAGTCCTAAGAGATTCTTTTCATTCACATTGAAAGTTGCTAGGAGTTTCACCTAGGTTCAAGTTTCGCTATCATTGTGTAAATTTCTCATGTTGATGGTGCAAGCTTTGCAATACAGCAATGCCTTATGGGTATGTTTGCTTGATGATAAAGCTCTTGCTGTTTGGATCTCAATGGTTTTGTAGGATTGTATATAGGTCAAAACTGCAATTCACTGTTATACATGAGAGTCGTAGCGGAAGTCATATATTTGACATTTTATAGAGAGGCACACCTTTACTTCAGTAGTCAGCCATTTCATCCTATATTTCGAAAATGGACTCACCCATCTTTAAGTTTGGAAGGTGCAATTGATTGCATAAAGGGTTGTCCAAATGGCTGCTCAGTAAAAAGTGCAGACTGTGATCAGACATGTATGTGCAGGGTGATCATGATCTGCACTGGTTGCGGAAGCAGAATCACTTGTCACTAACTAGGTTAAGGTTTGATTGAGCCCTGGCGTGCGTTAGACAGCATTTTTGGGTTTATAGTCATTGTAAAACAGAACAGAAATAGATTTATCATTATTGGATAATGCTAGAGTTACAAGTGCCTACCCAGGATGTCTGTGATAGAAAACAAACAGTGGATTCACATCTTACCGCACAGATGTGCCAGCATTTATCTAGACCCATACTGTTTGCGAAGGTGTAATGCTGGGTTTCACACAGCAAGGTTCAGTTTGATTTTTTCAAGACAGGTCCTGTTCTTATCTACTTTACATCACTTTTGGACAAAATACTGTATAAAAGAGTGTCACCAAAAAGTACTTCCTCTTTTTGTATATTAGTACAAAGATTTACAAAAAAAGAGCTTTTTTTCTACTGTAGAATGCTATTGGGGTTAGTGTTTGACCTTATTCTGTCATCACTTGTTACCCTTTTTTAAATCAGACTGACAATGTGGTTTTGAAGTAGATTTAAATGTGACTGTTTGTAGACTAGCGGTTTGACTAATTTAGGATAATGTCCAAACACAACTTTGTTAGCTTGACCTAACATGACCTGTTAAAGTTGATACCTGTGGCTTTTTTCTAAATCTTTCTGTAGATTACAGGTAGAAGGACTTCTTGTGTATGGTAAAGCCACATCATTTAGGAAGATAAACAGTTTTCTACATATCTGAGGGCAAATACACTTGCACAAACAAATATAAACCCTAAATTTAGGTCTCTGTTTTACACATCAATTACTACTACTATAGTGCATTAAGGATAATGTGATAGTGATGTAATAAATATAGTCCTTCGCAAAAGTTTACAGCTGTTGCATGAGAAGGTAATTAATGTCTGCTAGGAAAGATTAAATCATTAAATTATGCGATATATTAACACAATGATTTTAGACTGCTTTTGCTGTGTCACTCTCACTTTGTCCTAAATGAACAGTATGTACAGTTTGCTTTAACCCAGAGCAGTTTATTCTGTTCAAATATGATGATTTTTTTTTGTATATAAATATTCTTTAATAAATATGAAAATTACCTCATTAAGAATTTTGATTAAGTTTGGAAAAGATTACACCTTTCATTTAGCTTTTCGGAAAATGTTTTTTACACGCTATCAAGATTTTTGTGTAAATTAGTAAATTACGCAACAGTTACTTGTAATGAAGTCATTAGGAAGTAATGATACAATGTACTTTTAATATCGTCCTGTAATTAAGTTTTCGAAAGAAATATAAGGATTTTATTTCAATTTTATGGACAATTATAAGAAATTTGAAGCATCTCACAATTTGGGTGGCTAGGCAGAAGTTATTGCCGGTTAGGTATAGAGGGATTAATTTCGTACTTCAAATGACTGAGGTAGGAAAATTGAATAATTTCAAGTAGTCGTGTATAAGGATAGGAAAGTCAGTTTTATTTGTGGTTTTCTACAGGAGACCACTTTCAGTTTCTATCATTCTAGTTCCTGTTGACGAATATGTTAAACGTACAGTAATTGTTGGTTTCTGTCACGGTACTGGTTCTATTCAACTGTTTTAAAGGCGTTGGCTGCCATTTCCTATAGGTATATAGGGCAAAACTTTTCCTTATAGGAGAACTACTTCGAACTAGATATCTTCACCGAGATGGAAATCAGAAAAAGAAATATGAAATGAAATTAAGGGGTGGTGTGGTGGTCGAGTTCTTAACACTCTGGACTACCAATGCAGAGGTCCAGGGATCAAATCCCAGCTGGGGCATTGGATATTTCAGAAACTCTTTTCAGTGTTTCCCACCCATCTAGAGATGAACTGGTTAGAAACCCAGAGGTAGTCTCATGCGTATCGGTGCTATATACAGGGCATGTAAAATAACCAAGGTAAAAGAGTTAGGGTCTGGTACCCGGATTTCCTCATTTCTGCATCTGTCTGTGAACCTGCACCTGTCAGGAGTCTTGGCAAGTTCACCCAGGAAGAAGTCCAAGGGTCGGCTGGGACTTATAAACAATCAAAGAAAACCAAAAAAAAGTCATGGGTCACTGGCCTTGATCTTGAATTATCTGCCCTTTATAGTCAAAAGATATGCACTCACTGTTTGCTATTCAGTCAGTAAATTTTCAGTGTGTGTCCCTTTGATAAATGGTTCTGCCTAAAATTATCTAACATTTTGTCAGCCTGTTGTTTGTTTATTTGCAGTATCCCTTTTTACCCAGTATACATATCACCACTCATAATTATCTTGATTTAAAAGAGATTTAAAATCCCTAAAAACAATATTTATCATAGATGTGAATGTTTTTTGGACAAAAAGCGTTTCACGTTTTTCTTTGTTATTTTTATGTGTTTCCTATACTTAATAACCCTGTATGCTAACATGTTGTCCTTGTATTGATGGCTCCACAAATATTCACATGTTAAAATGCTTAATTACTGTATGATTAATAACGTGCTGCATTTTAACGATTTCTAATTGAAAAACGGAGAAATTTCAAGAAAAAGTGTTGCATAGCACTTACTATGAATTAATCAGTTCATCTCCCATTTTTCTCTTTGTATAACCCAATCATCCTTTCCAACACATTATAAATTAATAATGGACTTCAAAAACACCCACTATCATATTACATCCTTTTTCATTATGAACCTTCGGAAAAATCAATCCAAATTTTGCATGTACCTATTCTGAAATCGATTCCATCAACTATTTGAAACAGAACAGATCTGTTTCACATTCTGTAGCATTGTGTCCTTAATATTTTGTCACAGTTGGACGAGAATGACTCTTGCCAAGAAGAATATTTTATTACAGGCTGTTGTTATTTATGTATGATACTAAGTCAACATGTTCTGAAATATGCGATTTTATGTAATATTGAAACGACATCAGATCCTGATAGGACGGCGAAAGAAAAAGAGAGTCATTTAGACATCATGCACAAGACGGGTCGGGGCGATAAATGCATGATTTAGTGCATGTTTTAATTAAGAAATTGAATTATTATGTAAATGGGCAGCCATTGGGTGCCCCTGTTTTACATCTTTAAAGTTCCTATCTTTTCAATAAAGGTGTTCGGTAAAATGTTTTTGGTGTGTGCGCGTGGAGGGATCGAAGTGTTTGAGCAGGGGAGAATTAAGAAATCTTCAATAATTATTTTGCATCATATTGCAGAAGAAAAAAAATCAACTATGTTTAAAGCTGGCATTTCTACATAAAAACATACAACAACAAAAAACAAAAGGTATTTTTCTAAGAGTTTTGTTGCAACAGATGTCTTGTGAAAATTTATATTTGTTATAGGTACCGCATGCTTTGTGAGGCACATGTGAACTTATGCAAGCATTGTGGGTAATTTGTGCAAGTTATATTCTGATTGGCATAACTGTGTCACAAAAACTTTCCTGCCTCATCAGTGGTTGTAAGGGACGTATCCAACAGTCATGTGACTTGTTCAACAGGTCAAGGAGCATTTCTGTTATTTTGTCAGCTCATGCTTATGGAGCCTGCAGGACAAGCTTCCAGTGAATTTAATCCGATATGGTTGGTTCTCAGTTCAAACCATTCAAGGTCATCGTGAACATTCCGAGGGCTTGTAATATCTAGGGTTTTTAGTAACGTCTTAACCTTTTTGGACAATGGTTATAATACTACTCACGCCTTATGAGTTATGAAGAATTATATTTCTTACCTGCTTCACTGTTATTATCAGCATTTTGAGATGAGTTTGTATTAGATTGACTAGTAACGGGAGTATCATTGGAGCGTGTCGACTGAGCGTCGTCCGGCGATGAAAACGGAGGTAAAGTATTGTTCTGTGATGAAGGTGATCTCTGAAACAAAAATAAAACAATAAAATAACTAAAATGTATAATTACTCAAATGTGTAATTTTTACTTTCAGGCCTGGTAAGGATTGAGGAACTGCCGTTATGTGTAGCGCCAAGTTTGGAAAGTGGCCCCGGAGTGTGTGCAGCCAGAACCCGGGGGCAAGGAGAGAAAGGTTCAAGGCACTTCACTAGAAGTGTTAAATTCTTCACCAAATACAGTACCGTTTAAATTTCAGTAATGAAATTGTAACTACATTTAATTACCGGAATTACAAAAATATCTGCACCTGCCGTTTTTTAAAACCAGATTACAACTGGAACCTTTCAGTTAACTTGGTGACTTGCTCATTCTGGCTCCTGAAGACTTTCAATGGATTAACTGGCCCATCTGATTAATAATTAGTCAAAATTCTGCCTTCTCTTACAATGTGTTGTCATTTTCTGTAAAGATCTTGTCATTTGCAGACTAACGGATGGAACATAAATATTCCACAAGAACTAAATTGCATAGTTGTTTTAGACTTGGTAATAATGAAAATAGATTCATGTTGAATATTTTCATCTCTTCAGATTATAGCATTGCTTACTAAGCTTCACTAAATGCATTGAAAATCAACTAAATTCAGGGCCCCACAGCAGTATTTTATATATGTGAGTCACTGGGGACTTTCTTAATTTAAGAGGTAAGTGTTTTATTATAATCTTACAGTTATCTGACTTGTATGTCATGAACTGTGATGCAATTTTAATAATGTAAAGTGACTTTATCTGAGAGCTCAGGAGGGACAGCGATCAAGATCATAATATTTCATGTTTATAGAATCGTAAGTAATTGCATCGAATTAATAAACAAGGAGATCTTCTCATATTTGACATCTCATATGTGTGAAACATTTTCTCATACATGTATTATGAATTTTGTACAAAACTGATTCAGCGAAGAAAATCTTCATCAAATGAAAATCCCTTTTTTCCTCTTTGGTTAATGTTTTTGTATATCAAAGATTATGTGAAGAAAAAACAGTATGTATTTATGCTATTTACGAGTTTTAATTTCATTTTGCAATTTCAAACAGAATCATAAGCATCTTTGCTTTTAAGAAGATTGTCTAAGCGCACTTCTGAAAGAGTGAGGTATTCACATGGGGGGCCCTAGGTTCGCTATCATGCAATCTCATAGAATAAAAATGTATATAATTACAGAAAATGATCATTAACATCAGGTCTCATGCAGTTAAATAACTGCTCAAAGGAAGATCTTATTTCGTAGAAGATTGTGAAAATTAATAAAATCAAATGAAATATAATTTAAGCCAAAAATCTCAAACTGGTTAGCAGTCATTACACTGCATATCATTTTGCTATAATTAATGATGAGTATCGTAGAATTTAAGGGGAAAATGATAAGGTTGGCACATCAAATAAAACACCGGCTTACTAAATAGAACTCCGGAATCTGTGTGTTTTATATGGCGATATAAAATCCATCAAACATATTAACTGAGTATGAAGTGTGCTTAGAAAATCATATAAATTCTTTTGCAAGCATTTACTGTCTAATAGATACAGAAGCAGGAGATATTTTTAATTCCACTTGCACCAAAATAATTTCAGCTTATTTCTATTATCATTCCATATGCTAATAGAAATGGGTTCTAATCTAGCAGGGAGATATTTTTTTCATTAAGAATAATTTTCAGAGGTCGGATCTATTCCCTGTATTGCTGGTGCTTGAGAAACTGAAAGATTTATTAGGATTTAATTTTCATATCATAACTTTTGACAACAAATTTGTCATGTCGAATGTTTCTCTTTTGAAGAGTTCATGCAAAAAATGATGCATTGCTAAAATAAATTATAGTTCTTTCAAACAAGTTTGAATGATGAACTAACTGTTTTTTGAAGGCTTTAAGATTTTAAAATGTTAAACTCTTGATTTTTCTTGAAGCGAAATGGAATATAAAATGAGACAAAATACTATAACTTTAGATAACCAAGTTCTGAATCCCTTTGCATTGATTTTTTTCTATAATGGTTTTGGATTACCCAACATCTTTTTTTACTTTCATTCAATGGAAACTAGTACATCATTGGAGGAGTATATATTTCTCATTATCAAATAAACCAATGCAATGTACAGTCCTTGGACAGTGGAGATGTAACTAGTAAGGTTATTTATAAGTTACTAGTCTGATAAAATTCATGCACATCCAGTCATTTTATATATTTGCTTGTATACTGGGGCGTTTCAGACTAGTAAAAGGCGATTTGGCCAGAGAAGCATGATTGACGCCTAACAGCTAAAAATAAACCATGGCTAATCCTCTGATTGCTGATAACATCTTGTGGTCAGTAATCATTGATAACTGCGTGAAGCATTTATCAAGAGCAGAATGAACTTCACAAAGTTCTCTGGTGAAAGTATAATACCTAGGAAAGATTGTAAGGCCACTCTAAAATTTCAGGATTATGCTACTACAGTTCACCACGGAAGTATAATGTATATGGGCTATTTTCAAAATCACAGGTTTTTTGTCCTTGGATGGTAATTTAAAAATAAAAGTATAAGAAAACGATTATTTAAAAGTCTAATGAGTTAATATCAATGAAGTGTGTTATTAAATATAAAACACGACCTTTAATAAAAGTTTATAGTATTTTTACACTTTGTATAGCCAAAACTTCAAAAATTTTCTGTCACAGTGCTTAGGTGTCCCGTTTTGAACAGTAATTACAATAATTCAACCAACTTAGTAATTGTTTTAATTCAACATTATTTCGTACTTATTTTTTTAAAAATTGGAAAATTGTATACCAATGAGTCTTGCAACAAGTTTCTGTTTCTGTGCTGTAACAAAGCCACTTAGGTACCACATACGATAATTCAAGCCTAACAATAACTGAAATAATTTTCTAAGCATCCACTAAAATCTTATTTCCTAAACCCCTGTTAGTATTATATTGTAATTATATATGCGAGTCTTTAAAATGTTAAAAGCCATTATAATTTAGAAAAGACTAATATAATTAACTGTTGCATGTACCATGTATTATGTATTGTAGTGGTATGCGTGAGGATGTCAGTGTGTTTCACCTACCTGTCCTAGTAGTAGTTGAGCCATGTCAGGTAAAAAAGTACTCAGTCAAAGCACATAATTCTAAAATTATCGCAAGTCATGTTACTATTTATTCCAAAAGATGCATCTTTCTAATTTTAAAGTGACATCTTTCAAAACAGGGGGGGGGGGGGGGGGGTTCTAATTTAAAGGATATTTTTGTTTAAATAGAGATATCTCTTTCACGCTGAGGGATATCTTTGTATCACAGAAAGATATCTCATGAATTTTAAGACATATCTTCTACTCGCAGAGATATCTGTTAAACATCATTTGAGAGATATGTTTCTGTTCTCAAAGTTACAGAGGTATCTCTTTAAGTGTAAGCTGATATCTCTCATTTTTGATAGGTTTCTCTTTTACAGAGATATCTTTTGAGAAAGGAGAGATATCTCTGCATGTTAGAGAGATATCTTTGCATTGAGAGAAATCTCTTTATTATTGGGAGATATCTTTGAAAACAAGAGAAATACTCTACTACCGGTAAAAGAAAGATATCTTCTACAGAGATATCTCGGAATTGAAAAGATGTCTACCACATTTCAGGAAATATCTTTATGAAATAATCTAGAGAATTCTTTTTTTTTGATTAAATAGTAAATTGTCTTGCCATATAATCCTTTTTGCCTTCTACATGCTTCATATTTTGTATTGAATATCATAAATTTTGTCAGTTGGTACTATTCTACATACTATGTGATTACTTTATTGGACAATGTTCCCACTTCATCAATTTATGTTTACTGTAAAAATGTTCAGCAAAATATATTAATACTCTACCACGCTTTATTTTTCATTTGATTTTCAGAAAACTTTAATTGATGATATTATTTGGAGTCTGCATGATCTGTATACAAACTGGGCCACTTCCCCACTTCACCAGGTTATTGCCTAGTACAGCAATACACGCCATTTTATTGTCAATACTCAAAACAATTCTTGCACAAACTTTGATAGATTTGATAAATGTAAAGTCTTTAAATATTACTAGTAAATCAGGAAGTTTTACCTATATGGTTAAAAGTATCCCGTATGCCAGGTTTGTTAGAAGGTAGTTATATCCAAAAGTAACATTAGCAGTTCAAAATGTAATCAGGATGTTTTGCGCAAAGACCCATATATGTTAACATAAGTTTTAAGTCATGTGAAAAGTGTACTACTGTGCATCTTCATAAAAAATACTGGCACACTTTATGCATAAGGCAACAAAGTAACCATGGAGTCATATCAAAAAGTAAACTCTTATCACTGCCAGTCAGTGAACAAAATAAAACATAGTTTCCATTCAAGATTTTCATCATGTAAACCTATCTTCTAGTTTCAAGGTTCTAAGACAACTGACCACAAGTTACCACAAGATATTTTATCGGCTGTATATTATAAACACCAGGCAAAAAATTTAATCACCGCTGGGAGAGAACGGTCAAGATTTGGCATTGATTGAAGACACCTCAGTTTTCTGAGGTGTTTTGAATCGCCTTTTACCAGGCCCTGAAATCGGCGCTGGATAGTAGACTGGCCCTAGAACAAAGCTGATAGATATGTATTAGTAAAAGAGATATTTCAGGGCCTGGTGACCAGGCTAGGTTATTTACTTCAGATCAAAGGCAGTAACTCTTCTACTCTGAGATCAGTCTGGATGATTACTGAACTTGAGTAAACTTTGAAACTGTGATCCGATGCAAAAAATTTTGTGAAGCTACCGTCATGGGCATTATCTCTGCTCAGTTTATCTGCAACCAAGGGCATTAACTCTGCTCAGTTAATCTACAACCAAGGGCATTAACTCTGCTCAGTTTATCTACAACCAAGGGCATTAACTCTGCTCAGTTTATCTACAACCAAGGGCATTAACTCTGCTCAGTTTATCTACAACCAAGGGCATTAACTCTGCTCAGTTTATCTACAACCAAGGGCATTAACTCTGCTCAGTTAATCTACAACCAAGGGCATTAACTCTGCTCAGTTTATTTACAACCAACGGCATTAACTCTGCTCAGTTAATCTACAACCAACGGCATTAACTCTGACTGATAAGCATTCCTGACCATGACATTGTTCGTAGAATGCACTATCGGCAAGGGTAATGTTTGTTTGCAATAGAGAGATAACAAGTTAAAAAAGACTGAATAACATTTGCTTGAGTTGTAGAGTGGACATTTATAATGATAATGGACAGATTTACAAACAAAACACCAGTATAATGAAACTACCTGTGTTTTCACTGATGACCTTGATTGCCTTGTTAATTGCATTTTACGAAACCTATTTTAAGATAGATTGAAAGCTACTGAAAACTTGTCCACTGAAATTTGTTTCCCAAAGAAATTGTCCTATTCATAGTAATGTACTGAGTTTAAGAAACATTATACATTACTACAAACGGAAAAGGATGCGTCACACACAGAAATCTACAGTTAGAGGTCATTTAGTAGCCAAATATCTAATCAAATTTTCAACTACCGGTGTGACTTTTTTTTAGATATTTGTACCTGATTATTATATATTGGAATTTTATGACAATCACTTTGGTGGGTAATTCAAAATGAAAACCCGTATACATTGACGAATATAAAATATTTTTGCATTTATGCGTAAATTATGGACCTCCGTCCCAATAAACATTGTATATGAGGACCATAAACGTTGGTGATAAAACTTAATCGAGCATTTATATAATTGGAAGGGAGACTATAAATGTGCTACTAACGTCAAATAATTTCCACATATATTTGCAAATAATGATTGAAAATACGACATGGCCAGTTTATTAGCCCGCTAGATTTTTTGTCATAAGATATATGCGCGGTATCGGTAGCACTTTTGTCACGTTGCACAGCAGTTTGGTGGAATAGAGTTAATTATTATTATTTATTCATATGATATATTATCAAAAAGATTTCCATGGTCTATGCATCAAACACTTTTGATTATACTAAGTTCAAATGAACTGAAGAGAGTAATTGAGTAAATTTTTTTGTTTGATATTAAAACTGCAGGTGAAGGAGAATCAGTTTATTCAGTTGCGAATTGGTATGGTTTCATTTTGTTTGTAGGGACATATTTATAAATCATTTTTAAGATCTGCTTGGATCGTTACTCTACCACATTGGGGCAATAAGAAGGTGATGTAGGTCTATCAGTAAATAACAACATCAAAGGCATGTGGCCCTTAGGCGAAATTGGGAGAAAAACGGATATGCCGATAGGAATCTTAATGGTGATATTGTTGGAGCTTATAATATACTATGATAAATGCATATGTTGCGTGAAAAATGAGTTTTTCGAGGAGAACATATGAAACAGCAGAAATTCTGTCATTAGAATACGTGTGTTGTGATTTGCGATAGTAAATCTGGGTAGCGATATGAATATGCATATATATTTTCTAATTATCATTAATTAGATAAGGGATTTCTTTTTTATTTGATATAATAGACTGAGGCAGTACCATAGATAACAAGCCTTGAAGGAATATAAATTATAAGGTGTTTTTAGGATGCAGTTATACAAACAGTATGAGAAATATTGCAGCTTAAATATATTGAAAAACAGTTTTGGATCAATGTCAGTTCTACATAGCAAGAAATTCCTGGAAAGTTCCTGCAACTATTTTTAGAAACTGTGCATTATCAGTATTAACAGCCCAGCTGTGCATTGTCCGATATCAACTTTATCATATCATGTTTTAAAGTGTAGGGGACAGGATTATCCAATGAAAATGGGTATATTATAGTTTAAAATTATAATTAGATATAATTATGGTCTATATATCAATGATTTGAGAAACACATATGTACTGTACCATTTATTTTTTTTAAAGAGAAAGTATCAAAGGATTAAAGATATCAACCAGTGTGAAGATAATCTGGTGCAACCAAATTAACCAGTAACAGCTAAACAGTTGGAAAAGTCTTTACCATACTTAATTAGTACTGCTTTTATTTACACTTGACTTACCATATAGTAAACTGTTGAAAAGTGTATTAGGCAAATGTGAACAGTTTCTGTAAATGCTCGATATCTATGTAAATTTATTTTAAATTGGATAAAAAGCAATTTTGCTCTATGTTGGAGCCCAGGTTTTTGTCCCTCAAGTGGTTGACAAACGTCTCCGATTTCAAAATGTTATTTCAGCCTTTGTTGTAATCTGTGTACTTTTTCTATTACCAGTATCATACTTAAAAATTGTGTGTACTCTAAACATACAGTAATTCTTTGACAAATAAATCAGTGCATTCTTCAAACACAATTCGTCTGGAGTCATTTTGTCGGACCGCTTGTGTTTACAATAGGCATAAAAAGTCCTTTTTTTCTAAAGCTTTGTGTGTATTAGTCCTGCGTGTCAGTTAACAGCTTACAGCTTCTCAGAAAATAGGATTGATTTTCCACAATGTCCAGCCTATCGCTGAACAAAATGTTGTTGCTCTATTTGGGAGGTGTTTTATTTGCTTGCCGCACTAAAAACGGTCATAAACCAGGGAGTGTAACAAGACATGCTTGCACTACAATGCACATAAATATCGATGGTCCAAGAGTTGAAGATCGACAGGTGCTCCCGATGATAGCCTTTTATGGACTGTTTCCCAAATAAAATCCATTATTGGCCCTAGTAATATTTTTTCATTTGCGATAAGTTTAGTAGTACGATATAGTCTTTCGTGAAGCGTTTCTGAAATAAAACCGTATTTGTTTGAACTGATATTTTTAACGAGTATTGAAGGCTCACATCTACACGTTGCTTGCGGCAAAGCAGATTTACTGATCTGATTGTGTCAAATTTGACAATGTTTATTTCAGAATTATTTGTATTAAATTACACCATATTCTATTTATGTCACTTTTATTGTTAAATTTATATTCCGTGTATTTAACTGCATTTTATTTACACGATATTTACGATTATTGAACCTTTGAAATTAGAATCAAGTGAATTTATGTAATGTGTTTATCAAGAAGAGTATCATCAGACATTAAGAAATAAAAAGCATTTTTTTAATCTGAAATTTTCCTAAAATGGAAGTTTTCTTCGCACATGGTTTAAAACGTTCTGACGACAGTAGAGATATGATTCTGACAAAATGAGATAGAATCTCAGAACACCGCCTAATTTGCATATAATTTACATATATGTAAATGAGTTTGTGTACTGAGTAGTGTCGAGAGTCTCAAGGCCACTGCATTCTATCTTCCTGAGAGGGAAATGAGCGTAGAGTTTATGTGAGACTTAATTCAAGATGACAGCTACGACTTTAGCAGGCACATCTTAAATCTAATTGTGAAAATCTCTGCCTGTCACATAATGACAGAATCAAAACATACAACTTTGATGGATGTCTGACTGACCAACTGTGATATTCTTCTATGATACAGCATCGTTCACATTGCAATAGAGGAAAAGGTAATGTAAAGAAGCTATTAAAAAGAAAGACAATATTAAAAAGGTTTCTTTTAATCTAAAATGCTTCTGTTAGGGCAAGAAGACAATATTATGAGGAATCTGCATTGTATAATGAGGGTTGACGTAAGTAAGCAAGTCTACAATTATCTATCAATTGCAGTAAATAGGGAATCTGATGACTATATATGTACTTATATCTGCATTTAGGCATTAAATATGAAGTGCATGCAAAAGCTTACATACTACAGACACGTGAAAAGTGGCCGTGAAGTAAATGCATACTGTTAATCGGGTCATGTTTGCATGAAAAAGATTTGTTGTGAAAAAAAAATTCTGCAATAGTAAATCTATGTAAAATGTATCTTTCACGAAATTTTGTAAATAGCGAAGATGGAAATTCGTGCAAATAGCAAAAAATAAAATCATCGTGAATGTTACCCAATTTACAGTTTTTACGGTGTATAAAGAAATCAAAACCTCGTTCAAATAAATCATTTGAACAAAACTTCTCATACTTTTGAATGTATTAAAAACAATTAGCGAAATTTCATTAAAATTTAAAACTTGTATGTCTGTATAAAATACTAAAATCTGTTTCTGTTATAACGAACTGTGTACATAGGAAATTTAAGGGTGGTAAATTAACTGATTATTTTAATGAGATATAAAATATTTTTGGAATCCATTTTCATATTTAAAGTGCTGTTTGGGATGTTTTTTTTGTATAATAGGTAAATATATTCACAGATACATTGAATGATAGAAAATGAAGTCAAGTTTTTACACGCTTTTTTTTCTACATTTGCGTGCTTTGTCATTAACATGATGTGTAGATTCAATTAAAAGATTTCAAAATTTGAGTTAGTGGGAGTTAAAAGCTTTTATTTTCATTTATCTTGGTGTTTAAAAGTGTACCATTTTATAATTAAAGATAGGAAATATGAGACAAACATAGATTTAATTCAAAACTATCTTCTTTCTGAACCATTTACAGAGTATCACAGA